>BSBK01009398.1:90000-168268 GCA_027943335.1 Chamaecyparis obtusa | reverse complement strand
ATAATATTCTAGTAGGAAAAATAAAAACCTATACTAACATATATACACAATTTCAACATACATATAGAAGAGTGGATGCATAAATAGAAAAGAAGTGAGACAAAACCAACCAACAAGAAAAATATTCCAATTAATAATAAATGGGTAAGTTTTTCACATGCAAAAATTATCATCTAGTCTTAGAATGACTCACTCCCCACAACTAAGCAAGCTAAACTAACTATATAATAAAATACGTAATATTTCGCTTCCAAAAATAAAAGCATGTACTAACATATATAACCACTTTTGATATATATATACTATATATATATATATATATATATATATATATATATATATATATATATATATATATATATATATATATATATATATATATATATATATATATATATATATATATATATATATATATTATATATATATATATATATATATATATATATATATATATATGTATGTATGTATATGTATGTATGGATGGAGAGGGGGCGGGATACATATATAGAAAAGGGGTGAGACAAAACTAACAAATAAGAAAAGTAATTCCAACTACTAAAAAATAGGTAGATCTTACACTTGTGAAAAACACCACCAACTCCTCTAATGACTCATTCACCACAAAAAATAATTTAAACTAGATGTACAAATGAATTTCTGGAAGAAATTGATCTTTGCGAAAAAAGACTTCAGTTCCTTCCTACTATTAGGCGGGACCAACTTAAGGATGGCTTCAATTCTTTCAAGATCTATAGATATCTCGATTTCTAATATGATTTGTCCTAATAGTTTACCTTGGGTTACCCCAAAGACACACTTTTTAGGGTTTAGCGATATCCCATAACTTTGACATATTTTTAAAACTTTGTGCAAATCATCAATATGATCGGCCTAATTTCTTGAAAACATGGTGAGGTCATCCATGTATATAATAATGCACTTGTTCATGAGGCCTTTAAATGCATCGTCCATCATGCGTTAAAAAGTAGCTCCAACATTGATTAACCCGAACGACATGCAACGGTAAGTGAAAGTCCCCCATTTGGTAGTGAATGTCAATTTTAGTCTGTCTTCTTCTTTCACCATAAACTTGGTTGTACCTAGAATAACCGTCAAGAAAGGACATCATTTGTGAACCATTTACTATCTATAGCACTTCGATGAGGGACGAAAATGGGTAATTGTCCTTTTGAGATGATCTGTTGAGATTTCAAATATTTATGCATATAATCTAACTTCTTTGTTCTTCTTTCTCAAAAAGATTAGACTATAGTAGTTTTCTATATTTCCTATTTTGAAAATCCTAGCATAATCTCTTTCCTATTTATTCTTTGCAAAGAAATTGTTTCATGAAAGAAAAAAAGAAATCTTGCAAATTTTGGTAAAAAATATGTATATACACCTATGTATATATTTATATATGTATAGATGTATAGACATATATAAATATATATTTTAAATATTGATACATTTGAATAGTGCACAAGCTCATCATCTTTCTTTTTTCTTGTAAATGAATGTATGTGTGTGTGTGTGTATATCTTTAGAATATATACATAAAGCATATATATATATACACACACATAAATATATATTATAGTTTAAAACTTATTTAAAAAAATAATAAAAATAAAATAAAAATTTAAAATTCATTGAGGTGACTGTCAAGCCCTAAGGGCATGGCAGCCACCGCAGACCCCAAGGCTACGGGTGGCTTGAGCCATCGCAAGCCAAAGGGCTGCGACTGGCCATGGTTGTCGGCCCATACCCCATTGGGGCTAGATATAATATATTATTTTTTAAAAAAAATGTAGACTTTGTTTTAATAAAAAAAATACATAGTATTCTACATAAACAAAAAAATATACAACAGTATATTCGTTACAAAAATAAAATATAAAGAAAAATAGTAAACAAAAAAAAACTAAATAAAACTATATCTATCATTGAAATAATTTTAATATACATTGCAGAGTAGAGAAATTTGCATGTATTTTTTTAGAAATGAGAGAGGGAAAGAGGATTTTCTGAATACCCTCTTACAGATGTTTGTTTTGGTTTTATTTCTCTTTCTCATGCAGCCATTGTGCATATATACATAAGTATATATGTGTGTATATACAAAACCTAGGTGTGTATATACACACATGTATGTACTCATATGTATATTAGATCATGTTTTCTCCATTTCTTCTCCTAGCCAACCATGCACACACAAAATGAAGAGATTAGGGTTTGTTTAGAGTTTTATATTTTAGTCCAACCCTAATTTTGAATTAGGGTTAGGGCAGACCTTTTTTACTTTTATTATTTTAAATGGGTTTTTATTTAGTGTTGTTTTAAATTTTGAATTTTTGTTATTTTATAATTAATAATTGATTGGCTTTAATGAGATGCTTTATTTTAAATTTTGAATATATTAATATTATTTTTATCATTGGATTCTATAGTGGATATTTTTAATTATTAGGTGGGATTTATTTTTATTGTTGGATATCTTTTGAGTTTGCTTCATTTAGTAAATAATATTATCTAACGTAGTTTATAATCAAGGGACGTTGACAAGCCAATGCTTGTCACGATACCTCTTGAGTGTTAACTTGCGTTGTGATAGTGTAACATTCATATTAGTGTACCTTAGATTACATTCCTTAGTTGACTTTTGTGCTTTTAGAAAAAAAATTGTTGGTGTGTTTTTGCCCTAATTTTGGGCATGACACGCTCTCTTTCAGCAGTCGGTTGCTAATTAAAATCGGTTCCATTCTATATTAATCGATTCGATAATCATTTCCATTAATCAATATAATTGATTCAATTAATGAATAATCAAAAATATCTTTAATATATATAATACAAATATACAAATATATATATATATATATATATAATATATATATATATATATATATAATATATATATATATATATATATATATATATATATATATATATATATATATATATATATATATATATATATATATATATATATATATATATATATATATATATAATCATGTATATAATAAAGACCTACTCTTTATTATATATATGAATGCATATATTATTTACATTAGCTGATGATTATTTGTCACATACAATTTTTACTTGTGGTTAATTCGACTAAAGCTACACATCATTAACACCCCCTCTTAGCTAGGGAGGATAATCATAGACAATATTCATACACAGTATGAAATGGACGTCACCTCAATTTAACATCTGAAATTATGGTAATTTCACAAATAACATATGATATGCATCATAATGATATCATCTCATGATATCAGGGTAATGGCCTATGAATATCAAGTCACGTGATATTCACTAAGTACTTAGAGTAATGGCATACGAATATCAAATCTCATGATATTCACCAAGTACTCATGATGTCCATAAGGTATGTACACAAGTATCACTCAATTGATACTTACCATAGGGACATCATAACCATGGTTTGTTTACGGAAGTTAATCCACCGTGATAATATCAATACAATACAACTTGTAGATATAACGATATCTATCTCAAAGTTGACATTGATTTACAAGATATGATCTATCATGATCTACTTAGATATAAACCATAAGATATCCATCATGATAGAAGATCAAGTTATTATAAGAGCATCACCTTGCAATAACTACCAAAATACAAGTGATAATCATTCAGAAGGTCATCACTTCTTTATGATGTTCACAGGGTCCATAAATTCATGAAATAACACTCATGATCAAATTTATAGAAATATTTCATTAGTTCAATGATTTAAAGATGATGAGACCCATTCTTAGTACTTACAACCATACCAAGCTTGCCTCTGAAGTATTATACATTCATTTTCACAAGAGCCTTGGTAAGGATGTATTTTGTCTAGTCATCTATACTAACATACCTCAACTCAACTATATTTTTCTCCACCATGTCTCTAATGCAATGATAAGGTATCTCAATGTGTTTAGATTTGTTATGAAATATTGGGTTCAAGGAGAGTTTTATGCAACTCTGGTTGTCACAGTGGATGATGGTAGGTTCTAATGGCTTCCTGAATAATCTAAGTAGAAGCTTCCTCAACCATATTGCTTCTCGTGCTCCCATAGATGCTGCAATATACTTTGATTTTGTGGAGCTCTGAACAACTAAAGATTTTTTATGCTGAACTAGGATATCATAGTTGATCCTAAACTAAAGCAACATCCTAAGGTACTTTTTTGATCCACAATATTTCCAACCCAATCTGAATCAGTGTACCCATGCAAGTTAAGATCTAAATCTTTATATCTTAACCCATATCTGATTGTACCATGAATATACCTTAAGATGTGTTTAGATACTACTAAGTTCAATGTGTCTTTGTCCCGAAATGTAAACTTTTTAGGCTTTTGAAGTTTCATTATATCCAAAAAGAATTCCCTTCTTCCCTAAGGGTTCTAATTTAGATCTTTTCTCTTTAGGAATGTGAATGTAAACAAGAAAGCCAAATATTCTTAGGTGACTTATATTAGGTTTAATTCCAATGAATGCTTCTTCGGGGGTTTTGTTTTGTAGATGGGAGTGTGGGCATCTATTCTAGATGTATACTACAATACTAGAAGCTTCAACCTAAAGATAAGTTTTTAGGTTTTGATCATGCATCATGACTTTTGCAACCTCAACAATAGTTTTGTTCTTTTGTTCTGAAACTCTATTTTGTTGAGGGTTGTATGGAACAATGAACTCTCTCTTAATCCCAGCATTTTTACAAAAGTTTTGAAGGATTTCTGAAGTGTATTCCCTCCCATTGTGTATTCTTAGTGTTTTAATCCTCTTCCCTGATATATTTTCTATAAGAGCCTTAAATTATTTAAACTTCATAAGAATTTCTTCAAACTCTTTACATTTTAGAAACTATATCCATGTTTTCCTAGAGTATTCATCTACACAGATAATATAATAAAAAAAAATCCTCCTATGGATGGAATAGACATAGGTCCACATAAATTAGAATGAACAACTTCTAGAACAATTTTAGATTTACTTTCACTATTGTGAAAAGTGCTTTTGGTGTTCTTCCCTAATGCACAACCTTTTCAAGTACTCTCATGTTTAGGTTTGAGCTTAGGTATTCCTGTTACCATCTTCTCTAAAGAGGGTAAGCCACAAAAGTGAAAATGTCCTAGTCTCATGTGCTAAATTTCACTTGCATTGGATGACTCATGGATTAAGGCTTGAGAGAGAGAAGTGCATAGCTTGTGGAGGCATCCATGCCTTGTTCCAATAATATGATCATTCTTGATGTTTGAGTTCTTGGGACAAGCTAGTACTTTCCCCTTCCATAAAAGTAATTATGTACCTTTTGTCCTCAACTGCAGAAATAAAGACTAGATTTCTTTTGATCCTAGGTACAAATAGTAAACCTATGAGTTGGAGTGAGATTTTGTTAGGAATGAATGCTTGGTAGTCATTCTGTAGCAGTTGTTGTTGCATTCATGAGTATGATTGTCATTGATGTCAACACAGTGATCTTCTGGAGACTTACATAGAAGCAGACAGAGTTTGAATTAGCGCACATGGGTTATTATAGTTGGAGCTATGCGATGTTGAGGATATACTCTTTGATATGTTATATGTCTATGGTTAAGAGCGCAGACAACAATTCTTTTATTCATGGAAGTTATGAGCATTTTGGTGGAAGTAGTATTCAGGCAGTGTTCCTAAGTAGTGGTTTGTGGAAATCAGATGATATATCCTAATCAGGATGGAATCTGGTTTTGTGTAGTTAAAGGGAATTTGAAGACACATTGATAGTGATGTGGATGACAGTGCAAACTTCTAGGTCACACGAGTGAAGATTTATTGTATTTGGAAGCCGACAATTTTGTGTAATTTTGATGTAGCGTGTGGAAACTTTTATTTTGTAATTGTATGCCGACTCATTTGTAATTATTTGAGTGTGGGATAAAGGAAGGAATGTGTTTCCTTGTTGTGTGTAGAATAGGATAGTAGTGTATGAATATGAAGTGAAGAAAAGAGCTAAATTTGAAAGTGAATTGTGAAGGAAGACATGCGAAGTACAAAGATCTGAAATTGAGATCTGGTGTAATAGTGAGTGCAGTTTGGCACAGTTAGAGAAGAGGTAACATATTATTTTGTTGAGTAATACAAAGATTATTTGGATAATGTGTTCATTGATCTTACCCTGAAGCTGTTTGGGCAGTGGGTCCTTCTGTTTTCCATAACTCTTAACAGGGTTAGAATCTTTTAACAGGGATTCAAAATCTCCTAACAGGGATTCATATGTACTGAATGTATTTCATAAGACTCCTAACAGAGTCCATCATTTCACAAGGAATATTCATATTAGTGCATCTTTTGTGGGCATCATTCCCACCGGGGTTTACTCTTTGATCAAGAGGTTCCCTAGTCAACATATCTTGTGTCATTGTGTTATTGTGTATGAATATATTTCTATGGTTGGTAATTATATTGTTTACATGGTTTAATGCTGTTGAAGTTGATAAAAGTTATAATTATTTGATAACTGATTCACCCCCCCCCTCTCAGTTATCTTGGTGGACTTTACTTTCTAACAATTGGTATCAGAGCGGCAAGTCCTTGAAAAAGAAGTTTAACAGCTTAAGGAGATCCATGGTGAATTTCAGGAAAGAAAGCCCTAAGTTTGATGGAGTAAATTTTGACAACTAGAAAGAAAAGATGAAGACACACCTACTATGTTTAGGACTAGGTTATTGGTTTATTACAAAGAATGATAAGACTATCATTGAAGAGGACAATCTTGAAACATGTACTGCTGATGAGAGAGATCTATTCATGTGTAACATACTTGCAAGAGAAGCACTTTTGATAGCCCTTTTGGAGAATGAGTATAGTAAGGTAAAATGTTTGAAAAAATCTCATGAAATTTGGAAAGCTTTACACTCTACTTTTGAAGGTGATGAACATGCAAAAAGAGTTAGATTACATAATTGGATATGTGCATTTGAAGATATAAGAATGTTGGAAGATGAATCTGTTAGAAGCTATATTGGTAGAATATCAGAAATTGTTACAGGTATAAAATCTTGTGGAGGAACAAAGACAGATAATGAAGTGATATGGAAAATTCTGAGGACATTGACTCCTGTATTTAAGCAAACAACATAGATGATTGAACAAGTTATACCTTGTACTACAAACTTTACAAGAGACACTCTTCTTGGAAGATTGGAAGCAGCAGAGATGAACCTGAGGTTATCAGGAGACTTACCTAGAATGGAGACAACATTTAGTGCTCTTAGTGTTCGCCCTACTTTGTCAAGAAGCATCAGTGTGAGTGGAGATTGTGCTGGTAGCAGTAGACCTAGAAATGAAGAAGACAAGAAGATTGAAGAAGGTATTGCCTTGCTTGTGAAGAGAGAACCAGACGGTAAGAAAAATTTTAAATGTTGGACTTGTCAAGAATATGGTCATTTTGCATCTAAATGTCCTAAGAGAGTTAAAAAGTACATAAACAATTTCAAATCTAGAAGATCTAAGGAATGTTATTATGCTAATGATGAAGATCTTGAAGCTAGTATAGAGAGAACCTTAAGTGAAAGTGATAATGAGAATAATGATGACATAGGATTTGTAGCAATTAAAGAAGAAAATTTTGAAACTGATGTCAAGGAAGAAAAAGCCTTAGTTTCTCAAGTTGAAAAGAAAGCTGATTGAATTATAGATAGTGGTTGTTCACATCATATGACTGGAGACATGAAAAAGTTCATAAAGTTAAACGAATATGATGGAGGAGTTGTTAGAGTTGGAAAGAATGCACCTTGTTTGATTAAAGGTATAGGATCTATTACTCTTGATGGAAATACTAATACTGATGATGTTTATTTTGTGGATGGATTGAAACATAATCTTTTGAGTGTTGGATAGTTAGTCGATAAGGGATATCAAGTTTGGTTTACTAAGAAAACTTGTGTGATAAGGGATAAAGATGGAAATCTGATTGGAACTGGATCTAGAACCAGAGGTAATGTATTTCAGTTGAATCCTACTGAGATGACATGTTTGATTACTAAAATTGATGATAGTTGGTTATGGCATAGAAGGTTTTGTCATATAAACTTTGACAACATTGTGAAAGTAAGTACTACACTTGCAGTAAGAGATTTGCCTAAAATTATGAAGCCTACTAACATGATTTGCAAATAATGTGTGATGGCTAAATAGAAAAGAAGTTCTTTTCCCAGTAAGAAGTTTACATCTGCAGAAAAGATGGAAATTGTTCATATAGATTTGAGCGGTCCTACCAGGACTAGAGGATTCTATGGAGAAAGGTATTTTATGATTCTTGTTGATGATTTTACAAGAATGATGTGGATTGCATTTCTTAAAGAAAAATCTGAAGCATTTGATAAGTTTAAGATTATTAAGAATAAAGTTGAGAATGAATCTAGAATGAAGATTAAATGTTTGAGATCTGATAGAGGTGGAGAATTTACTTCTAGAGAGTTTAACACCTTTTGTGAAGAAAATGGCATTAAGAGACAGTTCTCATCCCCTAGAACACCTAGACAAAATGGTATTACAGAAAGAAGGAACATATAAGTGACTAAAGCAACAAGAGCTATGTTATTTGAGAATGATTTGGCGAAGATATTCTGGAGAGAAGCAGTGAACACAACAGAGTATACAATGAACGGAGTACAAATCAGAGCAGACACAGACAAGACACCTTATGAATTATGGTTTGGACATGCACCCTCAGTTAAGTATTTTATAATTTTTGGAAGAAAATGTTATATAAAAAGAGATGATGATATTGGAAAGTTTGATCCTAGAAGTGATGAAGGTATATTTCTTGGATATTCTTTGAAAAGCAAAGCCTATAGATGTTACAATAAAAGAACTAAGACTATTGTTGAAAGCACAAATGTTAAAGTTGATGAAAAGTTCAAAATTCAGGAAGGAATGTTTGATTATGAATCAAATGAAGAAGCTCATCCTAAACCTAACACTAGATCTACTGAATTATTTTATGAAACTGACAGTGATTTTTTTAATGAAAGCCACAGTGAAGTCATTGAAGAGCCTACACCTGCAGTGAGATTTGAGATGGTGACACCTAGCAAGAGTTTATTAAGAAATCATCCTATTGGACAAATTATTGGAAGCATCAAAAGAGGAGTTCTAACTCGGAATAAGGTACAAGAACAGTTATGTTTGATTTCTCAAATTGAACCTAAAACTACTAGTGAAGCTTGTGAAGATGAAAGTTGGACTAATGCTATGAAAGAAGAACTAGATCAGATTGAAAAGAACAAGACATGGGAATTGGTCCCTAGACCTAAAGACAAGAATGTTATTGGAACTAAATGGGTATTCAAAAACAAGATGAATGAACAAGGAGAAGTAGTAAGAAACAAAGCAAGATTGGTATGTAAGGGATACTCACAGCAAGAAGGAATTAACTATGAAGAAACCTTTGCACTTGTTGCAAGAATTGAAGCAGTAAGAATGTTTTTGGCCTATGCAGCTTACAAGAAATTTAAAGTATATCAAATGGATGTGAAGTCAGCATTTCTGAATGGAGAATTGGAAGAAGAAGTCTACATTGAGCAGCCTGAAGGTTTTCCTTTGACTCAAGAAGGAGACATGGTATGTAAACTGAAGAAAGCTTTATATGGACTAAAACAAGCACCTAGAACTTGGTATGCAATATTGGACAAGTATTTGTTAAAGTTGGGATTTACAAAAGGAACAATTGATAGCAATCTGTACACAAAAGAAATTGAAAATGGTTTGTTGGTTATAGTTATTTTTCTTGATGACATTATTTTTGGAGGAGAAGATGAAGCTAGTGACAAATTTGCTGATGAAATGAAGACTAAATTTGAAATGAGTATGATTGGTGAAATGAAATAATTTTTGGGATTATAGATAACATAGAACAATGATGGTATCTTTGTAAGTCAGACAAAGTACCTGAATGACTTTTTGAAAAGATTTGGAATAGAGAATTGTAAACTAGTTGGAACACCTATGGTAATTGGACATAAGTTATCTAGCACAGATGAGACACCTGCAATAGAACAGAAGAATTACAGATCCATGATTGGAGGATTGTAGTATTTGACACATACAAGACCTGATATAGCACATTCAATTGGAATTGTAGCAAGATTTCAAGCTGAACCTAGAGAATCACATTATGCAGCAGTAAAGAGGATACTGAGATATTTATGGATTGTGGTATGAAAAATATGATGATTTTACCCTATGTGCATATACAAATGCTGATTGGGGAGGTAGTGTTGATGATAAGAAAAGCACCAGCGATGGAGCATTTTTCCTTGGAGGAAGATTGGTTTCTTGGCTAAGCAAGAAGCAAAATTGTATCTCACAGAGCACAACAGAAGCAAAATATGTAGCAGCAGCAAACAATTGTAACCAAATAATTTAGATGAAGCAAATGCTCAAGGATATTGGAATAAAGTTTGTTGAACCTGTTGTCATACATTGTGACAACACCAACACAGTTAGTATGTCTAAGAATCCTGTATTACACTCTAAGACAAAGCATATAGAGATCAAGTATCATGTTGTAAGAGAGAAAGTTGCTGAGAAGGAAGTCAGACTTGAGTACATAAGTACAAAGGAGCAGATAGCAGATATATTTACAAAGCCTTTGCCTAAGGATACATTTGAGTATTTGAGAGGTATGCTTAGGGTTATGCCCCAGCCTAGTTTTGAGAAGTGATGCAGTTGGTTGCATCCGTCCAGTGGTATATGAGCCTTATTTTTCTTCTGGACTGGATGTTGGTACTTCCTCTATGGGGGAGTATGTGTATTTGAGCTGAGTCATGAGGACTCTAGTGAATGTATTTTCTGAATAGTGTCTTTTGACATTGAGTTGTTGTTGACATAGTGATGAAATTTCTGTCATTGATGTCAATGGGGGAGAAGTGTACTTGAAAAAATCTATTTGTACTATCTAAATAGGAAAATGAAGCAAGATTTGATTGATGAAGAGGATTTGAAGCAACAGTGTTGTAGTATTGGATTTTTGGAACATTGGATGTTTTTTCATCTATGTTGCCATCAATGCCAATGGGGGAGATTGTTAGGAATGAATGCTTGGCAATCATTCTGTAGCAATTTTTGTTGCATTCATGACTATGATTGTCATTGATGTCAACACAGTGATCTTCTGGAGACTTGTAGAGAAGCAGACAAAGTTTGAATTAGCGCACATGGGTTATTATAGTTGGAGCTATGCAATGTTGAGGATATACTCTTTGATATGTTATATGGCTATGGTTAAGAGCGCATATAGTAATTCTTTTATTCATGGAAGTTATGAGCATTTTGGTGGAAGCAGTATTCAAGCAGTGTTCTTGAGTAGCGGTTTGTGGAAATCAGATGATATCTCCTAATCGGGATGGAATCTGGTTTTGTGCAGTTAAAGGGAAGTTGAAGACACATTGATAGTGATGTGGATGACAGTGCAAACTTCGAGGTTGCACGAGTGAAGATTTATTGTATTTGGAAGCCAACAATTTTGTGTAATTTTGATGTAGCGTGTGGAAACTTTTATTTTGTAATTGTATGCCGACTCATTTGTAATTATTTAAGTGTGGTATAAAGGAAGGAATGTGTTTCCTTTTTGTGTGTAGAAGAGGATAGTAGTGTATGAATATGAAGTGAAGAAAAGAGCTAAATGTGAAAGCGAATTGTGAAGGAAGACATGCGAAGTACAAAGATCTGAAATTGAGATCTGGTTTAACAGTGAGTGTAGTTTGGCACAGTTAGAGAAGAGGTAAAATATTATTCTGTTGATTAATACAAAGATTATTTGGACAGTGTGTTCAGCGATCTTACCCTGAAGCTGTTTGGGCAGTGGGTCCTTCTATCTTCCATAACTCTTAATAGGGTTAGAATCTTTTAACAGGGATTCATATGTACTGAATGTATTTCATAAGACTCCTAACAGAGTCCATCCTTTCACAAGGAATATCCATATTAGTGCATCTTTTGTGGGCATCATTCCCACCGAGGTTTACTCTTTGATCAAGAGGTTCCCTAATCAACATATCTTGTGTCATTGTGTTATTGTGTATGAATATCTTTCTATGGTTGGTAATTATATTTCTTACATGGTTTAATGCTATTGAAGTTGATAAAAGTTATAATTATTTGATGACTGATTCACCCCCCCCTCTCAGTTATCTTGGTGGACTTTACTTTCTAACAGATTTTACTTTTGAGGTTGATGGTACAGGTCCCAATTCCCTTTGTTGGATGATTTGTATAATCTCCAATAGTTACTTCTTCATCATAATGTTCATCTATAGAATCTAGATGTTCCTTGAAACTTGTTATGTGTTGGGAAGCCCCATTGTCTATCACCCAAGTGTTTAGGCTATTTGAAACTTGACTAGATAGGGTATAGTAAAATATAAGTTTCTCTAAATCCATATCCATGCTTGTTTTACTGTCTTTAGCGAAGGAAGCTAGGGGCTTAGGTCTATTAGGCATTTCACTACAAGATGACCATATTTATCACATCTATATCTAATTGCACTTTAGATAGGTCCCTCTTTTTCTTGAATGATTTTTTCCCACTTGTTTCCTTGCCCTTTTTCCTTTTGAAGTTAGTCTTCTTCCCCCTTTTGTGAGATTGATTGGTTAGAATCTAAATATCTTCTTTTGTGGTAATTACACTGATTCCTCTAGTCATCAATCTAGACTCTTCTTGAATGCAGTCTATTTTCAATCGGTCAAATTTAGGAATTTTAGAGTGAGCACTCACTCCTTGAATAAATGATTCCCGTGAGACAGGAAGTCCATTTAGGGCTATCATTGTTAGTTCCTTACTATCAAATGTATGACCAATTTTGGAGAGTTGATTTCTTAGATCCGTTATTCTTATAAAGTATGTTGTGATAGACTCTCCTTGATTCATCTTCATTTGGTGAAGTTGATTTTTAAGAGCAAGAACCCTACTAGTGTTTTTTTTATATATCAAACATGTCTTCTAGGGATTTGAACATAGTATATGTTGAGTCTAATTTGGTGATAATAGGAACTATATGATCTTTCACTCCATCCACCAATAATTTCATCGCTTTGGTGTTGTTCTTTTCCCATTGAATCTTTTCATCTTTCCCACTAGGTTCAAGGTTTGTATTTTCCACCATAGTGTTTAATCATGTATTTTAAGGTAAGCATCATCCAGAGTTTCCATGCTACAAAGTTTGAAGCACCTTCAAGTCTATCTTCAAGTCTAACTCCATTCACCATTTTGTCGAATGTAATATTTAAAAAATATCTAAGGTGATTAGACTTCTTTTGTATAATCTGATCTGATCTTATACTTCAAACTTTCTCTAATACCTTGTTAGAAATGATCAAATTTCAATGTGTGATACTTTTTATATTTTCTTGTATAATTATCAATTTTATCTTCAACTGTTGATATATTGAATTGTTGTTTATAGTAATTGTCAAACTATTACTAAAATGTATTGTAACTTCTATTGTCTTTAACAATTTATATTGCAGCTGAAGGAGATCAAGATATTAATTATATTGATACCGGTTAATGCTTGCTTCACACTATTTGTTGTTTTTGTGTGTCACAATGCAGCCAAGCTCTCAATACATATAGTACATCGTGGAGACACTTCCACGAGGGGACATGCCTTCATGTGAGCATAGTTCACGTGGAGTCGTGCCCCCTCATGGGCATGACCCACGATTCACATCATTATCTTTCGGTAGTCAGCCACTAATTTTAATCAATTCCATTCGATATTAATCGATTCAATATAATCGATATTACTCAATTCAATAAGCATTTTCATTAATCGATATTAATTGATTCAATTAATGAATAATCATAAATCTCTTTAATATATATAATACAAATATATTAATATCTTAAATATATAATATACATATATGTAATTGTGTATATAATAAAGACCTTCTCTTTATATATATATATATATATATATATATATATATATATATATATATATATATATATATATATATATATATATATATATATATATATATATATATATATATATATATATATATATATATATATATTATTTACATTAATTGATGATTATTTGTCACAATGATTTGTACTTGTGATTAATTCAACTAAAGCTACACAAATCATTAATAGTTTTATATCAAAATGAGAGGATTTGATCCCCTTTTATACTCGTTTCGGGATTCAATATTGCGAGGGTCGACCTCAATTAAAGATCAGGGAAGAAAACCCTTGCATTGGGCCTAGAGCTCACTTCAATACAAAGCTCTAGGACAAGGCTGACCTAGATGACCTAGTTCAAGACAAGGTTGACCTAGTTGACCTTGTCCAGGCAATATTTTTTCAAATTTTACTTGGGTCTAGGGAAGTGTGATAATTTACAAAGGAAGAAAATGAATGTTGCAGGAATCAAGCATAAAAGATATTCAAACCTCAAAATCACCAAAATGGGGTCTAATAGGTCCTAGAGCCTCCAATTGTGGGTGCTAACTTTTTAGGACGATACAATGTGTGTGTGTTTGTAGAGAGAGAGAGAGAGAGAGAGAGAGAGAGAGAGAGAGAGAGAGAGAGAGAGAGTACACCAATTAGAAAAGTAATTCTAACTACTTAAATAGGTAGGTGTTACACATGTGAAAAGTGTCATTAATGGCCCACTCACTACAACTAAACAAGTTAAACTAAGATAATGATAAAATTATGTTATATTCTACTAACAAGAATAAAAACCTATATAACATATATAACCACTTTCGATATATATAGAAGAGTGGATACATATATAGAAAAGAGGTAAGACAAAATCAACCAATAAGAAAAGTAATTCCAACTACTGAAAATTAGGTAGGTCTTACACTTGTGAAAAACACCATCTACTCTTATGATGACCCATTCACTATAACTAAGCAAGCTCAACTAAGTGTATAAGAAAAATACATAATATTCTACTAGCAAAAATAAAAACCTATACTAACATATATACACAATTTCAACATACATATAGAAGAGTGGATGCATAAATAGAAAATAAGTGAGACAAAACCAACCAACAAGAAAAATATTCTAATTAATAATAAATGAGTAAGTTTTTCACATGCAAAAAATGTCATCTAGTCTTACAATGACTCGCTTCCCACAACTAAGCAAGCTAAACTAACTATATAATAAAATACGTAATATTTCACTTCCAAAAATAAAAGCATGCACTAACATATATAACCACTTTTGATATATATATATATATATATATATATATATATATATATATATATATATATATATATATATATATATGGAGAGGAGCGGATACATATATAGAAAAGGGGTGAGACAAAACTAACAAATAAAAAAAGTAATTCCAACTACTAAAAACTATGTAGGTGTTAAGCTTGTGAAAAATGCTATCTACTCTTATAATGACCCACTCACTACAACTAAGCAAAGCTAAAATAAATACATAAGAAAAATATGTAATGTTCCACTACCAAAAATAAGGAAAGCCTATAATAAGATATGTAACCACTTTCTACATATATATACAGACAAGCAAATACATATATGGAAAAGAGGTGAGACAAAACTAACAAATAAGAAAAGTAATTCAACTACTAAAAAATGAGTAGATCTTACACTTGTGAAAAACACCACCAACTCCTCTAATGACTCATTCACCACCAAAAATAATTTAAACTAGATGTACAAGAAAAATACTAATGTTGCACTGACAAAAATTAAACCTATACGAACATAGAGAGATAGAAGAGTGAATATATGTGGGAAAAAGGTGAGACAAAACTAATAAATAAGAAAATTATTTCCAACTACTAAAAGTTAGATAGGTGTTACACTTGTGAGAAATGCTATGTACTCTTATAATGCTCAATCAATACAACTAAACTAACAAACTAATAAATAAGAAAAGTAATTTCAACTACTAAAAGTTAGATAGATGTTACATTTGTGAGAAATGCTATCTATTCTTATAACGCTCAATAGTACAACTAAACAAACTAACTAATAAATAAGAAAAGTAATTCCAACTACTAAAAGTTAGATAGGTGTTACGCTTGTGAGAAATGCTATCTACTCTTATAACGCTCAATCAGTACAACTAAACAAACTAACTTAAATATATTAGATAAATATATAATTTCACTATAAAAAAAAGAATTCTATACTAAGATATGCCACCACTTTCTATATATGGATACATATATAGAAGAGAGGGAGACAAAACCTAGATAATTTTTAAAAATGATTCTAAGTATTCAAAAACAAACAAGGGTTACACAAAATACCATACAATATTTTCCCACATAAAATATTGTGTAATGACTTTTTTTGAAAATCAATTTTATAATTTGCCCTTTTGAATAGATCCATCTATACTACTTTTCCCTACACGCAAAGCATATCTTTTATTGACCATACAAAACTCATCATTTGAAAAATTCCCACATAAATATTGTGCAAGAACTTCATGCTGTTTTGATGAGATTCATTTGACTACTTTTATCTCCTCCCCAAATACATATTTTAAGCAATGGATAATTGAAGCTTTGAAGCCCCATTGTATGAATAGTGGAGACACCTACCTTTCCTATGTCATCTTTGTTATATAATGGAAATGGCAGGCCAATAATTGGTGTTGGAAACCCTCAATAATAGAGGATTTTGTATAGGACAGCATCCCTTGGGAAGGGCGCTCACATTTTTTATGGAGGGCACATGTGTCGGTGGTTGAAGCAATGAACAATGCCTTTACACGGAAGAAATGTGGATAAACAGCTTTACATATAGATTTTATTTAATAGCATACAAGCAAGTGTGGATAAGGCCTGATTCCTTGGAAAATTCCATGCACGATCATCCCGTGCGATGCGACGGATGGAAAATGTACACTATTACAAACAAAAACCTATCCATTTCAAAACAAAATTTAGACGTCTCTTTACTACAAATATTTTGTATTTTACTGGGACGAAGATGCCGGCGAATGTTCTCCGAACAGGTGTCGACTAGAAATTGTCAATTTATAATATAAAAAATAAAGGGAGATGACGAGGACGAATCTTTAGGTCGATGTTTCCCTATTTGAAACGAAATTAAGCTTTTAATAGATTATCAATTAAGTAATTAATGTGACTAGGATAATGGCAATTTTCATGGGTTTTTCCATATTTTAATTCAGAAAAGTGTGGAGTGAAGTTAGGTACTTTATAATAAAAGATAAGGTAGGTGATAAGTTCAGTATAAAAATAAGATTCTCTAATTTGATGCTGTTTGAAATTTTAATTTGGAGGTGGGCTTAAAGTATGACTAGAGAGTATTTTTGGATGAAAAATATGGAGAAAATTTAGGTTTCTTATAATAAAAAATAAGGTTGGTGATAAGGTTAATGTGAAAATAAGATTTTCTTTAATTTATAGTGTAACTTATAAATGGATTAATTATAGAGTACATTTAGATAGTTTATAATAAAAGATAAAGGTATGCAATAAGGTTAATTTTTTTATTTGAAATTTTTAAAAATTTAATTAGTATTGTTTTTTTTTTACATCTTTAATTTTGGTTGATTCATTATTTGTAATGACAAACAAAAGTCTAAGGAGGTAATTAGAGATCTATCACATCAATTCAACTAAAAAGTTTTGAAGTCTTGTTTTTAAATTTTAATTGAGAAATAATAGAAAAAAATAATTACTTTAAATAATAAAAAATAGGAGTAAAGATTAAAGTAAAAGTAAGAATTATTAATTTAATATTTTAAAATTTTAATTAATATATTTTTAAATTTTTTTTTGGGTTGGTTTTGAGTATTTCTAGTGATATACTAGTCCTAAGAGGAGGTCATTATAGCCCTATCTCATCAAATATAGTTCAAGGGAAGTCAACATATAAAGAAGGGTGATCTATAACAAAAGCATGACTTAAAATTAATGTAAAAGTAAGTAGTTTTGAATTGCCTCCAATGAATCGTTGCACCCCTATTCCATTAACTATATTTAGGGTTTAGGTCTTCAATATAGTTCAATTGTCTCCAGTGAATCACTATATCCCAATCCCATCAACTATATTGTCTCCTATGAATCACTATACAATATAGTTGAATTGTCTCTGATAAATCACTATAACCCCATCCCATCAACTACATTGTCTCCAATGAATCATTATACCCTGATCCCATTAGCTATAATGTCTCCAATGAATCACTATACTCCTATCCCATCAACTATATTTAGATTTTAGGTCTTTTCAACCAAATAACGAGAGTCAATTATATTAAGAAGGGTCTAGTATATAATATAAAAAGTACAGGTAAAATTAATGTTGAAGTAATGTTTTAACTTGATTTTAGAATTGTAAATAATATGTTTTGAATGGGCATTCTTGGTTGTGTTGAGTATAGTTAAATTACCTCTAACACTACACTAAGATTAACTAGTCCAAGAGACTATGATAAGGGAGACCATTTTTTTGTTATTCTATCACAATGAGCAAATTATCTAAGATATCTTAATGTGTATTAACCTTGAAAGATTAATTCTAGAAGGAGGTCACTATAATCCTACCTCATCAAACATAATTAAATTTTAGGCGTTTTGCAATCTTACAACATAGATCAACTATATAAAGAAAGACAATCTATAAAATTAATTGAGAATCCAATAATTAAGATATTAAAGACCTCTCACTCATTTTCATAAAACCCTAAGAACATATTGAAATTAAGAACAAACTAACTAATCTCCTTCTTGTGTATATACATCAAATCTTCAATCTACTAATAAAAATATCCATATCTTGTACAATACCAAACAAAAAATTAGTTTCTGATAATTTTGATTAATTGAATTCCGAGTGACAAAATTAAATAAATAATAGAGAAGATATTTTTTTAAAAATAATTAATCGATGCAATAAGTTTCGTTAATTTACACGGGGAAAACGACAAGGCAGGTGACGATGTAAACGTGAGAAGTGAGAAGTGAGAAGTGAGAACGTACGCGAAGAGAAGAAATGAAGTGGTCCGTCCCGCCGCGTCACCAGTTTCGTATCGCGAGGATTGCTATGCTAGCGCACACCGACCATTATCCTCAATCCAACATTTTGTGCTATAAATGTGCCTTGCGCCCTCCCCCTCTCTTACCCATTCTGCATTCCTTCTCTCTTACATTGCCATATCCCTTCCCTCCCTTCGCCATGTGTGGAATCTTAGCTCTCTTTGGCTCTTCTGACGCCTCCCATGCCAAGCGTGTTCGAGTCTTGGAACTCTCCCGCAGGTATACATAGCACAAATGCTCATTGCTCATACCACACACTTTCCTAGTTTTTTCACTTTGATTTGTCTAAGTTCCCCAAATTCAATGTTTTTCATTTCTAAATGAATCATGGTACTAACTTTGAGACATTTTTTTCCATATGTTTCTTTTTCATTTCTTTTATCTCATAGAAAAAGGGTGTAGAACTTGCAGTTTGTAAAGAAATGTATGCATGTTTTAGTAGTACAATTAGATATCTCTTGCAAAGTTCAGAATCATCCCATATAGTAGACCATGAAAATATTTCTATTCCTAAATGGAAATTAGAAAGTTTGTTGCTTTATCTGCTACCCACTCAATTCTAAGTTGCGAAAAGTGCCAAATTGAGATGCTCAATTAGTGAATTAATTGGCTGCGAATTTTTTTGTCCGTCTTAACTTGCTTTTCCGAGTAGTTTGGAAAATTGGTAGGCACTACCCCACGCGACACGTCCATTGTAGATAAGACAGCGTATTTATGCTTGGGACGCGATTAAACGATGAATTCTGGGGTAGGTGGCAGGGGCCCATAGAGGAGCTCGGTGGGAACTAAACTATATTTTTTTTGTCTTGTGTGTTGTTTGTGCAGGCTGAGGCACAGAGGCCCAGATTGGAGTGGGCTGTACCAGAGTGGAAATGCCTTTGTTGCTCACCAGAGATTGGCCATCATAGACCCTGCTTCTGGTGATCAACCTCTCTTCAATGAAGATAAAACTATAGTGGTCGCTGTAAGTCCCCCTACCATCTCACCTAAAATCTTCTAACTCCTACGATGGAAAAAAGAAGCCCAGTTTTCCAAAGCAGTTGGTGCCAAATTTTGGGGAAAAATTTCAGTTTTATTTAAAATCTTTCAGCTGAAACCTCCTGTGAATTCATTCGGAAGTTTTGGATCTAAACCCATGACTGGTTTTTGTATGAGTTGGGTCAAACCATAATAGATATTTCTCTTGTTTGTGAGTGTAGGTTAATGGAGAAATCTATAATCACGAAGAACTGAGGCGTGGGCTGAAATCTCACAAGTTTCGAACTGGTAGCGACTGTGAAGTGATTGCACATCTATACGAGGAGCATGGCGAGGAGTTCGTCAACATGTTGGATGGAATGTTCTCCATCGTTCTGCTCGACACGCGTGATGGCAGCTTCGTTGCTGCTCGAGATGCGATTGGAATTACTTCCCTCTATATCGGATGGGGACTTGATGGTACCCACCACTCCGCTCTGTTTTTCTTTGCATAATTGTTGAACAAATTTGCTTTACTGATATTGTTGTTATGGTTGCCTGCAGGATCTGTCTGGTTTGCGTCAGAAATGAAAGCTTTGAACGATGACTGTGAACGTTTTGAGGCATTTCCTCCTGGGCATATCTACTCCAGCAAACAAGGTATACCGAGGATTTGGTGTACCAGTGATATACTGATACTTTAACCATACTTTTGGTGTTTATTTTCCGTACTGCCTGAAAAAAGATAACTATCCTTTTTCATAATTATACCATTTATAAGATCCTTTCTTTTTTATAATAATATGGTAGCACAACCTTCATGTTTTAATTCTTTCTATCTGAGAGGTGTTCATTTTCTTAAATTTGTTTAGGGTATTTGTTTTGCTTCAGTTCTTAACGTGTTGGGACTTTGTTATCAACAAGACTTTAAATTATCATTTTTCAATATGGAAGCACGTTTTAATGTTGAAATCTTTTGAGCTGAGAGTTAAGGAGTGAGGGGTATCTATTTTGCAAATTTGTCAAGCACACAGCTCATCTCGTGTCTGAATCTTGCCCTCAACAAGACTAGATCCCTAATAGATTTATTCAGAGTCATTCAACTTCACAACCAGACCAGAAATCCATTCATTAATTAAAACTTTAAAATTTTGGAAGACGTTGCAATAATCAAGATTTTGATCCTTAATAATTCATAATTATTGAACTTCATAAACAGAACAAAAATCCTTTCATTAATGAAAAGTTTTGATTTATATTTTATGTTTTCCATCCCAAACATGATCTAGTAGTAAAACAAAAACTAGATGCAATTTTGTCCCTTTCTGGTTAAGATTGGCATTTAGCCAGTTAATGAAAGAGGTACAGTGCAAGGGGACACTGATTGTAGCAATCGCATCTAAACTCTGATTTGTGCTTATTATCATTTGATGATTCTTGCAGGAGGTTTGCGCAGATGGTACAACCCAGTATGGTTCTCAGAAAATATACCATCCACTCCATATGATCCTTTGGTTTTAAGAAGAGCATTTGAGAAAGTATGAACCTTGCTTATTATGCTCTGTAAATTCTAAACTAAATTGGGAATGAGAAAAATATAAAGGAAGCTAACATAGTTGTGTCTGACTGATTGGGGATAACAGGCAGTCATAAAAAGACTGATGACTGATGTTCCGTTCGGAGTACTTCTCTCAGGGGGTTTGGACTCCTCGTTGGTCGCTGCAGTTGCTGCTCGCCATTTGGCCGGTACTAATGCCGCCAAACTTTGGGGAGCACAATTACACTCTTTCTGTGTTGGATTAGAGGTCAGTCTCTTTCCTCCCCTTCAATTTTTGTTTGAATTTCCTTTGTTTTCCCCTTCCTTAACCTTCATTCTACTAATCCTCTTTTCCCCTTAACATAAAAACAGGGGTCGCCAGATTTGGCGGCTGCAAGAGAGGTTGCAAGTTATCTTGGAACCCTTCATCATGAATTTCACTTTACAGTTCAGGTGTGTGTTTCACTCTTATCTTTCCCAAAGTACATCACCAGTAAAATACTTTAAGGCAAGGGGATAAAGATCCATCTCTGTCCAGAGTTTCATAGCTAATGTTTTTGATGTACCCTGCAATGACAGGATGGCATAGATGCACTTGAGGATGTTATCTATCATGTGGAAACATATGATGTGACAACTATAAGAGCAAGCACACCCATGTTCTTAATGTCACGAAAGATCAAGTCTCTGGGAGTCAAGATGGTTCTCTCTGGCGAAGGTTCAGATGAAATTTTTGGAGGCTATTTGTATTTCCACAAGGCTCCTAACAAGCAAGAATTGCACGAGGAAACCTGTCGCAAGGTAATCACATCTTAATGCCACAAACCCTCTTTCTTTGGCTCTTTACCGAAGAAATCTCAATCTAAACATTCATGCTGTCAAATCGATTAGCTAGAAATTCTGGGAAATCCTCATTTTAAAAAAAAACAAAAACATATTTGTTAATTTGTTGTCCAATTGGGAACGCAGATAAAAGCTCTGCACATGTATGACTGCTTGAGGGCTAACAAATCCACATCTGCATGGGGTTTGGAGGCTCGTGTACCATTTCTGGATAAGGAATTTATCAATGTTGCAATGGACATTGATCCCGAGTGGAAAATGGTAAATTGGCTGCAATTATCTGCAGAGAAAAATTTGTTAATAGAGTTTTGAAATAGGGCAGTTGTTGATTATATTGAGAATTGTGTAACAGGTGCGCCCTGACGAAGGGAGGATTGAAAAGTGGATTATGCGAAGGGCATTTGATGATAAGGAAAATCCTTATCTCCCACAGGTTTGACTCCAATCCCTGATTCTGATCCTCTGCTTACATACCCAACTCACTACCAAGATCTCGCTGATGTCAATTATAACATCATTCTGGTGGTGATTTTGCAGCATATCCTCTACAGACAGAAGGAGCAATTCAGTGATGGGGTTGGTTACAGTTGGATTGATGGTCTGAAAGCACACGCGGCAGAGCATGTATGTTATTATTACTGATTCTTTGTGAAGCCTGAAGTTGATGTGGAAGTTCCAACAAAATAAGTTCTTTTCTTCTTTCAATTTTCAGGTTTCAGATATGATGCTGGCGAATGCCAAGTATGTGTTTCCCCATAACACACCCAACACGAAGGAAGCTTTCTACTACAGGATGATTTTTGAGAGATTTTTCCCTCAGGTGGGTTTTGAAAACCTCTTCACTGTGCAAAACATGTGGGTACAATTTTCTATGGAGGAGGAGCAAACTATTTTGATCTGAAGTTATAAATCAGTGCATGGAGATCATTTCAAATATAATATCACAATGAAATTTGAATACTGGTGATAAGAACAACATTATCAGAATAAAACTATTATATTACCCAATTTCAATAGGGGTAAACCCTTATTTGATAGATTAAACTTTGATTGATTTATAAACTTTGAATAATGGATTGATTATGGTGATGGGAATGTGTGCAGAATGCGGCGAGATTGACAGTGCCGGGGGGTCCAAGCGTGGCGTGCAGCACAGCGAAAGCGGTGGAGTGGGACGCAGCCTGGTCGAATCATCTGGACCCCTCTGGTAGAGCTGCTTTGGGAGTTCACGCCTCTGCCTACGCAGAGAAAGAGAAAGAGAAAGAAAAACTGCCCCGCACACCATCACATTCAAACCTAACTGCTCGAACTGGTCTTGGGACTTCTTTGGATAAAGCCACACTACCTGCCAGGGGAGTTGCCATTAAGGGCTGAAACCTGTAATTAATGTTTGTTTATAGAGCTCTGCACATGCCCACGTCATGGGAGTCAGCTGTAACAAGTGTAAAAGGAGCACGCATAGTTTCCTTTAGTAAAACGCTTGAAAACTAGTTGTGTTATATATGTCAGTAATGTAATTGAGTAATATTATTTGAATATTAAATGTTTAATTATGTGTTAGTATGTATTAGTGCTTGATGGTTATTGGATTGTTTTTAATTTCTTATAGTAGGATAGGATTGACATTTACATGTAACACCTTTATTTATGTCTTTGTATTAGTGCATGGCTATAGTTTAGTGGATTGTTTTTTATTTGTAATATATGATGAGATGTAAATATAATGAAATTTTATTTTGGTTATGAAGCTATAAATCTATGAGGTAGCTTCATCCTCAATATAAACATTCAATAATAACATTTTGGCCAATTTAAACTTTGATGCTTAGAACAACACCACCACAACTTAACCATCAAATCTTGACCATGTCAATATCCATATACATCCAATAATTATTATCATTTGTCAATATTTAAATAATTTTTCAAGTGACAATTAAATTTAAATAAATCTATCTTTTGAATAATTCAATTCTTTCATCTCTATTATAATTATAAATGACATTTCAAATAAAAATATTAAATAGATATATAAATAGGTCCAAAAAATATTATTATTTATAAAAGGAGATTTGAACTAAACACCATTTAGATGCCTACTACTTGGTCAAAACTTTGTATAAACATGTGTATAATAGAACTTGATATTAAAATTTGATAATTTAATCATAATTTAACACATCTATGTCTATTCTTCTCATATGCATGCAAGTTGGATGTTCACCAACATTTTTTATATTATACATCTTATATATAATATTTATTTAGAAAACAATTATGTATTCCTTGAACACAAAGTATCTCCACCTATATGTTTGATTTTTTAAATGTTTTATCTATATGATATTAATTTATTAAAATAATTCTCGTTTAGACATATGTACAACTAGGGATGGTCTTCCCTAATGGTACTTCATTGATTTATATATCTCAGTCACTATTAATTAGTTATCATGTCACTTCAACTACACATGTATTGATAGGATCATTAATAAAGTTATAATGGAGAGTAGAAACATGTCAATCACAATTCACAAAATTCATTTCTTTCAATTGTTTGATTAAGAAATTTACATGTTAAAATTAGAATAAATAAATATTCACATAGATTGGAAAAAAAATGTTTACTTTTGATTAGTTGGAAAAAAATGTTTAATTTGAAAAATATTCACATTTACACTTTTTTTTTCTAATTTGTAACATCAAAACTCTGTCAAATGTAACAAAGTAATTAAAAACATGATTAAATAATTTATTTTAATTCTTTTAACATCCTTTTCATTACTTGTCCAATATGGAACTTCACTTTCATTTGATGCATTGAATCAACTTACGAACTTTTCATCAAGGAAATACACATTATACTTTCCTTTCAAGTACTTACACTATTTTATTAAACAAAAGTGATCATACATACATGAGATAAAGTTTTTTATTACGGTAAAAATAGGATTTGAAGGGACCGCGAAACCCTTTAACAAAGAGGAATAGAGATAGACATGGAAAACCAAAAGCACAACTAACTATCCCAACAAGGAACAGTCAACAGAAGGGACAAATCCCAAATTTCCAATACAAATTGACTTCAAAAAGCAAACAAACATACATGAGATAAAGTTAAGAAAAGCTACTAAGATTATTATTGTTTGAAAAAAAAAACAATGTAGTTTATCATGTTGTGTTCCTATTTTGCCCCTCTTTGAGACAATGCAATTTATTGTATTATTTAAAGAGGATTAAACAATAGTGGCTACAAAAGGGGTAAGAGCTAGAAGCACGATGCCCATGGGAAGGGGATGAGAAAGGATGACAAGTTAGTATGATTGATGCAGGAGCATCCGAGGATCAAGGTTGTTGACTCAAATGTGGGTTTTGGTCGAAATTTACTTCCCAAGGTCATAACTTTTGACTCGGATGTGGGTTTTGGCTGAAATTTTACAGGCAGTTGTGTGAGGAGTTATTTGGATTGTCAATGAGCTCAACTCGATTGGTGGCCGTTTTGACCTTTTTGGGGAGCCAGAAATATCATCTTGGCTATTGAAATTGGTTTTTCATGTTTTTTTTCCAATTTTTAGAAAGTTGTCTTTTGTAATAAATCTAAAATCATGTTTCTAATTTCGTATATTAGTTGGCAATTCATCTTGCCTTAGTTGGGGGCATTTCTTGGGAAAAATCAAGATTCGTAGGATGGGTTTTGAAAATTACCAAAAATGGAAAAAATTGATTTTCCTAAAAATCTGTCAAATATGGTAATTTTCGGGATTGTAATAAGTAGCAATTTTCTTTTCATTGTAGAGGCAGAGTAAGTTGGAGAAGATTAATGAAGAATTTGGTGTCCTAAAATTTTGTGTTGTGCATTTTTCTGAATTGTTGTTCTTGAAGGGTTTGTGCTACATCAATGATGATGCTCCCTCGAGAGGGCATGTGGGTTAGGAGAATACACATGTTCTATCAAAAGAAAAGGTGAAGGAAAAGGTTAGAAGAAAATTAAATAGATGATGCTACATGAAGGGGGTATGGATAGGGATGTTATGTCCCCTTTCTAGTGTTCGCAACACAATGTTGTCGTTAGCCTAATTTCCCTTGGTCTCGTAGGCTAACTAGGACATAGAAGGGACTTAGAGGCCATTTGGTCTAAGGCATTATTGGTTGGGGCTCATTTTGAGGTGATATAAGGTTATTTTGGGGACACTTACTATTTATAGTAAGGCATTATAGGTATGTTGGACTTCTAGTTGCAATGGCATGTCAATGGTAAATTGTTAATATCGAAAAGATCATTTATTTATCATTGATCTAATTTATTGTGTTAATAAAGTTATTTTATATAGTTAAATTAAATCTTTTAACTTTATTAATGCATAGTCCATAGTTTGTGGGAAATATTTAATTAAATGCCCCCTTTATTCTATAATACATTGGAAGCATAAATAAAAGTTATTGGGGACTAAAGTGAAGGAAAATAATGTACATGGCATGGGAAATATATAATAAAAAGCAATTGCAAGAAAATAGGGGCGAAAAGGATTTTTTTTTGAAATAATAGGTAAGGGGAAAAAGATGATTTTGTTTATCCCATATTGACAAGGTGAGTGAATAAGCTCCTAAAAAGTGTTATAAAAGAGATGGAAGTGCCCTCTTTTAGCATGCTAGGATAATTGAAGGAATTTGTGAAGTAATAGGGATTTTATCTTTAGGGCTTGGAGGACAAAATCCCTCTATGCTATCACTCTAGACACTACTGAAAGTTACGATCTTGAGATACATATTTGAGTTTCAAGGTAAATTTGAAGTTTGTATTAAGTTTGTAAGAAGAATCGATTTACAAGATAGGCTTAGGTCTTCATATAAACGAGTTTCAACTTCTTTTTTATTCGAATCATTGTTATTGTTGAGAGTGAGGTAACAAGGAGTATGTGTTGTGTTTTGAAATCTATAACCATGTGTGCAAATGAACTGTGACATTTCCTTTACTGGTTGTACCTTGTACAAGTTTTAGAAGCTACGATTTTCATCTATTGTTGGTCGTACTTATCCCTTCTTCAATCACAACATTTTTTGGGTTGTGTTTAAGCCTTATTGAGGTTGTGCATTGGGATTTTGTGGTCTAGACATGCAGTTTTGAGAAGTTTCTTATTGTGTTTCCTTTCTATAGGCATTCGTCCATATTTTGGGAGTGATGATTGCATTCTTAGCAAGTTTGAAGACATGTATTTAAAGTTTGAAAACTATGGGTGAACTATTGTTGATGTTGGAAAATTTTGTATATAATAGGAGACATTGAATATCAGTTTTGATCAACTTAATCAGATTGAAAATATTGTGATAGGTCTACAACATCTATTACATTCTATTTATAATATCTGAAGGTTTCATGAAGTCTGAAAATAAATGATATTGTGAATCATATTTCTACCATTGTTTGGATACAATACTTGATTTGTATTTCTTTATATTATGATTGCAAAAAACGTAGCGTATAACAATGAAAAAATAAACATCTACATATTGGTACAAATCAAAACTTATTTTTTATTATAATAGGAGATTTGAACTAAGTACTATTCAGATGCCTACAACTTGGTCAAAACTTTACATATAAACATATGTATAATATAATTTAATATTAAATTATGATAATTTGATCACAATTTAACCAATCTATATCCATTATTCTCATATGCATGTACAAGTTGCATGTTCACCAATATTTTTATATTCTACATCTTATATATAATATTTATTTAGAAAATAGTTGTGTATTCCTTGAGCATGCAATATCTTCACCTATATGTTTGATTTTTTAATATTTTATCTATATGTTATGAATTTACTAAAATCATTCTCGTCTAGACAATGTACAATTAGGGATGGTGTTCCTCGAGGTACTTCTTTGGTTTATATATCTCAATTAATACTAATTAATTATGTTGTCACCTCAACCACACATGTATTGATAGGATCATTAAAGTTAATAATAGAGAGTAGAAATAGGGCAATGCCATTTCATATTATTTAATCAATCACAATTCATAAAATTGATTTCTTTCAATTACTTGATTATGAAATTTATATGTTGAAATTAGAATAAATAAATATTCACATGGATTGGGAAAAAAGGTTTAGTGTTAATTAGTTGGAAAAAAATGTTTAGTTTGAAAATATTCACATTCACACATTTTTTCTAATTGGTAACATCAAAACTCTGCCAAAGTTAACAAAGTAATTAAAAGCATGATTAAATAATTTGTTTTAAGGTATGTGTAGGATCATGGTATGCCAAACTAAGCCCTTAAGTGGCATTGAAAATTTAGAAAATCGGGGTTAGGCAAGCAAGTTGACGTAAAAATTTGAGCAAGTTATAAATCTTATATCAAAAATATGTAAGAAGAGAATCTATAGAAAATTGAATGTAGTTTCTAAGTTACTAGCCCTTTTTTGAAAAAAAATTATTTTATATGGTGAAAATTTCAAATTTCAATGCAGTAGTACGAAAATTTCAGGAAAAAGATAAGAAGTACGTGTCTGTCTGACCACCTTAAACACAATCAAATGATAATATTTTTTAACAATATTCTAGATAGAAGTATTAGACTTGTGTCTGGATGTGACATTTTTGGTAATTTGTTTCCAAGTAAATAATTAATTATGATTTTTCTACTACAAATTTTCCAGAGTTTAAAAAATCTTGTGTCTAACCACCTTAACTAATTTTGAACTTCATTAAATTTAAAACTTTATTTTTCTAGTAGTAGGGGAAGCATAGAATGTGACACATGTTTTGGATTTCAAAAATGTTATACCGTTTGAAAGTTATAGTTATTTTTCAATTAGTTTATCAATTAGAACTTTAGATGTTTAATAATTACTTATTCAACTCAAAATTTGATAGCAATTATATTGATGGAAAGTTGAGAATTTCCTTAAGAAACCCTTTTCATTTCATCAAATTTAGAAGAAAAAAAAGTCGTCAGCTACATGGTCGAAGTCTGGAGATCGGAGGAAATATGGAAAACATATTTTTTGGGTTGACCATCTAGGTTTGGCATCCCAAAGCCAAAACTCAAGGCAAATACCCAAGAAAATCCTTAAGTGTGTCAAAGGTATCCTATATCAAATGCATATCAGGCCCCTGATATGTATTAGATACATGATATGATTGAATAGCTAAAAAATAAAGTATATATGATAACAATATAATAAATTATAATATTATACTATATAATATATGCTATATTATATATAATATAATATTATATTATATGATATAATGTATATTATATAATATCTAATATCTATTATATGATATAATATATATTAATTAATATAATATTAAATAATATATTATATTATATATAATATATATAGAAAGTCTTTTTTAAAGTTTTTGACATTAGGTATTTATCTCTCTCTCTCTCTCTCTCCCCTTCTCTATATTATAATATGAATATTATATTAAAATATAATATTATTATATTTTAACATAATATTCATATTATAATATTATATTAATATAATAATATTATATTCTAATATATATTATAAATATAAATAATATATTATAATATAATAATAATAATAATAATAATATATTATATTGATATATATTAATGAACATATCAGGTACTCGATATATATTAGGTATCAAATTTTGGTATTTGCTTTGGGTAGGTGTACTGACACCTATGCCTACTGAAAATTCAACACACATTTTCGTATTTTACGGCGGGTGAAAAAGGAATTCTTTTTCACATCACCACTTTTTGGCATACCATGATCCTGCAAATGCCCTATAATTTTTTTTCTAACATCATTTTCATCACCTGTCCAATATAGAACTTCACTTTCATTTGATACATTGAATCAACTTACGAACTTTTCATCAAAGAAATAAACATTATACTCTTCCTTTCAAGTACTTGCACTATTTATTAATCAAAAGTGGTCACACATACATGAGATAGAGTTAAGAAAAGGTACAACGATTAAAACAATGTAGTTTACCATGTAATATTTACATTTTTCCCCTCTTTGAGACAATGTAGTTTATTGTGTTGTTTCAAAGAGGGTTAAACAATAGTGGCTACAAAAGGGGTAAGAGCTAGAAGAACAATGCCTGATCATGGGAAGAGGATGAGGAAGGATGACAAGTTAGTATGATGATGCCCTCTCGAGAGGGCATGTGGGTTAGGAGAACATGCATGTGCTCTCGAAAGGAAATATGGAGGAAAAGGCTAGAAGAAAATGAAATAGATGATGATACATGAAGGGGGTATGGATAGGGATATGGTAAATCAATGGTCATAGAAATGGTCATGGAGAGGAGTAAAAAATGATGAGGACCTATGTAGATAGAGAAGATTATGGTGATGAAGACTTGTTCTTTTTTAAGTATTATACCATCATAGAGCTTATTGTGTCAAGTGAATACAAACATCAAGGTATGAGAAGACCAAGATTAGTTACACACCATTTGCAAGTATTGAAGACACTTTCCAAAAATAATGAATTCTCCAATTCATTCTTGACTCATAGACAACCATGTCTTCAGGCAATGCATAACACTACTACAAGAACAATCCACAAACACACTATACAGAAAAAAATGGGTCATGCTCCATCATAGCCACTCTAGTCTAGGACATCCTCAAATAGCATAGGAAACATGATATTATGTTCAAATCAAATAAAAGATAAGATCACTTGACCAAAGAATTCAACAACCATTTAGATATTCTTGCCAAAGTTAAGTGTTCTTGCTAGGTATGATAACGTGATGGTGTCTACTTTTAGGAATAAAACATCTCATTTAAGACAAGTGCCTCATTTCATGAATGAAATAAAATGTATAAGATAAGTGGTAGATCAAAAGGATAATGTTTGATTTCAAGAATAAAACATCTTGCATAGGAAAAGTGTATGGTTTCAAGGATGTAACAACCCATTTAAGAAATAATAATTGATAAACATTGTTATTGTTGATTAGGCAATTGATTGGTTAGGTTGTATACTAGATTGGTAGATTTTCTATTAATTTGTGGTTTGTTAAGCTTAGTAGTTTGTGTAATTTTGCAATTATGTCTCTTCAAAGTGTTGGTGTTCTAGCAAGAGATATATTATTATTTGATGTTTTTGGAATTTTGAAAATGTTTTGGTATTTTTGGATTTTTGAAAATGTTTAGATTTTTTTAGATTATTTAAAATGTTCTATTTTTTGGATTTTGAAAATGTTTTAATTTTGGATTTTGGATTTTTGAAAATATACATATCACTGATTGAGTTATAAGACATATATAGAGATTTATTTTCAAGTAGGATGTATTTTTTCGCTCCTAGTGTCTAGCAAATAATAAAGCGTTATGAACAAAAAAATGAATGAACTAGTGGGATGGAAATCGATAAGTGAAGGATGGAGGAAATTATAGAATCAAAGTTGATTTGGTTTTCAAAGACTATTTCACAATAGGATAACATGTTTATTGAAGTTAATAAATTGGATACAATAACATAAGGTGATGGCATGGTGCATTGAATGCCATGTGGTCCATGGGAATGGACATGTCAATAGGTTTTTGAAAACATATTTTATATTTTACGTCATTAGATTTTATGAAAGATCAAGAAATAAATTTAGATAGGATGGAGATAGGATATAGATAGGAGAAGCATGATCAAAGGTGATGATGGATGATGGAAGTGATAAATAAGATAAGATAATAGATATGGATTGAAGGGTGTATAAAAGGTGAATCATAAAGGATAAATGATCCTTATGGAAATCCTTAACCTTTTCAAGATCAAAGGTGGAAAAGAGAATGTGGATGTAGATAGGGTGGGATAAGATGTAATGGAGGATGAGGGATAATAGAGGATATGGTGGATAAGATAGTGTGGAAGAAACTTACCCCCAAGCGTAGAGTGCAAGAGGATAATGGATTACACATGATTGTTTTTTTTCATGTTTTCATCATGATACTTGCCCAAGGTGGCACACTATGTGGTTTTCCCCATTGAAAAAATCATTTATTTTTCATTTTTACTTGTTTTCCCTTTTTTTGAAAAAAATAATAAATAATAATAGGAGATGGGCAATGACTTAAGCATCTCATTCTTTGGATATTAGCCTTAAAACATGTGCTATTTAAGGTATCCTCAAAGATGTTGATAGGGTGATGGTAAAGGGATATGAAATGGATAATAACAGGGTAAGTGCACAAAGATTGAAAAAAAGGGTTTAAGATGCCACTTTTTTTTCTAAAATCAGCAAACTCTGAGCTTCGATGAGATATTGAAGATACTTACACTCAAAATTTGAATATACAACAAGAACAAGACTTGTAGTAATCTTATTATAGTCTCTAGAATACTAATGTATTTTGAAAATAGTGGATATTAAGGCCCTCAGAAAGGGGGAGACAAAAAGTGGTCCTATTTTTTGTAAAAAATATATAACATGATGTCTGGTGTGCTCCCCCTAAAATGCTAACTTTTTTTAAATTTTTTTTAATCACTTTGGTGATAAGTTAGCTAACACCACATAGTTTATCTTGGATTTTTCTGCTAACTTTTTATGAAAGTATGGTTTTTTATGAATTTTCAAAGTGGACACATCTTGAAAATGTGAAATTTGAGTGTGCTCCCCCTAGAAATGATTGAAAACTAATAAAAAAACAAAACTTTTATTAAAGTGTGTAGAATGGAGTCTAGTTTCTAAAAACATAACTTGTTTCAAAATTCAATGAATGAGCCAAATTGTATGCCCAAAATAGTAATTTTTTTTTTGACAAAAATCAGACATACAAAAGAAATTAGAGATGAAAATCTTAACATAATCAAACTTCAAATAGATAGCTAACTGAGAGTTCTATAACATCTTGTTGTCTTATTTTATCATTGTTGAACTGTGTACAAACCTGATGGGGAGCACAGACAAAAAAATGTGAGTTTTTTGTATGTTTGCTGGAAAACATGTCTCAGCCCTATTTGAATCATCTAAGCCTTTGGGTTGGATGCCCATGTCATGCCCAAAAGTTGAGCAAAACACACCAACAAAAAAATTTGTTCTAAAAACACTAAAGTTATCCAAGTTGAATAACATGTTATAGTTTACTACCTAAAGTTCTTAGTTGAGAACCCTGAATAGGTTCAAGGGGCATCATGACCAACGTAGACTTGGTCAACTTCCCTTGAAGATTTAAAGTTTCAATGTCAATTTAAGAATCTGTCCCAGATGATAAAGAACATTAACTAAGCTAGAGAAGTTCATAGAAACTCTAAGGCTGAGTTGAGTTATATTACTCTCCAATCAGATAACTAAAAAGATCTATGGGACACTTGTATTAAGCATTTAAATTGTCTAAAATAAAGTGATGGATTAAAACCCCTTAACACCAATTAGCCTAATCTTGATCAAAATGATTAGACACACCTAAGCAAGGGTTGACACTAAGAAAGTCATTAAGAATTAAAGTCTCTTACATAAATAATAAAATTACTTGAATCTCTCTATTGGATCTAATGAATAAGTTCAGTATGTTTTCGATATCAAAAGTGTACTGTGTTTTCTGCATACTTAGGTAGTTGAAAACATTGCAAGTTTTTTGCGCCATACATTCCCGTGAAGAAGTTTCAAAAAGAAAACAGTCTATTGGCGGTATGCACTAATGGTCAAAAACATTAGATGCTTTCGCCATTGGTATAAGTTTAACCGAGCTACTCTAATACAAAAAGACTATATATTTTCACCATCAATGAGAGATGGGTATATCGGATGGCAATCCTTGGTTGCACCCGATTGTCTTTGTTATGTCGAAACTCCATATCTGTATAACATTACCCTTTCTATACCGATACAAAAATAGTGTGTGTTTTTTGACATCAGTGAAAGATGAGTGATCACAAGGTAACTTGGGTTGGATCTGATAAGTATTGCTATGTCGATACTCCATATTGGCATAGCATAACCCCTGTTATATCGATATTAAAACACCGTGTATTTTCGACATCAGCGGAAGATGAGTGATCGGGAGGGTGGCTTGGGCTGGTTATGATAAGCATAGCTATGTCGATACTCCATATCGACATAGCATAACCTTTGTTATATCGATGCGTGCAAGAAGTGGTGCCCAACTTCCTTTTTCTTAAAGATTTAAAGGTTGATTACTTTTTATAAGATTAGCCATCAAGTTCAAACTATTTTTGCGCAATTAAATTCCTGGTGTAAAAAAAGTTAAGTGCACAAGCGTGCATGCCGATAACATTGTGTATTTTCAACTCTGTGTCATTTTTTTCTATTGACTGAGACACGAACCAAGTGCATAAAAGTTATTCTTGACCTTCAATTTTTAGCTTCTACACACTACGAAAACACCTATACAAGACTTGTTGCCACTTGCTAAGGTAAGGGATGGGTTTTATTGATTGATGGGAATAAATTGGCACATTCCTGATGCTTCCATAATCATATTTTATTTTCTGATGTATATGGATAGTCAATGCACATCAGAGACTTTTGTGAACACATTATAGGAAGATAATAATTCTATGGATGCTCTATAAGTTTATAAATATCACATCTCTCAGTCTTAATGATTTACTAATTTACTCCTCTCTTCTACAAGTTTCTTTATTCTAATTTATTATTATCTTTTCCATTCTTTTCTTATGTAGGTTGTAGGTATGGTGTTCTTCATTGAAGATAGATAAAAATCTACAGTGGATGTATATATATATATATATCTGTGTGTGTGTGTGTGTGTGTGTGTGTGTGTGTATGTATGTATGTATGTATATCTATGTATGTATGTATGTATGTATGTATGTATGTATATAGTTGTCTGGTTGAAAAGCTCTTAACATTACTTGGGCATTGACTATGTTTGATTTCCTCTATGTTTGTTTCAACTGGTTATTTTAATTAAATTTCTTTTTATGTTTATACTCTGTTGAAAACATAGAGGATATTTGGACTTGCCAGTTATTTAATTTTTACATTCTATTCATTTTTTGCATATCATATTGATTCTTCTAAATAGTTTATTACTGTATTTAAATACGTTATTCATTTTTTTGAGATGAAAAAAAAAAATTCCTGCAAAATAAATTATATATATATATATCTATGTATGTATGTATGTATGTATGTATGTATGCCAAAATCCATTAATAGAATTAATATCATAACATTAACTAGATTATGTTCAATCAAAATGTGTATAATCACTATCTATATATCTATAGATATTCACTTGGATATACATATATATAGAATTATTTTTATTACCACATATGTTCATGTTAATCTATTAAGAACAAGTATTACTTTAGAAATGATTTATATCTTTTATTAGAAATAAATGTTTTCTCATCCTAATTTTCTTCTAATTAAAATAACATTAATTTTCACATAAGTAATCATAAAAATTATCCTTTTACATGCAAATAATGAATTAAACATCAATAAATTTGCATCTATCCTTTTTTAAAGTCAAAGATTAAGGACAACATAATTTGCAATAAATATAGTAAAAATTTCTTCATAAATTCCTTTAAGATAACTTGAAGACAACTTCAATATTACAACTTTCTAAATTTCATCATAAATCCCTCATTTACAAAATCTTGAAAATACATACTTAGCCATAAGGCTAAAAAATATAAGAACTTCATAAAATAGGAGAACTCCAAGAATCTGCATCAAAATCCTTCCATATGAATAGAACCTGCAAGAAACAAAGTTTGACCATGGAGGCTCACCTCCCAACCTAGACCTTTACAAGGTCACCCCCGAGCTAGGAGAACAAAGTGTGAATAGGCACAAATAGGCATACTTGTAGCAACTTGTCAACACAAGAACATACATAAAAACTCCCATAACCAAGGCATAGACATAGGTCTTCAAAAGACCATAAAACATGGGGTGAAAGTGGACCAAAAACCCAAGAGGAGAAGCCAAGAATATAACAAGTAAAAAATGCCACACATGGCTCAAAACATCTTTCTTTTCACAAGTAACCATTGCCATGCATGGCTCAAATCATCTTTATTTCCACAAGAAAAAATGCCACACATAGGCTCAAAACTCATTTCTTTCCACAAGAACAAATGTCACACATAGGCTAAAAACTTATTTCTTTCCATAAGAACAAATGTCACACATAGGCTAAAAACTTATTTCTTTCTATAAGAACAAATACCACACATAGGCTAAACTTGGCATCATGGAGCCCATAAAATCTATGTTTATCCCTCCCACACACGAGGAGACTCTACACAAGCATGGGTTGTCACTAACCCTTTCACCCCTCAAGGTTACTCTGCCCTCCCAAGGGTGAGTGTGCCTTGAAAAATCCCTTAACACACACAATAAAACTCAATACTAAGTTAAACACATAAAAAAGAAAGAAAAAAAACACCCATGAACATCAATGAGGTTTCTAACAAAATCATAAGAACTTCATGAGATCATATCCAAGATTTCCACAATACATTTCACATCATAAGAGTATGAGCACCAACCTATTTCAAAGCTAAGGCAATGAGAGCTGAGAAGAGCTTTCTCCCTTTATCCTAAGCTTTGCTTCCAACAAGTCCTTCCAATTCTAGAAAGTCTCTAAGAGTAGAGAGTGGGTGAACAACCAAAAAGTATCTAAAACTTCCTCTAATAGGCTTCCTAACTCAATAACTAATTGCAACAATAAATGAAGGATTACCCTTAACTTAACTTCTCCAAATATATTCCTCCCCTCATAAATGAGGTTTGAAGACTAAATTGAGTTTAGAAGATGGCTTGCCCAAATTCCCCAAACTCTTAAACTTGGATCTTGACTTTGGGGCTACTTTTGAAGATTCATTAATGAGTCTTGGGCCACCTAATGACCAAAATTTAACCCTTAACCCAAATCATATGAAGTGGGGTAGTTAAATTTGACCCTAAATACCCTCTAGAAGCTTCTTATACCCTCCAAAACCTCACTTGAAGTTAACCTACGAGTTTATCCAACCTTGACCCATCTAGAAAATTCTTAAACCATGGGTAAGCATGGGGACTCTACAAGCTAACCCTCTAGTTGTCATACTTATCCTAATTAAAAGGGTTAGTCATGCCAACACCTCATACACCCATGTGTCAAGTGACACTATATAAATTTTAACCCATTCACAAATAGCATGAATAACATAAATCAATTTACTAAATTAAATACAAATATTCAACAACACTTTTACGAATAAAATACAAGACAATGAGGTTCATGTCTCTTCAATAGATAGAACCTTGGCTTTATTGTTTAACATAGATTCTCTCTTTTTTCCCCACATTTAGAACCATGGTCAATCTCCTACACACTCATTGCAAACATCAGTAGTACAAGAAATAACCATGATGACATAGAAAAGTAAATGATATAAATTCACACACATCAACAAGTAGTTGCATTTTAATAATTCATTTGTAATATAATTCAACATCTACATTTGATCCCAATATGCATAACATGTATTCCTGAATCAATTTTCATCATACGATATCTAAAATATCCATCATACTACATCATCAAATCATAATCATTAACACAGGTGCATCTGGATTAACTATTCATAAAGCATCAACTAAGCATACTATTCAACCAAATCAAGGTATGGAATAACAAAACATAGGATTTATCAATCCTCAAATAAAATAACATATGTTGAGCAAGTCTAAATATCTCAAAATCAAAATAGCAACTGAAGATTCTGAACTGGAAATTAGTGCTAATATATGATAGGTTGGAGTAGGCCTCACATCCTCCCCCTAGGCATAAACATCCTCCTGGATTTCATCAAAGAGGTGGGGGTACTAAGATCTTATCTGAATTGCATCCTTCCATGAGGTTGTCACCTTGCCATAGCAATCTCACTAGACCCTAACCTGGTCCAGCTCTCTGCCTCGAAGGGCTAGGGTCCATCGTGCCAAGATACAGATGGGCTCTAGATCCAACTATCCATCTGACTCTACCTATGACTTCAATGAATGTAGCCTAAAGCTCTGTCTGGCGGTCATCAACCTCTACAAATACTCTATGGGACTTCCCCATATATTCAACTATAGGCTCTAACATTATTTCTTTCTGACTTCCTCCTTGAGGAGACTCTTGAGAAATGTACCCCATGTCTCTACATGTGTAGCAAGACCATTGTAACTGAATCTGCACTCATTGAGGCCTGGAGTATTGTGAACCTCCTATCTTATTGGACCTAATGTAACCACCCTTAAAGAACTTCTCATTTTTTGCGCAAGGTGTAAAAGGTGTCTGGGGTCTCTGGTCCCTCCTAGGACCCTATGACTACTACTACTTGGGCTTAGAGCCCTTTTGTACCTGTGGTGGCCTCCGTTTTTGGTTTTGCTAAGGATGTTGTTGCTGTTGAGGTTGGGGATTTCTAAATGTCCACAATGATCTCCTTTGATTTCCTTTCCAAGGGGATTTCAAATAACCTGATGACTAAGGTGTAAAATTATGGTTCTGAAACCTATCATAAGGTCCCCCCATATGTCCTCAGCTATCACGAATCTCTCAACCACTTGAGCCACTAAACCTGGTGGAGTCTTTGGCCCTTGTACAGACTCAATGTCATACTCTTTTTGCCTCTTTGCAAGTCTCAAAGGAGGACTCCTACTCTACTCTATAGATGGTTCTCTAAGTCCCTCGACATCCTGGTGTCATTTTGGTTGTGCTGCAGGAGGCAACCTATCTAGGATGATTCCAACTAAATTCTGCAAATCCAACAAGATGGCCTGGTTTGAATTAGGAGGTGGTTTGAGAGGGGGATTCTGATTCCCTCTAGAAACCTCTATCTCATGCCTAATCTCCTTATTAAAAGAAGGGGTATGCCTATAGCCTCGCCCACATGCACGAGCTTGTCATGTAACTTGCGGCATCCTATAAGTTTCAAAATGGTTTAATGTTTTAGATTCTTAATAAGATCATTAATCTTCATAATTGCATCATCATCCATTTCCTACATTATCCACACAAGGGACATGGCATAATCATGGTATATAGGTAAGTCAAATAGTCTTGCTACAAAATAATACTTCATAGGGTTATTTCTCTAAATACAAAAATATTCTAAAAAGAAATAGATGTGTCAAAATTGGATGAGATCAATCCTTGTCATATTAACCACTTAGTTTGACCAATCTAATACTTAATCACATTATCCTATTAATCATTTATTTTCATCACCACATACCCAATTATGACTTATCTTGATGGATCATTAACATTTAATCACCTAACATTGTTAGAATCAAAACTCATGATATTGTGAATACAACTTCCTTATTCCAACCAATAAAAACAATATAAACACTTACTGCATTTCTATAATAATCAATTAGCCAATTATTCCTAATGCAACATAATGTACCATAGGATTATCAACATGAGTAAGGGGGAACATAGAATGCATCCCAATCTAGTCTTATCCATAGAAATATAAATCCATTCCACACCCTTCTAGGTGTTAAATAGAGAAGGGGAACTAGGGAAGCTCTACATCTTCCCTCCAACAAGGACTAGGCTTACCCAAGAAGCCAACAAGTCAACCCAAAGGAAACACACTCCACATGCAAGGTCTATAACTGTTCTAAAAATAATAATACTTACCTACATTCCTCACAAGTTAACCCAACATAAAAGCTCCTTACCACTCGGTCTGGCCTCTGCAGAAGGAATCCAATATACATAAGAGAGTACTGACAACTCTTACAATGCCCCCCTTAAATTTTGTCCCTCACATGCTAGGAGAACACATATAATCATGGTCCTCACCACTTAAGGTGTAACTCCACCCTTAATACTTCACCGTGAGGCACCCAATAGAAGACACTATCCTCCAAGATATTGCTAGGGTTGAAACACCAAGAGCTTCCAAGTCATCAACTAGGAACAAGGAACCAAAATCCTCTTACCAAAATTGCACTCTTCTAAGGAATTACTACACCCCACTCTAGTGTATCAAGGGATACACCCAAATAGATTTCTCATGCAAGAAAGATTACTTCCAAAATAGGACACCATCTGAAATTCCAAGCGTAGGGTCAACATGATCAAGTGGAATGAAAATCCTACACCAAAACTTTTCTAATACATAGGCAAAACATAGTATGTTCTCTCTGGTGCTCCCCTTTACGTATTGTCATTGGTCCACAATGATAGAGTCGTAGACATAAGACTGGCTAGCAATAAAAGAATAAGGACATTCAAGATAGTCACCAAGATCAAAAAGTAAATCGAAATTGGGGAATCGTTAATTTCATTAGTAAATTAAAAAATGAGCTCAATTCAACAATAAATTAAATGTGTCAACTGACACAAAGAGATATTTTTGGTGACTAATTACCACATACACAAACGAAATAACCAAATAAATTAAATTCTAGTCTACACAACATGTGGAAAGATCCACCTCAAAAGAATCAAAAGAACTATTCACAAACATTGCGATAGAAATTAGTCACATAAGAGGGAGAAACCACCACTGAATACTGAGGACACTACTCCTCACCAATCTTAGAGAGCATACCCAACATACACACATCAAAAAATGTTCCATCATAGATCATATTTAAGCATTACTATAATTCTTGTAGCTAAAACAATATCCTTCTTGTTGCAAATTTATTTTAGAGGGATTGACAATGGAAATCAAGACTCCCAAGGGACTTTAAACAACTGATTCTTGAATCGATTCAAACACTTAAATCTATCAACACCAGCTATCAAAATATGAACAACCTCATTATTTGGTAAAACAAGTATCAAAAAATAACATAATAATAAATTTGAACCTTCATATTGTTTTGTAGTCTATGCAAAGATTTATGGTCTGTCGTACTCTTGCAGTTGACAGCCAGAGGGTATTTCTTAGTCAGTTACTTTCTTACTTTCCCTCTGATGTGTCTTTGATCTTCTCTTATTTTAGTCTTTAATAATAATTTTCAGTGGTAAAAAATGAGTCAGTTACAAGGATCTCTTCAACTCCCCAAGATTCCCAATTACATTAGGCACACGTTGCAAAATTGTTAATTTTGCAAGATTGTGTTATTAACTATATGTAAATAATTATATGAGTTTTAATTTCCTCATTTTCAATATGATAACATTGGAATTGAAGGGTCTGTTTGGGCTGTTGGCTATGTCCCTGTCCCTATTGCTGGAATTGAAGGGTCTGCTAGGGCCGCTGGCTCTGTCCCTGTTCCAGTTGCTGGACCTGATGGGTCTACTGGGGTTGCTGGCTCTATCCCTGTCCCACTTGTTGGACCTCAAATTTCTCTTTCTATGCTGGGTGATACCAGATTTTCTATTGTTTCAGTGGGTGTTGGATTTGCTGGAAAGGATGGTATTTTATTAGATGTTGGATCGAACATTACTACTCCATATCGTGATCACCCTTTGGCTAGATCTAATGGTGGCCCTGTGTTGGTTGTTTCTCTAGGTGACTCAACCCCACTTTTGGGGGTTGGTTCTCCATCTCTGGATTTATTGTGCTGGCAGAATAAGGATCTATTGGGGTTGTTGGCTCTATCCCTATCTCGGTTGCTAGACCTGATGGGTCAGTTGGGGTTGCCGGCTCTATCCCTGTCCCAGTTGCTAGACCTAAAATTTCTCTTTCTACGCTGGGTGATACTAGATTTTCTATTATTTTGATGGGTGTTGGATTTGCTGGAAAGGATGGTATTTTATTAGATGTTGGATTAGACATTACTACTCCATATCGTGATTGCCCTTTGGCTAGATCTAATGGCAGCCCTGTGCTGGGGGTTGGTTCTCCATCTTTGGATTCATTTTCAACATGTTCCTGAAGGGTCTGCTGGGGCTGCTGGCTCTGTCCTTGTCCCTGTTGTTGGAATTGAAGGGTTTGTTGGGGCTATTGTCTATGTACCTATCTTAGTTGTTGGACCTGATGGGTCTGTTGGGGTTGCTACCTCTATCCCTGTCCCGGTTGCCAGACCTAAAATTTCTCTTTCTACGCTGGGTGATACTAGATTTTATGTTGTTTCGTTGGGTGCTAGATTTGTTGGAAAGGACGGTATTTTATTAGATGTTGGATCAGACATTACTACTCCATATCATGATCGCCCTTTGTTTGGATTTAATGGCAGCCCTGCGCTAGCTGTTTCTCTAGGTGACTCAACCCCACTTTTGGGGGTTGGTTCTCCATCTCTGGATTCATTGTGCTGGTAGAATAAGGCTGCTAGTGTTGAAGAAGGCTGGATTACAATTAAAGGCAAAAATTCTAAGAAATCCTCCCCGATTTTTGACATGACCCTTCAATCTCATTTGAAGGGGACAAAAAGATAGTTAGTGTATCTTTTGTTATGGATTTTCATTGTTTTATCTTTTGCAGTAGTGTGGGTGTTTCTTTGGCTGGGTTCTTTTGGGTGGTTTCATGGGGAAGGTGACCTTTTGTTTTGGTTGATATGTTATGTTTGGTATACTCCTATTGCTATATCTTAAGCTTATTCTTTGTAAAGGGATTTGGGTCCCTTCAAAACCTATTTTTTCCATTAATCAGAACATTGGAGTTTATCAAATATGATTAAATTAATTAATGTGCCCCTGCACCAAATTTATTTTACAGCTTCATGTAGAAGCTTTCAAAGGGAAACATAATGGTTCAAGGTTCCAAGTGTTGAAACCGTTCTCTGAAAAACACACAACAAAATTTTTTGTTCTAAAACACTAAAGTTACCCAAGTTGACTAACATGTTATAGTTTACTACCTAAAGTTCTTAGTTGAGAACCCTGAACAGGTTTGAGGGGCATCATGACCAACGTAAACTTGGTCAACTTCCCTTGAAGATTTAAAGTTTCAATGTCGATTTAAGAATACGTCCTAGATGATAAAGAATATTTACTAAGCTCAATAAGTTAATATAAACTCTAGGGTTGAGTTGAGTTATATTACTCTCCAATCAGATAACTAAAAAGAGCTATGGGACACTTGTATTAAGCATTAAATTTTCTAAAATAAAGTGATGGATTAAAACCCCTTAACACCATTTATCCTAATCTTAATCAAAATAATTAGACATGCCCAAGCATGGGTTGACACTAAGAAAGTCATTAAGAATTAAAGTCCCTTACACAAATAATAAACTTACTTGAATCTATCTATTGGCTCTTTAATGAATAAGTTCAGTATGTTTTCGATATAAAAAGTGTATTGTGTTTTTTGCATACTCAGGCGGTCGAAAACATTGCAAGTTTTATGCGTCATGCATTCCCATGGAGAAGTTTCATAAAGAAAACAATCTATTGGCGGTATGCACTAATGGTCAAAAACATCATATGCTTTCACCATCGATATAAGTTTAACTGAGCTACTCTGATACAAAAAAATTACATGTTTTCACCATCAGTGAGAGGTGGTTATATTAGATGACAATCCTTGGCTGCACCCGATAGTCTTTGTTATGCCAAAAATCAATATCGGTATAGCATTACCCTTGCTATACCGATACAAAAATAATGCGTATTTTTTGAGATCGGTGAAAGATGAGTGATCGGAAGGTAACATGGGTTGGATCTGATAAGTATTGCTATGTCGATACTCCATATTGGCAGAGCATAACCCCTACTATACCGATATCAAAATACCATGTGTTTTCGACATCAGTGGAAGATGAGTGATCGAGAGGGTGCCTTGGGCTAGTTTCGATAAGCATAGCTATGTCGATACTCCATATGTTATACCGATGCACGCAAGAAGTGGGGCCCAAATGCCTTTTTCTTAAAGATTTAAAGGTTGATTACTTTTTCTAAGATCAACGGTTAAGTTCAAACTATTTTTGCGCGATTAAATTCCTGGTGTAAAAATAGTTAAGTGTGCAAGCGTGCAGGCCGATAACATTGTGTGTTTTTGACCTTGCATCATTTTTTTCTATTGACTGAGACACGACCCGAGAGCATAAAAGTTATTGTCAAACTTTAGTTTTCACTACTACATTTGCAGCCAAATTTTGAAAGAAGTTTTTGACGGGTAACTTTTTATTACGAATTTGGTGTTTTTTTTTTGTAATAGGCCTCAATGGTGTTGGTATTCCGATGGGTGTTTAATTGACCATTAGAATTCTAACAGATTTGGGGTATAGATTAAAAAAAAAGTAGTGAAATGGCCTCATCATTTTTATTTCGATTGGATAGAGAAGGAGCGGGAGAAAAGGAGTGAAAGCTGAGCGTGGGAGAAGGTTATGTGATTTCTTCATCTTTTGAGCCTCTGGCATCATATTCGAATGCATTGCATTTTATTTGATCATGAATGCTCTCTGAAACGACCGCATTCTATTGGTGGCGTGCCCTAGCTAGTGCTTTATCTCTATTAGTTGATGTTATTGGTGCTTGTGCTCAAGGATATCGATTCACTATATTCAAATGTTTGGATTCACGTTTGTTGATATTACTGGAATATATGTTTAATGATGCCATTGTATATTGCTTTCACTGAAATGACCATAAATGACTGCATTTTACTAGTGTCGTGCCCTAGCTCGTGCTTTAACTCTGTTATTTGATGTTATTGGTGCTTATGCTCAAGGATATCTATTTTTTTGAAATGTTGACTGTGGTTATCAAATGGACAGCCCGTGAGCTTCTAGCTAGGCACCATTTGTATTGATAGCTTAGGGCATCAAATGTATTGTATCATTGATAGTTGAGACTTTGTTAAAAGGAAATAGGACAAAGAATGATTTTTATTTAGTTTCTCTATTTTGATCCTTAAGTGGCTTACAACCCTAGAGAAGTATATGCAGATTTACGGATGCAATTGCAGGATACATAGCAGCCAATAATTCATAAGAAATCCATGCATCCAATTTGAATAGCAATTAATACAAATAACTAGGGTCCTCCAATGGCCCAATCATCCAGACCTTGACTGTCCCCTCAACCAGTGACCCTTCAAAATTGGGTTATCATGCAATTAGTGAGTGATCCTTCATTCTCCTGGTCTGCCCTGCATCCAAACATATTGGAAATACATAATACAATGATAACAAGTCTTTCACAATCCCCCTTCCCCCAAGGAAAACTATCAACCATCCCTTCCACATAGCATTTCACTATTGTATGAGTGGATTGTGTAGGAAAAATTAACATCAAACAAGGAGCAAACTCCTCAACACATCTTGGAAACCATTGAATTCAATAATAAATGAAATCTAACACCAACACTATTTCTTCCATAGTTGTAGGATACATAGCAGTCGATAATTCACAAGAAATCCATGCATCAAATTTTTATAAGGATATCCTAATAATCAATAGGAATTTTCTTGAGATGACCAATGATTATGCATTTTGATGGCAGTGTTCTTTCAAAAGGATAATATAAATGTGAAACAATTTTTTCTTATTTTCTCAAACTATACATGTGGTTAAAGGGAAAATATTATGTGGAAAACGTACAAACCAAGCTAGCAAATGATTGTACATCAAATTATTCCTATATTCATTCAAGTATTGCTATGCTTCAGCTACCCGACCTTTGAGCTTCATCTAGAGGAATGTGTAGCTTTAAGATAGAGTTACTTCTTGGGCCTTACAATAGGGTGGAATATGATCAAGATTTGTTTAGGTTGTATCTTTGTTAGTCCCATTGTTAGGTTCTTATGGTTCATGGTTTGAATCTATTATGGTTGTGTAAGGGATTTGTAGATGCTTTTTCTAACATAATTATTGGACACCATGATTGGAACAACTGGTTGTTGGCTATTGTACACATTAATCATAACTGTCAATGGTTCTTTGTGTTGAAGAATTCATTGATCAATCTTTGAGATTTATTGTCCCAGCTTTAAAAGAGTGATAAAAGATAAAGTGAGTGCTATCTTTTCCAAGTGTTTTGTGGGTGCCATTATCTTCTAGGATTAATTGCTGGAACCAAATTATGCTCTTTGCCTCTAGTAAATATTGCAGACACAATCATCTTCTTGGTGAATGGTTGCTTCCATCCCCATGAGGCACTATTGCATGGTTTCCATTCTCTTGTAGTATAGTGAACCTAATTTAATACAAGTGTGCACTATTTTGGGATCCATAATTTATGGCCCCTACACTGTGGTTGTTAGCCTAAGACAGGCCTACCTTTGCATATAATAAGAGGCCAACATGAAACAAACATCCAAAAGTTAGGGGGTTGTTCCCTATCCATAATTTATTATTTAAGTGCTAAGTGATGATGGGTATATCGTGTAAGTCATACCTAGTGTGTCTCTTTCTTTCTCTCCACATTTCACATTAGGAGTATATGCTATAAAATACCAATGAAATCAACTATTGGTCAAATCTAATCAAAATTGCAATATAAAGATTAAAATAGATCTTGAAGAAATATGGGAACCATTTTTTACAGATATTGTACAAATGAAGAGAATACTCCCAAGAGGAAATGCTTCAATGTGGAACAATTGAAGGACAATATTTTACTTTTATATGCACCTCTACAATGTTTTTGATATATTTCTGAGATAACAAAACCATAGAAAGAATAGCATATAGAAGAAAGTAAAGAATAATGATCATATTTTGAGATATTGTGGAAACTTAAAAGAAATAATGCTTGGTGGGGTTATCATGCAATCAGTGAGTGATCCTTCATTCTCCTGGTCTGCCCTGCATCCAAACATATTGGAAATACACAATACAATGATAACAAGCCTTTCACAATCCCCCTTCCCTCAAGGAACACTATCAACATCTAGACCTTGACTGTCCCCTCAACCAGTGACCCTTCAAAACTAGGTTATCATGCAATCAGTGAGTGATCCTTCATTCTCCTGGTCTTCCCTACATCCAAACATATTGGAAATACACAATATAATGATAACAAGTCTTTTACAATCCCCCTTCCCTCAACAAATTACTATTGTTATACACTGAATTTGCACCTCTGATGTCAAGCTCTCTTGGTCTTGATAATCCAATATAACATGGGAATCATCTCAAGGTTGTGGGACCTTTTGCTAACCGAGATGAGACCTCTAGATTCTAGGCTGGTTCCTCTTGGATAATCACCCTGATTTGCTCTTAACAGGAAAGTAAAACTTTTGAGGGAAAGGGATAGAAGGGGTGCATGGAAAGGGAAATAACTGAAAGCAAATCTACCTACCAGGTGATGCACCGAAACTAGGGTTTGGATCTCAGTATAGAGGAATGAAACCAGTGAGAGACTTAGGTCCAGGGGATCACAATTTATTGAATAGGCTTGCATGAGTATTTCATAAGAGGGCCTAAAAAAACTAGACACAAATTATGACCTGCAAGCAGACATTCTCTTCAGCAAAAGAGCATAGGAATGAGATAGAATGACAGGGGCTGAAAGATACCAACAACCTCACTCAGATCAAATCAAACACAGTAGTGCATAAATAAGCTGAAAGTAAAGGGGATCAAGAAAGCTAAGTATCACTAAAAGCATTCATAAACTTCAATCCAATAAGAGACAACCAAAAAAGGAAAGCACAGGGACATCAACATGTCACAGAATACTTTGCAGCATTTGTATTATTAATGAGAACTTACAAGATGTGAAAAACTAGAGAGCAGAAATACTAAGATGGTTCTCCAAGAAAAGACTTTCTCTTTTTACAAAATGCAAAATCCTCCGCACTACTGGCTCTAAAAAATGTTATATAGACCTCTACTGCACGTAGATAGGAGTCAAACTCTTAGGGCTACATAGGTATGCATAAAATAATCTGGCCCTAAAACAGTCACTTCTGATAATAAATGAAAATGTGCAAAGATCTCAACCGATCTAATATTTCCTTCTTACGTGCCCATCTCTGTACTTGATCATGCCTGTAGACACAAAGGCCTGGATTCAACAACCTCCCTGCAAGCCCATACTGCCATGAATGCGCAAAATCTGATCCCATACTGGAAAGGACTCAAAATGGCACCCTAAAAATCTCTGCACATTCTTTAACTGCAACCGCTGATCTTCACTGGTCATCAATTTCTTCAGCTACCCGCACTTGCAAAGTCTTCAGAAGAAAGCCCATAAAAAATAGGCCGCTCGGCTTAAAAATATCATCGGTCGCATGATCGCATGGGCCAAAAGGGCTTCATGCGATCATGTGACAACCCCTTTGAAACTACCACTTAGCCATGCAAGACACCTGGACCTACAAGGAAAGCCACCTCAGCATCCCTACGAAAAGGTCATCGGTCACATGATCGCATGAGCCAAAAAGGCTTCATGCGATCATGCGACAAGTCTTTATAATCTACCTCCGCTTGCCACAAATGTTCGGGGTCACTCCCTCTTTAGTCGCCAAGTTGCGCTATCTTTTCTTAACCTCAGGCTCTATCTGGTGACCACGTGAGACATGTTAATTGCGCAACCACGCTCTTTGCCAAGTCTGGAAGCCTGCTCTGCCTTTAAAATAACATTGGTCGCATGATCGCATGAGCTAAAAAAGCCTCATGCGATCATGCGACAACCTTGAGAATCTGTCGCACTTTGCCACAAATGACACCTCAGACCCGCAAAATCTACCACCTGTCAAACCTTCACCGACCGCCAGCCACCCACTACAGACTGGACACGTCACCAAACTGCAAGCCCACCGAAGCCCTGTTGATCGCTAGGGGCTTGTCGCATGATTGCATGCGGCTAAGAGGCTGCATGAGATCATGCGACAAGCTTTAGATGTTCACGCAGTCCTAACCCTGGGTTCACTTTAGGTTCACATTTCCCTTTAGTCACTGAACTGCTTGTTTCTTTCTTAACCCCAGGTCACATCCAGTGACCACGCAAAAACCGTTGATCCTTGCTTCATCCGATGGCAGTCGCTGAGCCGCTAAGACCTTTGGCATATTCCCTTCTGTCAGGAGATTACCCGACTAAAGGAAGTCTCGTAATCGCCAGATAGAAAGAATATCCTTCTTTTCATTGTGAGATTACCTGACCGAACCTAGAACTGGGCCCACATCCAACTATGCAACCACGCAAAGCTTGCTAACCCTGAGCCCAAAACTGCCACATGTCATCCCTCTATTCATTCTGGCCACCACATCAGCAAACACCTCGGCACCCCTGGCATAGGACCCACCTAACTCAGCAGATCCCCATCGGATGGTTGTCGCATGATCACATGGGATCGAAAGATCCCATGAGATCATACGACCATCATTGATGTTCGTCGCACTTGCACCAATGCAAAAATATCAGGCCCCACCGACCGCTTGTCACATGACGTTAACTGTCCGAACTGTGAACCACTACCACCGAAACCGCTGACCGTTTGTCGCATGGTCGCATGGGCTCGAAAGAGCCCATGCGATCATGCAACCAACCGTAAGGTGTTAGTCACCGATCGCCACCTCACTATTTGCTTGATTACTTACCATTTGTCACATGATCTCATGTGGCCAGGAAGGCCCATGCGATCATGTGACCAACTACATGATGCTAACCAATGATCGCTTACCGCTTGTCTTGACTGCCAATCCTTGCTGACACCACATCAATGGTTGTCATATGATCTCATGGGATTGGAAGATCCCATGTGATCATGCAACAGCCGTCGGATCTTCTCTGCGCTGGCATGGCCTTAGGCACCGGGACCGCCTGTCGGAGTTGCACGCTTAGGGTCGAAAATGCAGAAGGTGCCAAAAACATAGAGGGTTTTTGAGCGAAGGTCAAAAACACACCAAATTTTTAGAGTGGAGAGGTCGAAAACACACCGAACTTTCAGACCAAAAGGCAGAAACATCCTGAGCCTGCAGAGAGGAGGTCAAAAACACACTAGGTTTTTGACACTTGAGCATTTCACTTGGAAAATAGGGCTGTGACCGAAAATGAATGAGAGGGAAATTTTGGGCAACATTTTGGTGACCTCTGTGGGATGTCAGCCTGCTAGACATTGGACCAGTTGCCTTGAAATATCCATTAGGCATGGGGTCATTACAGGAACACAAAACTTGACAAAGAGAAAACTGAACCAGCAAGACAAACCTGTGCACATGCACTTCTTGGGAAATAGGAACTAACCTAGGAAGCAGGGAAAGAAAGCAAGAAACATATTTACAAGAATTTACAAGGACCTATAGAGAGGGATTAACCTCAAAGCAAGGCTTCAAGTGGAAACCATTCACTGAGATTGGTAGGGCATCTCCTTGAAGGGTTGAAAGCTGAAAAGCGTTGGATCCTCTACACTTTGTTATAACAAATGGTCCACCCCAAAAGGAATCAAACTTTGTGTGCTTGCCAGGTTTTGAACTGAACTCATCCCATTTGAGAACTACATCTCCAACCTTGAATTTTATGACCCTGGCTCTTTTATCAAAGCTTCTCTTTGTTTGACTCTGATGGAATGCCATATCTTGAATTGATTTATCTCTGATCTCTTCTAGCTCCATCAGCTGGGCATATCTGATTTGCATAGGATCACTTTCCTCAAACAAGGCATACTGAGTGGCCAAGTCCAAAGTTGGTAATTTAGTTGAAATAGATAACTTGGCCTCTCTACCATACACCAACATGTATGGGGAATTACCAATGATTTTCTTTGGAGTAATTCTATCTAACCACAAGGCAGATTTCAATTTAGTATGTTAGTCCCTCTGACTGTCTTGCAGGGTCTTTTTGATTATTATAATCAGATTCTTATTTGTTGATTCTGCCAAACCATTCCCCTAAGGTTAGTAATTGGAACTTGTATTCAGACAAATGCCCTTCTTGACTGCCTACTCTGAGACTTTGAGGCCTGTAAATGCTAATGCATTATCTGAAACTATATAATCTGGAATGCCAAATCTATGAATGATGTCATCATAAAAACTTAAAACAACACTCTCATTAGCTTCTTTTAAAGCAACTGCTTCTGTCCACCTAGTGAAATAATCAGTTGCAGTGATTATCCACTTGTGTCCTGCACTAGATGGAGGGTTAATCATGCAAATGAAATCTATACCCCACTTCATGAAGGGCTGCTCTATTTTGACTGGCTGTATGGGCAGAGTTGCAAATCTTTCTTTCCCTACAAAAATAGCACATTTGATGCATCTTCTAACATAATCATGACTATCTTTGAAGATAGATGGCCAATAGTATCCAGCCCTCATGATCTTAAAAGCTGTAGTCCTAGGAGAGAAATGGCCACCAGAAGCTCCATCATGAAACTCAAATAAGACATCTGCAACCCTTTTTGAATCTATGCATCTTAGAAGGACACCATTGTGATCCTTTCTGAAAATAATTTCATCTATCAGCACAAAAGGAACAGATTGTAGCCTGTAATACCTCCTTTTTGCTGAATCTAGGCCTGCAGGACATTGTCCTGTCTTCAAATAATTGATCATATTAGGCAACCAGCTAGCTGCCTTGGCTTGCTCTCCTGTAGAATGCACCACCAGAGATGCATCTATATATTCCAATTTCTTTGAACTTCCATCTTTTGCCAGATGCTCACAAAGACCTCTTCCTCTAACCAGCTTGGTAATCTGAATATCTATGTCATGTTCCATCACCTTAGTGATCCAACCAGCTCTTTTTTCATTTAGGTCCTTAGAAAGAAAAAATTCCTTGACACTTGGATGAGTAACCATCAAATGCACCTTGCTATGGGTCAACAAATGTCTAAATTTTTTGAGGCTCTTTACCACAACAAGAACATGCTTTTTTACAAAAGAGTATCTTTGTTCATACTCTTCTAAACCTTTGCTAAAGAAAGCAATAGGTTGCTCCAATCCTTCAGCATTTTCTTGAGTCAACATTGTAGATATAGCATCATGACCCCCATAAGCATAAAGGATAAAATCCTTATTGAAATTTGGGTTTAGGAGAGCAGGAGCTTCTGTTAAGGCTTCTTTAATAGCTTGGAAGTTAACTTTTCCTTCTTTGGTCCAACTGAATGCTGAACCTTTCCTCAACATGGCTGTCAAAGGCTTGAGTAACTCTGCAATGTTAGGCAAGAATCTCCTAACAAAGTTAATCTTTCCTATGAAAGATAGGAGACTTTTCTTGTGATGTGGTAATGGTAGTTCAAAGATGTATGCAATTCTCTCAGGGTCCACTGTGATTCCCTCTTTGGATACTACATATCCCAATAGTTTTCCTTCATGAACTGCAAACACACATTTCTTGGGATTAAGGGATATCCCAAATTCTCTGCATCTTTCAAAAATCTACCTCAAATGTCTGATGTGGTCTACTGCATGCTTTGAGTAGGCAGTTATGTCATCTAGGTAGACTAGCACAAACTTGTACATGAGGCCCTTAAAGGCCATGTCCATTGCCTTTTGAAATGTAGCACCTGCATTTGACAAACCAAAGGGCATCTTCTGATATGCCATGGTTCCCCACTTGGTTGTAAATGCAATCTTATATTGATCTTCTTCTTTCACTAAGATTTGATTGTATCCTGAATAGCCATCCAACAATGAGAATTTCTCAGATCCAAAGACACATTGTAGAATTTGTTCCATAGAGGGTAGTGGATGGCGGTCTTTTAATGAGGCTTTGTTCAAATCCCTGAAATCAACACATAACCTCAGTTCCCCATTCTTCTTCCTGATAGGAACAAGGTTGGAAACTCAACTACTATGTTTGATGGGGTAGATGATGCCACTTTCTATCAGTTTGAGTACTTCCTTATGCATAAGTGGTTCAAGCTTGGGATTAACAGGCCTATGCTTTTGCCTTACTAGTTTAGCATTAGGCTCCAATTCAATAGTGTGCTGAGCAAGGGTAGGATCAAAACCCTTGAGGTCTCCATACCCCCATGCAAAAACATCACTGAATTCTTTGAATAATTTAGTGTAAGCTTACTTTTCTGAATTAGTGTTTACTTTTCCAAATTGTAGGCTCTTACTTGGTTCCAACTCTAATTCAGCACAATGTTCCTGTTAGACTACCAGGCCAGCTTTATTTTTCTTGACTTCATCATCCTTGTTGAAGATAGTCTCTAAGGTGACAAGACCTTTAGGCATCTTGTTGGATCTAAGTTGTATCACTTGATCACCATAGTTCTGTGATAACCTCTTTTGATTGGGCCTTGAAAAGACATCTTCTTCAAACAAGAACTGCAGAATTTGTTCATCATTGTCAAACACTTGCCAATTAATATTATTATCTGGAATTGAAGGTCTGACAATAATCTTGATGTGTTGTTGATCTGCCTCTTTTGAAATGCTATTGGGGATGTCCAACTGAGATCCAATAGCAGCTAACCTATCAGCATTTTGATTTAGTTTTCTAGGGATAGCAACGATATTGAAAGCATAGAAATCTTCAATTGCATCCCAAACTCTATGTTTGTATGCTTTCATGACATCATTTTTGGTTGCACTCATCCCTCTTACTTGGCTGACAACAAGTTCACTGTCACCATATACTTTTAACGCTTTAAGCCCTCTTTTTCTAGCCCATTCTAGTCCATTAACCAGACTTTCATACTCTGCAATGTTGCTGGTGCAGGAAAAATTGAATCTAAAGGTAGTATAATACCTTTCTCCTTTTGGGGACACCAGCATAGCACCTCCACCAGAACCATGTCTACTTCTAGCTCCATCAAAAAATAGTTCCCAGACCTGACTATCCCGATCATCCGAATCAGTGTATTCTTTGAGAAGGCTTGGTTCTATGGCTCCACTTTCTTGAATCAGATAACTCCCCAAACCAAAATCCCAAAAAAGACTCTCTTGGATCTCTGAGGTTCTTTCATCTAGGAGAATATCAAGGATATTCCCTATTTTGGTGCTTGCTTCACTAGTGGTTGGGAAATCATTGTCATCAAATATAGGACAATTAGTATTGATGAAATTGGACACATATGGCTCTATATGATGTATTGCTAAGGCTTCTAATTTAATGGTGACTTTGGTACCATACCTTGTATGAAAGATCATGTGAGACCAGCTGGAAGAAAGATAACCTCCTATCTTGGCTGTGAACTCCCTTGAGAGACATATGGCAAACAATGCAAAAATATCTATGATATATATGTCAAGCAAAATGGAAAAATTAGGACTAGCATGGAGAATTAAACTGGTGTCCTTGGCCACACCTATAGTACTGACTGAGGATCCATCAAGTTGTGTAACCTTCTTTTGGAAGGGTTTAAGTCCTAATTGATCAGCCACTTTCCTGGGCATTACAGTGCTAGTAGCTCCACTATCTACCATACAATTATGCACTAAAGATTTCCCAATAATTAAAGATACGTAAAAGGGAGGTGGCTTTAAATTCCTACCTTGCATGGTATTGGCCTTGGAGTTGCTAGTTGGAGTCTCCTTTTCTTGATCAGTGTTAACCAACATTGGTTTTGCAATTTCTTTTACAGGTTGAAGATTTGCTGCCTCTCTCATGACCTTCTCCAAAATTGTAGGTTGTCCTAGAATAGACAAAGAGTCCCACATAGACATGGTGACATTCACCTTCTTCATGTTTTCCACAATATTATAAGTTGCCATAGTGTGTACCCTTTGTTGTGCTTTTGCTATGATGGGTTTTGCCTCTTTTGGAACTTGGCCCTCTTTGCTTGTGCCGACAGGGACCTCCTTGGATGTGATAGGGGCAGTTTACTGTAGTGGCTCTACAGATGTAGTGGCCTTAGTACCAGAATCTGCTCTCTCCATGTCTTGGGCTCTTCTCTTTGCTCTTGTGTAGGCAACAAAAGCAGCTTCATCATTGACTCCATTGAAATCTGATTTCTCCCAATTGAAAAGAGCAGTCTCATTCTCTTGTGTTTCTTGCTGAGGAGTTGTCCCACTAGAAGGAGCTTCTGCTTGAGCTTGTGAAGCATTTTGAACCATTAGTGCTTGGTTCATCCATCCATTAGAACACGTAGCCTAATTGTGGGGCTGATTGCAAGGGAAACACCATTCATTATCCATGGCCATATTGTTTTGACTAGGAACCATATCCCTAACTGGATTTACAGAATTAAGAGGTGCAGGGTTATACGGTTGGAATGGTCTTTGATTAAAACTTTGTCTTTGCCCTTGATAGCCTCCTTGGTATGGTGGCCTATTTTATTGATAAGGCTGTCCTTGATTTTGGTATTGTTGATTAGGACTTTGGCCTTGTGATTGGAAGGGTGGCCTGATGCCTTGGTTTTGTTTCTTCAATTTTGTGACCTCTTTGGTTAGAGTCTGCAGCAAGTTTGTCATTTCTTGTATACTAGTTTGCTGGCTACTCTTCACCTCTTGCAACTCTTGGGAGAAATTTGTTGCAGCATGCTCCTGACCACCGGTACTAGCTTGAGGTGCTGATATTGTGGGACTAGGGGTAAATGGGGGTACTTGTGCAGGTGCAATGGGATGAAGACTAGGGAAGATAGGCATGGGAGGTCTTCTCTATATCATGCCTGCTTGGATCAAACAATTTTCAGCTCTGACAACATTGTCAAAGGCTTGGGGTAAAGTGGTACCACCCATAGATTGGATCATGATAGAGATTTGTTTATTCAGACTTTGCAAGTAGTATAGGAAGGCATGGTCAGCTGATGGCCTTACAGAGACTGGGATTCTATTCCATGTTTTAAGGAATCTACTACTATAATCTGTCATTTGCTCTTGGGGGTCTCTCTTTATAGTTGTCAATTGCTCAACTAGAGACAAATTATCTAATTTATCCTCAAAATGCTTGCTTAATGCATCTCCTAATTCATCCCATGAAGTAATAGAACCAACAGTTAAAGTTATAAACCACTCTAGAGCCTTACCTTTCAGAGATGTTGCTAATAATTTGGTGGCCACATCCTCTTGAGTAATATTGTGTATGCTGTAAATGGTGGTCACATCTCTTATGTGTTCAAAGGCTGTTGTCCGTCCCTCCCCTATGAAATCAGGTATACTCTTTAATGCCACCAAGGGCACATCATGATGCATTGCAAAATCTAATGGGCTCCCCTGATTGAAAGGTGCAAAGGCAAAATTTCTAGCCATTGTAGGAGGTGTAACCTGGAGATTAACAACTATATGAGCTATATTTGCTAGATTTGGATCTCCTTCCTCTTCTAGATCTCTGGTCAAAGATTGCCCTCTTCTTCTAAAATGAAAGAGGAAAGGTCTCCTCTTTGAAGTATCAGGAGGCGTGGATTGGACTCTTCTTGCAGGAGATTCTCTCTGAGTTGACCTGCCTTTGTAGCTTCTTTTCAAGGGCAACTCTAAAAATTCAGTACGCTTTGAGCTTCTAGTCTCAATCTTTCTCATAAATCTTAAACAAGGTTAGCCTAAATCTTAGAAACCAGTGGAGTCACCAGATATACTTGATAAAACAACCTCTAAAGGTCTATATTATGCAATCTACATATCAGAGATGACACAATCTTCAAAAAATGAACTTCTTTACTATCCCACCAGGCGTGCCAGAAATGTTATACACTGAATTTGTGCCTCTAATCTCAAGCTCTCTTGGTCTTGATAATCTAGTATAACATGGGAATCATCTCAAGGTTGTGGGACCTTTTGCTAACCGAGATGAGACCTCCAGATTCTAGGCTGGTTCCTCTTGGACAATCACCCTGATTTTCTCTTAAAAGGAAAGTAAAACTTTTGAGGGAAAGGGATAGAAGGGGTGCATGGAAAGGGAAATAACTAAAAGCAAATCTACCTACCAGGTGATGCATCGAAACTAGGGTTTGGATCTCAGTATAGAGGAATGAAACCAGTGAGTGGCTTAGGTCCAGGGGATCATAGTTTACTGAATAGGCTTGCATGAGTATTTCATAAGAGGGCCTAAAAAAACTAGACACAAATTATGATCTGCAAGCAGACATTCTCTTCAGCAAAAGAGCACAGGAATGAGACAGAATGACAGGGGCTGAAGGATACCCACAACCTCACTCAGATCAAATCAAACACAGTAGTGCACAAATAAGCTGAAAGTAAAGGGGATCAGGAAAGCTAAGTATCACTGAAAGCATTCATAAACTTCAATCCAATAAGAGACAAGCCAAAAAAGGAAAGCACAGGGACATCAACATGTCACAGAATACTTTGCAACATTTGTATTATCAATGAGAACTTACAAGATGTGAAAAACCAAAGAACAGAAATGCTACAGATGGTTCTCCAAGAAAAGACTTTCTCTTTTTACAAAATGCAAAATCTTCAACACTACTGGCTCTAAAAAACATTATATACACCTCTACTGCACGCAGGCAGGAGTCAAACTCTTAGGGCTACATAGGTATGCATAAAATAATCTGGCCCTAAAATAGTCACTTCTAATCATAAATGAAAATGTGCAAATATCTTAACTGATCTGATATTTCCTTCTTACGTGCCCATCTCTGTACTTGATCATGCCTGCAGACACAAAGGCCTGGATTCAACAACCTCCTTGCAAGCCCATACTGCCATGAATGTGCAAAATCTGATCCCATACTGGAAAGGAATCAAAATGGCACCCTAAAAATCTCTGCACATTCTTTAACTACAACCGCTGATCTTCATTGGTCATCAATTTCTTCAGCTACCCGCACTTGCAAAGTCTTCAAAAGAAAGCCCATAAAAAATAGGCCGCTCGGCTTAAAAATATCATCGGTCGCATGATCGCATGAGCCAAAAGGGCTTCATGCAATCATGCGACAACCCCTTTGAAACTACCACTTAGCCATGCAAGACACCTGGACCTGCAAGGAAAGCCACCTCAGCATCCCTACGAAAAGGTCATCGGTCGCATGATCGCATGAGCCAAAAAGGCTTCATGCGATCATGCGACAAGTCTTTATAATCTACCTCCACTTGCCACAAATGTTTGGGCTCACTCCCTCTTTAGTCGCCAAGTCACGCTATCTTTCCTTAACTTCAGGCTCTATCTGGCAACCACGCGAAACAATTTAACTGCGCAACTGTGCTCTTTGCCAAGTTTGGAAGCCTGCTCCGCCTTTAAAATAACATTGGTCGCATGATCGCATGAGCTAAAAAAACCTCATGCGATCATGCGACAACCTTGAGAATTTGTTGCACTTCACCAGAAATGACACCTCGGGCCCACAAAATTTTCCACCTGTCAAACCTTTGCCAACCGCTAGCCACCCACTACATATTGGACACATCACCAAACCGCAAGCCCACCGAAGCCCTGTTGACCGCTAGGGGCTTGTCGCATGATCGCATGTGGCTAAGAGGCCGCATGAGATCATGCGACAAGCTTTAGATGTTCACGCAATCCTAACCCCGGGTTCACTTTAGGTTCACATTTCCCTTTAGTCGCTGAACCGCTTGTTCCTTTCTTAACCCCAGGTCACATCTAGTGACCATGCGAAAATTGTTGATCCTTGCTTCATCCGACGGCAGTCGCTGAGCCGCTAAGACCTTTGGCATATTCCCTTCCATCAGGAGATTACCCGACTAAATGAAGTCTCGTAATCACCAGATAGAAAGAATATCCTTCTTTTCATTGCAAGATTACCCGACTGAACCTAGAACCGGGCCCACCTCCAACTGTGCAACTGCGCAAAGCTTACTAACCCCGAGCCCAAAACTACCACATGTCATCCCTCTATTCATTCCGGCCACCACATCAGCAAACACCTCGGCACCCCTGGCATAGGACCCACCTAACTCAGCAGATCCCCATCGGATGGTTGTCGCATGATCGCATAGGATCGAAAGATCCCATGAGATCATACAACCACTGTTGATCTTCATTGCACTTGCGCCAATGCAAAAACCTCGGGCCCCACCGACCGCTTGTCGTATGATGTTAACTGCCTGAACCATGAACCACCGCCACTGAAACCGCTGACGGTTTGTCACATGGTCGCATGGGCTCGGAAGAGCCCATGCGATCATGCGACCAATCGTAAGGTGTTAGTCACCGACCACCACCTCACTGTTTGCCTGATTGCTTATCATTTTTCACATGATGGCATGCGGCCAGGAAGGCCCATGTGATCATGTGACCAACTGCGTGATGCTAACCAATGACTGCTTACCACTTGTCTTGACTGTCGATCCTTGTTGACACCGCATCAACGGTTGTCATGTGATCTCATGGGATCGAAAGATCCCATGCGATTATGTGACAGCCGTCAGATCTTCTCTGCGCTGGCATGGCCTTAGGCACCTGGACCGCCTGTCGAAGTTGTGCACTTAGGGTAAAAAATGTAGAAGGTGCCAAAAACACAGAGGGTTTTCGAGCGAAGGTCGAAAACACACCGAATTTTTAGAGTAGAGAGGTCAAAAACACACCGAACTTTCAGACCAAAAGGCAGAAACATCCCGAGCCTGCAGAGAGGAGGTCGAAAACACACTAGGTTTTCAACACTTGAGTATTTCACTTGGAAAATAGGGCTGTGACTGAAAATGAACGAGAGGGAAATTTTGGGCAACAACTATCAACATCCAGACCTTGACTGTCCCCTCAACCAGTGACCCTTCGAAACTGGGTTATCATGTAATCAGTGAGTGATCCTTCATTCTCCTAGTCTACCCTACATCCAAACATATTGGAAATACATAATACAATGATAACAAGTCATTCACAATCCCCCTTCCCTCAAGGAACACTATCAACAAGTGATCCTTCTTCTTATCATCCATATCCAATGTTTCATTGAAGTCACAACCAAGAATGAAGGTCACCTTACGCATACCATTCATGGATTCTGAAATGTTGTTCCAAACTCCTGAAAACTTTTCTATTGCTTCTTATTTCTTCTTTAAATACTTCTTCTACCATAATGTCCTCCTGCCCCATCTTCTTGATCTTCCTAGCTAAAGCGGATGAATCCACACACAATAACCCAAAATGAAGGGTTTTGTATCCTTTAATGAATCTCAGTCATTGGTAACACATGGATAGTCAAACCAGTAGTCTCCAAAGCATTCAATAAGTAAATATGAATGTTTGAAAACTTTCCTCTCAACTTCCCCAACCACTCCTAATCGGTTAGATGGATATTTCTAGAATCTCCACTATTCCTATCCTTACCAACAATTCTTAAACATACTTTATCTGATATGATAATAACATGCTAAACTGAACCAATGGCATGTTCTTCGTGTGGTACAAGGAATATTTGGCTATCAAATCTTCTTTCGTGAAAGCTGAGCATGAGAGAAGGTATGTGATTTCTTCATCTTTGATTAGTATCTTTGACGGGTAACATCTTTCGAGCCTCCGGCATCATATTCAACTACAAATTTCAAATGTATTGCATTTTATTTGATCATGAATGCTCACTGAAATGATCACATTCTACTAGTGTCGTGCCCTAGCCCATGCTTTATCTCCATTATTTGATGTTGTTGGTGCTTGTGCTCAATGATATCAATTCACTATTTTCAAATGTTTGGATTCACATTTGTTGATATTACAATTCATCATATCAGATAACGTATGTTTAAGAAGTTTTAGTGTCTAAACACTCAACTAATCCCTCTAACTGATTAGGAGTGGTTGGGGAAGTTGAAAGGAAAGTTTTCAAACATTCATATTCACTTATTGAATGCTTTGGAGACTATTGGTTTGACTGTCCATGTGTTAATATTTAGAAGAGATCAATAAAGTATTTAAAGACATTCTTACATGTTTAGAGAGGTTTAAGAGGCACTTATCATGACTGTACCCTCACAAACAGTGGCATAGACTAGTTTTACTAGGTTTCTTTTCTCTATTTTGAGGTTTCCTTTCTCTTCCGCAGGGGTACAGTCAGAGGGTTCATTGACAAAATGATCCTTTGAATGGTTACTATAAATATGAATGATTTGATATAGCATATTTCTTATTTTACTTGAAGTTTGGAATAGCTTGTACTTCAAGTTTGGAATAGCTTGTGCTTGTGCTGGAATTCTTGGTAGAAATGAATGGAATGAATAGTGTTGGTGTTAGGTTTCATTTATTATTGAATTCAATGGTTTCCAAGATGTGTTGGGGAGTTTTCTCCTTGTTTAATGTTAACTGTTCCTGCACAATCCACTCATACAACAGTGAAATGCTATGTGATTGAAAATTTCATACAACTAGTCCTTTGGCATGTATTAAATACAATCCAGTCACTTATTGAATGCTTTGGAGACTACTGGTTTGATTATCCATGTGTTACCAGTGACTGAGATTCATTAAAGGATACAAAACTCTTCATTTTGGGGTTATTGTGTGTGGATTCAAATGTAGGTTTAATTTGGTTAATGTTTAGAAGAGATCAATAAAGTATTTAAAGACAATCTTACATGTTTGGAGAGGTTTGAGAGGCACTTATCATGATTGTACCCTCACAAATAGCGACATAGAATGGTTTTACTAAGTTTCCTTTCTCTATTTTGAGGTTTCCTTTCTCTGCCGCAGGGGTACAGTTAGAGGGTTCATTGACAAAATGATCCTTTGAATGGTTAAGTTATAAATATGAATGATTTGATATAGCATATTTCTCATTTTACTTGAAGTTTGGAATAGCTTGTACTTGTGCTGGAATTCTTGGTAGAAGTGAATGGAAGGAATAGTGTTGTTGTTAGGTTTCATTTATTATTGAATTCAATGGTTTCCAAGATGTGTTGAGGAGTTTTCTCCTTGTTTAATGTTAACTATTCCTGCACAATCCACTCATACAATAGTGAAATGCTATGTGATTGACAATTTCATACAACTGGTCCTTTGGCACGTATTAAACAAAATAGAATTTTTAGCATATTATTATCATTCTATTTCTTTGTTGTAAACATGCCATTGGTTCAATTTTATAAAAAAAAATTCTATTTTTTCCATTTGATAACTACAGTCAACATTTCAAAACAGTGAATAACATCAAATAATGGAGATAAAACATGGGCTAGGGCACGACACCAGTAGATTAAAACTAAACCAATGACATGTTTACAACAAAGAAATAAAATGATAATAATATGTTGAAAATTCTATTCTGTTTAATACACGCCAAAGGACCAGTTGTATGAAATTGTCAATCACATAGCATTTCACTGTTGTATGAGTGGATTGTGCAGGAACAATTAACATTAAACATAGCTAGTGTTCTCTTTACTTTCTCAAATCTCTGCAAGTCAAGAACATTAGAGTTGTATAATAGATTGTTAGTATCCTCTTTCCATGGGTCCTAGGTCTTTGGGTCCATGGAAAGGAAATAGATTACAAAATACACTTCAAAACAAAGGAAAAACTTAGCAAATTCAGTCTAACTCGTTGTAGATGAAGGAATAGTCATGCTAATAGTTCCTCTAAGTCTTCCAAAACATTTATTGAACTCCCCTAAAGTCCTATTGGATCCCCAAATTGCTTAATCCAATCAACTTACATCAGGATCATGAGAAACTTCAAAGGATTAAAAACATTACTTGGAACAGTCAAATCATTATGCTTTCAAATCAATTACCTATCAACATATCCCTTGCGAGGGAGAGAAGCCAAACACATAAAGCACATGCACATAAACACGACAACTGAAAAACTTAAATGGAATACACCAAGAAGTACCAAATGATGAATTCTCAATTGTTGTAATGGCAAAGCATCAGAACTGTCCATTTCTAGAACTTGATTTTATAGTCTAAATGATTTTTCTATAGTCGTAATGATTTTTCTAGAACTTGATTTTCTAGTCTTAATGATTTTTCTATAGTCCTAATGATTTTTCTATAGTACTCTTAATGATTTTTCTAGAACTTTATTTTCTAGTCTTAATGATTTTTCTATAGTCCTAATGATTTTTCTATACTCTTAATGATTCTTATTTCATCCTAATGTTTGTTGCTATTGATAAATTAGGCCTTGAATTTGAATGTGTTCACTATTTTATTTCAGCTTGATATTTCATTCATTTTTCATATACACAGAGACTACACATGCTGATAAAAAAATGAGCTATTTGATTAAGGTTAACTATTCATGATTGTAAATAGTCAATATTTCTTATGGTACTCCTTGGTATATTTCATTTTAAAATAATCATGTTTCTATGGCTATGATAAATGTCCCTTTACGTTGAGAAAATTAGAGTTGAAAAAATGGTTGCAAACAAATCATCCTTCTTCCACCAACATTCTAGTCAATGTACAAGTAATGAGTCATTCCATTCAAGAAAGACCATGTCTGACAATATCAACGCAAAACAAAATAAGGAGTATGCAGAATTTAGTGATTGTATCTTCCATTAGAGCCACTTCATATGTATAGGTGATGAACATGCATATTTTCCTAAGCGCTATTGGGAGCTTACCTAGCAACACATGTACTATTGTGAAAATCACCACAAATCTATTTGTTGCTGGGTCTAGCTCCCAGTATTGCTTGGTCAAATATGCATGTTTTTCACCTATGCATATACCTTCTATGATCAACTCTTATATGCACAGGTGATGAACATTCAGATTTGCCTAAGCAGTACTTTGAGTAGTCCTCTAACACATGTACTATTGTGAAAATCATCACAAGTCCATTTGTTGGAGGAAATCTCATAGTACACATGTTTGGAGGCTAGGTCTGAAGGAAACAAGAGAATTTGAAGAGTCACGAGTCTTAAGATTGTACTTAATATAGCCAAGCTTCATTCAATGGTACATTCAAACATGAAACAAACCATTCTTAAACCAGATTAAACTAGTAAAGCAAAGGACATACTGATTATAAGTAAACTAGTAGACCAAAGGACATTCTTTTACTACTAAGTCTTTGTTTTTTGGGCATATTGATTATAAGTACTTGAAATATATCACAAATGTTGCTAATTAAGGTTGGCGGGATGATTTGCCTATCCTGAAAAAAGACTGTCAAATCATTATGCTTTCAAATCAATTACCTATCGATGTATCCCTTGCGAGGGAGAGAAGCCAAACACATAAAGAACATGCACATAAACACGACAACTGAAAAACTTAAATGGAATAAACCAAGAAGTACCAAATGATGAGTGCTCAATTGTTGTAATGGCAAAGCAATATCAAAAACGTCCACTTCTAGAACTTGGTTTTTCTATAGTCCTAATGATTTTTCTTATTTCTTATCTGTGCTTGGTGACATGATTTTGAACATTGTTGACATACTTAAATGGAATACACAATACCAAATGATGAATGCTCAATTGTTGTAATGGCAAAGTGTCAGAACCGTCCATTTCTAAAATTTGATTTTGTATAGTCCTTATTATTTTTCTATAGTCCTAATGATTTTGAAAATTGTTGACAAAGAGTGTTTCTTTTTTTTATTATAGTATAAATGATTTTTCTATAGTCGTAATGATTTTTCTTATTTCTTGTCTTTTGTCCCCTTTTGATTTCCTATGTTTTTGCTTCATGACAGGATTATGTTACCTTCTTTTGATGGTATATTTCATTTAGTCTATGTGGAATACTATTTTGTTCACTATTTTATTTCAGCTTCATATTTCTTTCATTTTTCATATACACAGAGACTACACATGTTGATAAAAAAATGAGCTATTTGATTTAGGTTTACTTTTCATTATTGTAAATGGTTAATATTTTTGATGGTACTCCTTGGTGTATTTCATATAAAAATAATCATATAAAAATAATAAATGTAGTAATGATGGTGTGGTGCACTATTGATATATAGGCTTGATGACTCTTGTCAATGTGCCAAACTGTCAATGTGGTGGTGGACAGTGTGTGTTGAAGACTTCATAGACACCGAACAACCCTGGCTGACAATTTTGGTGCTGCCCAAATAGAAAAAAGGTTGCTAATGTGTATATATTTAATGTTTCTAATGTAAATACTATTCATTATAATATAAGAACTAATGTAAACTGGGCATCACAGGGAAATAATGGTTGTAGATACTTTAGTTGGGTCAATGACAACTCATCTGCATCTATCCGCCCATCTCCACTTATCCTCGATGAAGGATTTGAGTGCAAAACGTGTCAGGCTAGGGCAAATTCCAAAATTATATTTTTACAATGCCTTCTCTGTATTGTAATCACATACCTTTGTTGTGACCGTATGCGGAGATGAACTCAGGAATTAGTTAGTTTAGTATTTTCATATTGTAACTAATATTTTAATATGGATATGACATAACTTCTCTTTGCCTCAAGTGCGCATATATATGGTTTACATCTTTTTTTAGAATAATTCTTCATGTTTATGGCTCAGGTGAGCCCCAATTTTCTATCAATCACATGATTTAACGTATAGTATTTTCTTGGTTATTCGATTTGTTCCTTGACCTTGACTATGGATTGACTATCATTTTCAAGCTTGAGCGAGGCTTCGTACCACGCATCATCCATAGATTTGTACACAATGTTGATTTATGAATGTAAATAACACATTGAATGTAATCTACGAATGTTGCGTGGTATGAAGTCTTACTGAAGTTTGAGCATCCTCCCTTTATTCCAGTGAGGGATTGGAATGAGTTCATTTTGGATGCAAAGGAGAAAGGGGATACTCAAAGAGGAATTACACCAGCAAATGAGAGAAGAAGGTATAAACATTTTAATAGAATTTTATTATTAAATAATGAAATTTGCATTTACTAGTGTTCTAAGCCTCCTCATTACATGATTTAAGGTCTTAGTCCACGGACAAATTAAATTAGACTTACCATCCAAAACACATAAAAAACATGCACATAAACATGACAATTGAGAAACATAAATGTAGATTTCATAATAGCTGAGAAACATAATTGTAGGCATCATAGTCACAATCTTTTGGAGACAACGTAATTGAGTTGTGTACCCAAGCGATGGAGAGCAACTTCTGCACCCCTGATTCCAAGTTGAATACATCTGTTGGAGGACCTTGTATTCATGAGCAACAGATGTAGTCAACTTGGAATCGGAGGTGCAAGAGTTGCTATCCATCGTCTGGGTATACAACTCAATTACGTTGTCTCCAAAAAATTGTGACCATGATGCCTACAATTATGTTTCTCAGCTATTGTGTCCCAGGACCCATTATGACCCTTTATGACCATTTACAATCCCTAAGAATACATCTTAGAGGTCTTAAAATGTCGTAAATGGTCATAAGAGACTCCTAGGAGGGGCCAGATGAGCTTCCATCTTCATGTGGTTGGCCCTATTAAGTAGAGAATGTTATACTCTTCTCGAAACAAAGAGAAGCTCAATAATTTAAGGTCTCAGTCCACGGACAAATTAAATTAGACTTACTATCCAAATTGGTACATTGATGAGAATCAATGATGGGCTGAAGTTTTTAGATTCTGAGAAGACGTATATGCAGTGGAAATTCATAGAGCAGATATAAAATACTAGAAGAGAAGAATTCCTCATCTAATGTGTGAAATGCAAAAGTGTCTACCTTCAACCTTTTTCAATGCACAAGAACACTACCTCATACACCAAGTTGAGGAGATTGAAATGTGTGGACCCATACACACTCGGTCAATGTGGATAATTGAGAGGCACCTGAAATTTTTTATGGATCTGTCGTGGTAAGTAAGCTAAATAGATGATATTTCAAATTTAATTATTTACCAATTAGTTTATTTGATGTTAAGTTCCAACATAAAGTGAGTAAATTTGTTGTAAGTAAGAAAACAATGATAACATGAATGCATATGAAATTGAAATGCAGCTTGCCGATTCTTGTCATACACAACCTATGCGTGTTGATGACAATGAGGAAGTGCATCACAGTAATACAAGTAAACATCTTAAATTGATTGGTGTAGTAATACAAATTTAATTGCAATTGGTGTTTGGATTAATGTAACAATTTGTATTGCAGCTATAGAGAGTGTAGAGATCATTGTTAATGAGCAAGTTGAGGTTAAGGCTGAGGCTAGAAAAACTGACCTCAATGTTGATGATGTGACTAGATCAGGTAAAGAGCTATATGATTATGGCCTGTAAAGTACTGAAATACTTTAAAATATTTTTAATATTTTTAATTTAACCCTTTTATATGTTATTGCAGATGACCCCCCTTTGCATCAATAGAGAACTAGGTGTGCATTGAGATCTAATGAGAGGGTAGATGATCATCATGATGATATCGATACTCCTCTTAACGATTACTTCTTAAAAACTAGAAATCAAAAGAAAAAAAAGAAATGATTGTCATCTATGCACCTTAATTGATAATAACTAATTTTTATATGCCAATGAATTTAATTATGTTGTATTGAATGTTCATAAATTTTATAATGTGTTAATGAATGTTATCGTGTGATAATTAATCAATGTCACATTTTATTAATGTGTGAATGAATGTTATCGTGTGATAATTAATGAATGTTACATTTTATTAATGGATGAAATAATGAATGAATGTTAGATGTTAACAGGGAATTTAGAGTGATGTTGAGGGGGGGGGGGCAAATGAGCCTCCACCTTCATGTGGTTGGCCCTGTTTAGTACAGAATATAAAACTATTCTCAAAACAAAGTGAAGCTCAATAAGTTTGTTCCTTATATAGGAATAAGTTTGTTCCTTATATAGGCTCTCAAGTGTAGCCTTTATCCCACTCAACATTGCAAGGCTTCAAGTGGTGTTTTGAGATTGGTTTCTCCATCTCCCACTGACATCTTGTCTTTCTCCTAAGAACTCTCACCAAGCTCTAATACATGGATGAGCAGAAGATGTCCCTTACAGGCTACACATATATAATATGGTAGATCTAGGGAACAAATATACTACAACATAGAATGAGTCAACTTGAATCTATAGTTTCTTCATTCACAATGAAAATTCAAATTACAAGCCATATTTTAGATTTAATATTCATATTCATCTTCATCATGATCATATCCATCACAGTTACCATTTGGTTCAACTTCATTTGAACCACACTCCATGTCGGGTACCATTATAAGGCATGGAGTGTGGTCATACCCATGTTACCATAATAATGAGTTAGCCTATAAAACTATGAATAAAATATTGCAGGTGCACCTGGAATTGGCCCAGGCACCCAAGTTCCTACCAAAGGAACCCAAGTCAAACCTAGAGGAGAACAAAAGTAGAACCGGAACCCAACCTCAAACAAAGAACCGGATAACTTGGTTTTTTTCTAATTCAAGTTTATTTTTGAATTCTTCTCTAATTCCAACCTAATTATTCCATATTTTGTTTTCCAATTTTCCTTCTTCCTCACTCCAAATTATGTTATGTTGTTATTTCCTTTTACTAATTGTGCTATTTCAAGGATCACCACCCATGACTTGGTTAAGATGATGAATGTTGTCAATGCCTTTATTACCAAGGAATCACCGTCCGTCATTAATGAATATTAATGATCATTGTTTCCTAAGGGTAATCATTGTTTGTTTATGTTGATCACCCAAGTCTTTGGCTGTGATTTGCATGCTATGAGGTTTGTCAAAAGTGGGGGTATGACATGCTGGTTGGATTATAACATATTGACACTTACACCATGAAGAAGACAAATGATTAAACAGAAAGAGAGGACCAACTGAACCATCTTGTGGTCAATCTATATCACATTGAGAAACAACGTCAAGACTCAAGAATCAAAACAATCAAAAGTTTCTTCAAGACCATGAATGATCAACAACATTCCATTAGAAAACAAAACACTAATCTATGTTATCATTAAGCCATAAAATATGTCTTTAAAGTTTAGAAGCATCACAAGAACTTTCAAGAAACATAGTAATATCCAAAATATGTCTTTAAAGTTTATTTCTAATGATTATGATGATGTTGATGCTGATGTCTATAATTTATTTCACTTACTGATGCTTGCCTAGATTGAATTTTGAATTGCTAGACTGGAGAATGCTTTCAAAGTTTAGGGTCTGTTCTACATGATACTCTTAGTTACAGCTCAAATGCAACTCAACATATTTTTTATGTTGGGCAACCCACTGCAGAAACTCATCCGCAGGTGAAATTTAATGCTGTGAATCTTGGCATTGTTAATGTTATTACTTTTCCTCACATTTCATATTTGTGAAAATGTTTCTTGGCACTATCTTCTTTTTCAATTCCTATATTTGCAGCTTTTTAGATCATTAACTTAAGAATTACATGTCTTTGTTCAAAGTTTGTTCTGACACTATATTATATCTTATTCTTATTACAATGTTCTTTGTTGTGGGGTAGGAGGTCAATCTTCATTGTCTTCATTATGGGGGACAATGAAGATTTCTCTAACAAATAGTAGGTCTTCTTTAGTATCTTATAATAACATGCTAAACTGATAAAGGTGTTATGGGCATTTAATATGCAATTACTAATAGGGTAAGCATATTATTACTATGCTTGATGTTCCATTTAAATGCATTTAACACAAAAAACAAATTTACAAAATTGAACCAATGGCATGTTTACAACAAAGATGTGTTGAGGAGTTTGCTCCTTGTTTAATGTTAACTGTTCCTACACAATCCACTCGTACAATAGTGAAATGCTATGTGGAAGGGATGGTTGATAGTGTTCCTTGAGGGAAGGGGGATTGTGAAAGACTTGTTATCATTGAATTGTGTATTTCCAATATATTTGGATGCAGGGTAGACGAGGAGAATGAAGGATCACTCACTGATTGCATGATAACCCAGTTTTGAAGGGTCACTGGTTGAGGGGATAGTCAAGGTCCAGATGATTGGGCCATTGGAGGACCCTATTTCTTTTTATTAATTGCTATTCAAATTGGATGCATGGATTTCTTATGAATTATCGGTTTCTATGTATCATGCAACTGCATCTGTAAATCTACATATACTTCTCTAGGGTTGTAAGCCACTTAGAGATCAAATAAAGAAACTAAATCAAAATCATTCTTTGTCCTATTTTCTTTTAACAAAGTCTCAACTATCAATGATACAATATATTTGATGCCCTAAGCTATCAATACAAATGACACCTAGCTAGAAGCTCACGGACTATCCATTTGATAACCACAGTCAACATTTCAAAAAAATGGATATCCTTGAGCACAAGCACCAATAACATCAAATAATGGAGTTAAAGCACAGGCTAGGGCATGACACTAGTAGAATGCGATCATTTCAATGACAACAATATACAATGGCGTCATTAAACATGCTAGTAATATCAACAAACGTGAATCCAAACATTTGAAAACCAATGACATGTTTACGACAAAGGTCTAATAGAACTCCCAACAATTCTTAAACATACGTTATCTGATATGATGAATTCTTAAACAATTAAGGTTGGAGTAGACATAGTTATCACACGTTTTTTTGTGTGGTACAAGGAAGATTTGGCTAGGTCAAATCTTCCTTTGTGCTAGTAGTCTACAGAATTAGACCTTTATTAACAATTGATCATATCAGATAACTAGTATGTTTAAGAATTGTTGGGACTAGTCCTTTGGCGTGTATTAAACAAAATAGAATTTTCAGCATATTATTATCATTCTATTTCTTTTTTGTAAACATGCCATTGGTTCAGTTTTGTAACTTCACTGTTGTATGAGTGGATTGTGCAAGAACAATTAACATTAAACAAGGAGCAAACTCCTCAACACATCTTGGAAACCATTGAATTCAATACTAAATGAAACCTAACACCAACACTATTCCTTCCATTCACTTCTACCAAGAATAAAGCATTTAATCCATTCAACATTACATAGAATCATTAGACAGTTACATTTTCTGACTGTGTAGAGGAACAGTCACAACCAAAATGATCAAAACTAGTTTCACCCTTGCACAAGCTATTCCAAACTTCAAGTAAAATGAGAAATGTGCTATATCAAATCATTCATATTCATAGTAACCATTCAAAGGATCATTTTGTCAATGAACCCTCTAACTATACCACTGCGGCAGAGAAAGGAAACCTCAAAATAGAGAAAGGAAACTTAGTAAAATCAGTCTATGCCATTGTTTGTGAGGGTACAGTCATGATAAGTGCCTCTCAAACCTCTCCAAACATGTAAGATTGTCTTTAAATACTTTATTGATCTCTTCTAAACATTAACCAAATCAAACCTACATTTGAATCCACATATAATAACCCCAAAATGAAGGGTTTTGTATCCTTTAATGAATCTCAGTCATTGGTAATGCATAGACAGTCAAACCAATAGTCTCCAAAGCATTCAATAAGTGTCTAGATCATATTTAATACATGCCAAAGGACTAGTTGTATGAAATTGTCAATCACATAACATTTCACTGTTGTATGAGTGGATTGTGCAAGAACAATTAACATTAAACAAGGAGAAAAATCCTCAACACATCTTGGAAACCATTGAATTCAATAATAAATGAAACCTAACACCAACACTATTCCTTCCATTCACTTCTACCAAGAATAAAGCATTTAATCCATTCAACATTATGTATAATCATTAGACAGATACATTTCCTGACTGTGTACTAGAGGAACAGTCATGACCAAAATGATCCAAACATTTGAAAACAGTGAATTGATAGCCTTGAGCACAAGCACCAATAACATCAAACAATGGAGATAAAGCATGGGCTAGGACACGACACCAGTAGAATGCAGTCATTTTAGAGAGCATTCATGATCAAATAAAATGCAATGCATTTGAAATTTGAGGTCGAATATGATGTCAGATGCTCAAAAGATGAAGAAATCATATACCTTCTCTCATGCTCAGCTTTCACTCCTTTTCTCCCACTCCTTTTCTATCCAATTGAAATAAAAATGATGAGGTCATGTAGTACCCCGTCCCTAGTCCAATTTTTATAAATGTTATGATTATTTTAGGATGAAAGATTATATGTTAGGAAATCATTGATACTGATCCCATACTTGCATGTGTATGGTGTTTATGTATGCTTTTATATTTTTTCTTGATGTGCTTGATGTGGTTGAGGGACGGAGTCGTAGTTACTTGCTTGAGAGATCCACATGATCGGCCGATCCCCACCATTGTATGTTATATCTCTATATATATGCACATGATTGTCTCTTATGCAGGTTTGCAGGTACCGAGCATCGACTTCCTTGAATTGTCAGGATGAGTGTGCCCTATCACTAATCTTAATGGTAAAAGAGGGGAGATAATATTTAGTTCCAAATCCTAACCTAAGCCAATTATTTTCCTAAAGTAGGGGACAAGATTCTGTGTTTCCACCCTTCTAAACTCGTCCAATTAACATGAGTTTGTACCCATGTCCTGAGTATGAATGTGGGTCCTTAGGTCTTTTTTGATTCTTTGGATTTGTGGTGTTTGGTGTGATTTCTATATTTAGATTATTCTATTTTTAGCTGTGGAATATCATTTAAATGGTAATTAAATAAATGTATTTATTTAGTTTAATTATTATTTTTATTGTATAGTTGATGTAATAAATTAATTGGAAATTAATTATATGCAATTATTGAGTGTGGTTGAAATATTTAATTAATGAGAATTAATTAAATAACTTCACCTTAGAAATATTTAATCATAAATTTAGCCTATGTTCAATTAAAATATATTTATTAAATTAAGGGTTAATTTAGCATGTGGTAATTATGTTAACTAAATGTTCTAATTATTAATTGTTTAAATGCATTAAGTTGCACATTCAAAATTGAATGAAATTGAATTAATGATTTAAGTTAAAGTTTTGGTTAAGAGCTTTTCAACAAAAGTCAAAGTGGAGAGGAGACTTCAGTTCAACTAAAACTGAACTGTAAACTAAAGTTTGATTTCATGCAAAGCTCTCTTGGAGTCGAGTTCAAACTCTTGCATGTGAAAGGAGATTCCTTTAAGTATTGGGAGTTTAGCCTTTAATCGAGTACACAGTTTTGGAAGGAAAATTTTTGGAGACAGATTTGGAGGAGAAATTGGGAGATAGGTTTGGAGAGAGCTCTTCGTAAAAGCTTGGGTTTTATTTTTTCGTTCTGGACATCATCGAGTCTGTATAATTTGGATTGAGGTAGGTTTTATTTTTGTTATTCCTTTTCGGGATCCTGTAGGAATTTGTAGAAAGTGTCTTCCTCGTGCCTGTTGGATTTAAATGTTTGGGATAGTGTTGAATGTTTATTGCAATTTGGTTTAATATTCTTCGTCTATCTATCATGGAAGCAATGAAGGTTATTGCGAGATTTGTAAAGAAAATATTAGAAAATCCTTTTAGATTAGGGTTTTGATCTTTGTTGAGAAATCATTGGAGTTAGTATTTATGTTAGGAGAATTTAGTTATTGTGAGTTATATATATATATATATATATATATATATATATATATATATATATATATATATATATATATATATATATATATATATATATATATATATATATATATATATATATATATATATATATATATATATATATATATATATATCAAAGTTTATAAAGATGGTATTATATAATTATCTAAATAATGATGAAAATAAAATTGAAAAGTTTTTGTAAAAGAAAATTACTTTAAAAAATATTTTTTTTAAAAGGTTGGGGGGTTACCCCACACCTTTTGGCAGACCTGCGGACTGTTGTGCGCAATACCTACACGGTACTGATGCACGACAGTCCCCATGGGGGCTGTCGTGCGGTAGTACCAGTAGGGTACTGATGCACGTCAGTACCGCTGCAGGGTACTATCCCCCCTGTTCCCCATTGAATTTGCTTTGACAGTTTTTTTTTAAAATTTGTTTTTAAAATTTAATAGTTAGTTTTATTTTGTTTTAAAATTTATTTAATATTAAATATTAATTCTTTATTACATTTGATTTAAATTCTTTTGGTTATTTGGTTAATTTTACTTGTTATTAAAGAGTAATTCTTTTATTAAAATTGGTTATTTTAATATTTGATTTATGGATTTAGGTATTTATTAAAGGAAAAGTTAGTTCAATTTAGTTTTATTTAATTCTTTTTATTGTTAAATGTTCATTGAGGTTATAGTTATAGATTTTGGTATGTACCTTAATTATTCTATATTGGTTAATAATTGTATTAACTTAATTTAATTATAAATTGAATTGGATAAATTAAGTATTAATCAAAATATTTAAATTACTAGATGTGTTTGGGAAGTTAGATAAATTTTGAATTGTTTCTTTTAATTGTTTATATCTAGTTAGAGTGTTGGGATAAGATGAATCTTTTGTTAATTTTGGAATATTTATTTTTGTGAATATAAGTGATGTAATCTTTAGTAAACCTGGTTTATTGTGAAGACTTTAGACGCCCTTGGGCAATTTGTTTTGGATTGATTTTTTTTTAGGGGTTGCAGTTATCTTTTGGGGTATAGTCCAGAGGCAGGTATATTGGGTGTTTTGATTATATCTTTTGTTTGCTTTCCATGCATTGTTAGGTTGCATGAATTGTTCTAACCCTAGGTGGGTTTGTACTTGGTGTTTTCGGGTCTTGCATGTTGGATCTAGTTAACAAGATTCATGAGTTGTGTTAACTAAGAGTTCTTTTGATCTTGTGAAACCCTAGAGTAGGTCATCTAAGTGTATGTCAGGAAGTGGCTTGTAATTGGTGCTGGGGCCCGAAAGTGGCTATCAGGAGATCCCATTACAAGTAGTTTAATAAGTGATAATTAATAAACATTGGGAATTTAAAATGAACCTAATAAGATATTTTGTGCCTCGCCCATGCCTGAGTTCCTGATTGAGTTTGACTAGGATGGGAGTGAGAAGATGCTTGCCACCTTTGTGGACTGGATATGGCATAGGTAGTACCTTGTCTACACGAAAGGTTACTATAAGCACATAGAGTCACTAGGGCACGGGGGTCTGAAGAGACTACCAGGATAACCTTAGATTTGGCTTGTGTGATGACACTTCCTGTATGCATCTTAGGTTTCCTACATGTATTGGTTTCCTCTGGTTGAGTATGTTATACCTTGTTGTACTTTTTGTACCTTTGAGTTAGAAGCTTTCAGGATCTCTTCCTTAGCTTGTTCTATTGTCGTTTGTTATCCAAGTGGGATCTGATGTTATCTCCTTAGCACGGTGGGAGTGGACTATTTAGGTTCACGAGGTCAGGTGGTAGTGATTCTTTTACCATTTGAGATTCTGACATTCGTGTACCGAGGCTGGATGATCATTGTGGCATTTTTTCCTTCTTGATCTTCATTGATGAAGATGTGCTCTTGTTCTTCTTCTTCTTGTGATATTGTAGCATTGTATCAGATATTCAGAGTTGTCATGTTGTACTTCTTTTTGGCTATTGTATTCGCATACCCTGCGACTTGTGCAGTGGATGTAGGTTATTATGGTTACCTTATGGTACCAGTTGTATCTATGTTATCTTTTATGTGATGTTGCATTTGTCTTTCATTTTTTTATATGAGTTTGTATTTATATCTAATCTAAATTAATTAATTTTATATTCACGTAATCTTCGTCATGGAATCCTTGAGAGTTGTAACCTATGTGAGTTGTTCATTTCATTGCATTGCTTTTGCATTGTAAACCATTGATGTTTATCTTGTATGTTAACTTTTTAAAAAAAAATTCTCTACAAACTTAGTTGCATGTTTAGGTTAAGTTCTCGTGGGTTCCCTAGCGGGGCATTACAGGTCGTTTCACTTTTTTTTTTCATAGCCAAATCTTCTTGTACCACACGAAGAACATGCAATTGGTTCAGTTTTGTAAATTTGTTTTTTGTGTAATTAGTAATTGGTAGATTAAATGTAGATAACACTTTTATCAGTTTAATTAGCATGTTATTATCATATCAGATAAAGTATGTTTAAGAATTGTTGGGACTGGTCCTTTTGCGTGTATTAAACATAATAGAATTTTCAGCATATTATTATCATTCTATTTCTTTGTTCTAAACATGCCATTGGTTCAGTTTTGTAGATTTGTTTTTTGTGTTAATTGCATTTTTCGTGAGGAGGGGTTTTCTTCTGAGTAGATTGATGAAGATTGTGCACCTCAAAAACCAATTCATAAGGTACCAATCATGTTTCCTATTCGCTTATATTTTTGGATCGGTAAATCTCCTTATAAATTTCATGTCCTTTCTTTTGATTACTATGGATGAGATATATATCTTACATTTAACATTCAACTTCTTTACATTTTAGAACATGTAGTGTGTTTTTTGAGGATTTTACAAATCAACTTTTAACATAAACCGAAAACACCAAACGGATATCTTTCCCTTTCAACTTGACAATATATTTGCATTTGACCAATAACTGCAAGCAACTAAATGATAAATCCACATACCTGTATCTTTGTAAAATACTTGGAACATCAAAAAGATGGCTAAGTGGTTGCCGCCATGATTTTTATCTACTGAATATGGGAAAAAAAAGAACCAAAAAGAATCGAATAGAAAACATGATTGGTCATTTTAGAGAGCATTCATGATCAAATAAAATGCAATGCCTTCTCTCGCGCTTGATCAGCTTTCACCCACTCGTTTTCTCCCACTCCTTTTCTCTACAATTGAAATAAAAATGATTTGGTCATTTCAAAACAGTGAATCGATATCCTTGAGCACAAGCACCAATAACATTAACTATTTTGATTTGTGGGTACCCTAATGTTGGCAAGGGTTCTTTTATTAATAAGATTACTTTGCAAGCTTGAAGAAGTGGTATATTTTGGCAAATGAAGAAGTGGAAAGATGATGATATTCCTGAGATCATGGATGGACACAATGTTGTAGACATAATGGGAAGACATCTTTCTAGCTTGGCCCTGGATCCCTCGATAATTGGGGTAGGATCTAGACCCAGGCTAAAAAGATGTCTTCCTTTCTGTTATGGAATATAGGCTCTGCTGCTGCAACAATGACAAACTGCAATGTAGATATCACAACAACTGAGAAACATAAATGTAGGCATCATGGTCACAATGTTTTGGAGACACAACATAATTGAGTGATATTCCCAGATGATGCAAAGCAACCACTACTTTACATTGTCTAGGAAAACCACTCAATTATGTTGTGTCTCCAAAAAATTGTGACCATGATACCTACATTTATGTTTCTCAGTTGTTGTGTCCTAGGACCCCTTATGACCCTTTAAGACCCTTTACAATCCCTAAGAATACATCTTAGAGGTCTTAAAATATCGTAAAGGGTCATAAGAGGCTCCTAGGAGGGGCTAGGTGAGCTTCCACCTTCACGTGGTTGGCCCTGTTAAGTAGAGAATGTTAAACTATTCTCGTAACAAAGAGAAGCTCAATAATTTAAGGTCTCAGTCCACGGAGATGCTGAAAAAATGACAGGAATCAATGATGGAGAGTTTTTAGATTCTGAGAAGATGTATATGGAGTGGAGGCCAGATTGAGTACCAGTGTAGAGATGATGATTCAGTAACCTACATCTATAAAACCTTCACAATTATCCGTTCTTTGGCCTCCACTCATTCCTCTTCTAAAAAATGGTTATCTAGAAACTTTGGATATTGTTTCTCATCCATGCATGAAATGTACTAGTGATCATATAAAATTACTTTAGGCCTCCAGTATTGATGAGATGTACAAGTGTAAAATGTTTTTGCAAGAGTGGGATCAATTTGTGCAGTGTACATAAATGTGAGGTGGTGATTATTCTCTACGATCAATAGGTATAAGTCTTCTAGGCCTTACCCAGTAGCTAGGACTAAAGATAACACAACTCAAGAGACCATCATAGGTTGTCTCTTTCTTCAGTCTATATTATTGATAGAATGTTTTACCTTTCATTAGCTCATCAAATCTGGGGATTTCAAAGAATTTAATAGAATATTTTCATGACAACGTATATTATTTAAGTTGGCGTTGCATGAATTTATCTACTTCATGCACTTGTAGACTATGAGGATGGCGATAAAGAAGCATCTCCTCACATGGCCATGCTTCTTTATCGCCATCCTCATGATCTACAAGTGCGTGAAGTAGATAAATTTGTGCAATGTCAACTTAAATAATATACGTTGTCATGAAAATATTCTATTAAATTCTTTCAAATCCTCGGATTTGATGAGCTAATGAAAGGTAAAACATTCTATCAATAATATAGAC
>BSBK01009398.1:0-85000 GCA_027943335.1 Chamaecyparis obtusa | reverse complement strand
AAAAATCACATAAATGTCATGAACAAATCAGTAAAAAGAACATAATGTCCTCAAAAAAATTAGTAAATATCCTTAATAGTCTTTAAAAAATTTCAAAAAAACTATCATATACAGTCTTGAAAAAATCCTAAAAATCAAATGTCCTGAAAAAAATCTTTAAAAATGCAAAATGTCCTACAAAAAAGCACAAAAAATCAAATATTTTCAAAATCCTAAACAATAAAATCCTTCAAAAATCATGCAATAAATTTGTACATAATCATTTTCCTGCTATCAATAAATTGTCCCTTGTGAGAAGAAAAACATTTGAGCAAACACAATCTTAAGACTTTTCAAAACATTATGCTTTAACCAAATCATGCATCAACATATAAACTATACAATCCTGTCAGAAATCAATCAGATCAAACTTGTCCTATCAATCAAACAAAATCATATAATTTCCTGAAAAAATCAGTAAAAATCACATACTATCTTGAAAAAAAATTCTGTAAAAAGTATAAAATGACCTGAAAAAATTCTAAAAAATCATAAAAAGTTCGGAAATAAAAAAAATAGAAATTGCAAAATGTCCTAAAAAAATAGACAAAAACATCAAATATCTCTCAAAATTCAAAAAAATGAAAAATATTAAAAACCAACCTGCAATAAAATCATGTACATAATCATTCCTTTTGCGTTCCAACAAGCATGTATGCAGACACGATCTCACAACCTATGTGTGTAAGCGTAATCATATTTTAACAAACAACATCACTAAAACAATTGATCTAACACCTATCAATCAATCATCCTATCGTTCAGTCAATTTTCTTGATCCAACCTAATCAATCATAACAATTGTCCAATAAAAAACACTAAAACAAGTAGTAAAAAAAAATCAGAATGGTTATTGGCTCACATTGTTTCCATGAGTTGTTTTATCTTTTATTGGTTTTCTATCAATCATGTTCCTATGCCATTTGATGATATTAATGAAGCATATGAGAATGGCTAGGATGGCTCATGATTGTTTCTTCTTTGTTTTGATTTTTGTCTATTGGATGATCTCATGACATTATGGGGCATTCCTTAATTTGCGTCAAGAAAGATGAGTGCATTCTCTGTTTGCATTGTACTTTTTCTATGCAAATGGATTGCCTTTTCACTCTGGCCCATCATGCCATGATGCATCACCTTCCTTTATAACATCAACATAAAGCTCTGATAACATGAAGTGAACTTATGAAAGAAATCTTGTCATCTCCTACTAACATTGCCCGTCTAATTTCCATCTCCTGGTAACTCTCCTTTTTCATTCTTCACAATCACTTTGGTCTAGTACGTTGGTACACAAAACCAAGTGCATTCTACATCCTGCATTTCATATTAATCTCAAAACAGATAAAATCATATTGCATTGTATATTCATCATAGAAAATACAAAACAAAAATATAGCATTCATGTCATTTATGCATTACATTTCTATAAAAAGCACAAAAAACATATAAAGTACATTGCATTCATATCTTGCAAATAAAGATGGGTGGCATCACATACATGTCATCATATGATAAGCATAAAACAAACAAGGGCATCCAATATTTATCTATCATGAAAGTACCAAAAAACATCATAACATAGTTGTGTCTCATGCATACATATAAATCAAAAATACTATCAGAGTACGAACATCAAAGAGTATATATACACTAAGGCCCACAAGTTCCAATCATATCATGTATACTCCTCTGTGTGAGAGAGAGTCTCATGTCAACCTACACTCTCTCAATCATCTTGGTCTCTACCCAGCCTCGATGATGAAGCCCCCATGTCTGATCTGGTCTAGGTGGCATCCTCAGTCCCATAGCTCCCCCACTTCTCAGTGTCCTCTGGGAGTTTTCCCTACTCGCATTGCTCCTCATGCTCGATGGCCATCACTCTTGTGGTACATCCCTCCTGTACATGTCCTTCCAATATTGTATATTTATCTGAGCATCTCCTAGCATGCTAGCTACCTCCCGTATACCTGCATCTTCTATGTGACCAATGAACCATTGTGCACTATCCTCAGCCCTTTGAACCCTAGATAGTTATGTGTCTCAAGAGGATATATATGCATCTCTCTCTACTGTCATTTTTTCCCGCTCTACCTTCTAGGAAGCCTTCTTTGCATCCCGAGAAGACCTATCTATGTCCCTCTTAGCAATTAGCCTGTCAATATAACTTCTCAGCTCTGTTATGTACTGACTGCCTTGCCTAACTGTCTCATCATCTTCTACCTCACCCTATATCTTGCAATCCTGTACATCCTGATCATACGATGTATCATCTTTTTCCTCTCCTACCTCCATCTACATACCCTTTGGAAGATCCCTGTCCTCGCTCTCCTCGCTGCTACTAGACCTAGTGTTGTCCCCTCCCCCTCATCTCCCTCCTCCTCCTCATCCTCTGATCCCTCCTCCACCTCATCCTTTGATCTCTCCTCTACCTCATCATGTGATCCCTCCTCCTCATCATCATCATCCTCACCCCCACCATCCTCATCATCTGACCCTCTAGTCTCCCCCTCCTCATCCCCCTCTCCCTCTCCCTCATCATCCTCAATGCTATCCTCAGTCTCTAATCCTAGAACTTGAACCCTCGGCATTGGCACATCTGGATTTGTCAATGGTATCAACCTATGATGATAAAACCACCTATCATACTCCCACGTCATCCCTACATCCCTGACATTTGTACCAACTCCCCACTATCGAGGTTGTAATTGCTCGAACTCTATGTAAGCAACATGTGACCTTATTAGTGCACCCTAGGCTAATGTCTCTACCCGTGACCGTGCAAATAGTGCCATCCATGTTGGTACCCCATGTCTCTCACCAAACTGCCTACATACTCTCTTTGGAAACTGCACCTCAATGACTACATGACCTATAGTCGCATGCCTAATCAAGTATCTCTAATATCTATAGTAAGGCAAGTGCTCATCCTCATCCTCCCAGCCAGGGAAATCTCTATATGGTCACCACATGAAATCCCTCAGTGCATCCAACTCATGTATGAAGTGCAGTATGTATCTCATCAGTCCATCTGATAAAGCGCTAGCATAAAAATATACATATGGCATGCCAGGAACCACCACCCACTCTTCTATAGGTCAAAATACTGCTATATGTTTGTATGCCCATATCTTCAATAAATTCATCATTGTGCTCATCGACAAAGATCCTCTGTATGCTATTTGATGAAGGTGATAGTATGTCATAGCCAACATGCATGGACCCCATGCAACACTATCACATCCATGATCATCCGGTGCTCTAGTACCCTACCCCACCTGACTGGGAATCCACGCCCTCTCCATTCTAGCACCACTAGACCCACAATCACACAATATATCACTGTGATCAATATCCCGCGCTGACTAGCCATAGTATCCCATCGAATCTCATAGTCTCTGATGTCTAGATCACTATCATCACACTCGAACAATCGGTGAAGTGTTTATCTCCCCATCATCAGGTCATACTTCATGATCTCCCCCTGAATAGGTATTTGGAAGATACGCCAGACATCCTCCAGAGTCATTGTAGCCTCCCCGGTTGGCAAATGAAATGAGTTGGTCTCTGAATGCCATCGATGTAAACAATCCTTTGTTCACCCTTGTCTTTGGCATGAACATGATATAATATAATCCTAAACTAGCTAAGATGTCCCTCTCATAACCACTCAATCAATGGCATAATGCTATGCACCCTGGTCTACCCTTGCATGACTGCAAGAGCGATAACTCCTCCTGTGTTTGCAATACAACTTGTGTCAGCGTTCTATTACTTTCTATTGTTGTTGACCAAGTTTGACCCAAGTTTGACCTTAATTTGACCATGCTGACCAAATTTTGACCTACCCTAGGGTTTTGACTATATTTTGACTTGTTTTGGCCCTTTTTGACCTTGATTGCAGTTGTTTTAACGAACTACGCAGTTTGGCTTACCAATTACGCAGTTTGGCTTACCAATTGCGTAGTTTCTCTTACCAATTGTGCATGTTGTGCAGTTCGTCATCCCAATTGCGTAGTTGGTGCACTTGGTCCCTAGAATTGTGTAGTTGGTGTTTCCTAATGTAGTTAAAAATGCATATACTATATGTATAAATGCTCTACAAATGGTGCACACCATATATGGCATATGCCAAATGTTAAATATATAACTTTTCATTCTCTTTCTATCTCTCCCTCTCCTTCTTTGATCAAGTTTTTCAAGCTCAAGTTAAATGCACTTATCAATACTTATGTCGGTTACAAAAATAGGGTGCTTTGCAGGGATCCACAACATCTTAAAAAATTAAGAAAATGGTGTGCGCCATGGAGTTTTGTGTGGTTCTTAAGGTGCTAATTTAGTCTTGGTGGTGGGGGCACTACCCCTCGACCCCACACTACCTTTGGACCCCATGAAGGGTGCTTCCTCCAAATCCCTACAAAGGGTGCTGCCCCTTAACCCCTTCTTGGGGGAACTTCCCCCAAACCCTTGTTTAATTATTTTGGGGAAAATTATGTCAATTAAAGTGGGAAAATTAACCTTTGAGTCTTATTAGGCTCCATATAACAACATTAGGGTTTATAAGAAAGAGGGTGGGGGTGGGGAAGAGGTCTAAAAGATGGGAACCGTATTAAATATGATAAATAGTATGAATTTTCCAATAGGAACACCAATTTAGACCCTAAAAAATAGGCCACTTGATTCTTTGTTTGACGTGGTTTCAACATTGCGTCTCAGGTGGGCAATGAAATTCTTTGACATATTTAGAGGGGCCACACAAAATATATTTCTTAAGGTGAATTGTCAATCACCTTGACGACATGGGAAATATTATTTCTTCCCATTCTCTACCCCCGCTATCTCATTCAAATCATTCCTGCCATTATCCTCTTCTTCCTACAACTACATTTGATGTTTTCATCAATCACCGTGATAAAGATACAAAACAATCTTTAGGAGTTTTATTATATGAGAGTCTTGAGAATAGAGGATTTAAAGTGTTTTTGGACAGAAAATTACTACGAGTGGGGAAATACATACCAAATGCTATAACTTGCGCATTACGCATAGATTTTGTTCATTTTGTAATCCTGTCTCACAATTTGGAAGAGTCGGAGTGGTATTTGGATGAGCTTCATTTGATCATCGAGACTGGTGTTCCAATCATTGTCCAAGATTTCTTCAACTGCGATGAAATCAAAGTTGTCATAAATTCTGGCACCACCAACCAAGACCATAAGATATTCCAAAATCTATTTATGGATCATGGAAAAGGCAAGGCCTCCACAACCAGACAAGATAATAAGGTTAACCTCACATATAAGAAATAAAACCCTAATTTGACAATTAATACCATCAATATCAAAAGTCTAGACAATGATTTCCTTGTTACTAATAAATAATTTCCCAATAATTCACCTAATGAGGAGTTGGATATATGTCAAGACACCATTCCCAAACATAATCAAAATCACATACCTATGTCTAGAAAAGTCCCACAAGAAATCTACATATATCCTACCATTTCTTCCTCCACACTATCTCCATCTAGCAATGCATCTAATAATGAAACATTTCCAGTCTATGCACAAGGGCTATCCAAAATACAAATCCTAACTACTCCATCCTTTAGTACAAGTGCCTTCTACAACTCGGCAGTCTTAGATCCAATGCCACCATATAATCCGCTCCCAAGAAAAGATACTCCATTGAGTCCTAGTCAAAGTGCTTCCACATCATGCTCGAGCATCAAGCCCTTTCAAGAATCCACCATAGATATCCAAACGAATGTCCCATGTCAAGAGGATAATCCAATGTATAAAGAAACAAATCCTAAAATTGGTCAAGATCAAGATACCAAGAATGTCCAATCAATTTACCAAGATCCCATATTGTCAAAATCTCATGATGACCCCCTTATCCATTTTTTTCTTGTCCAACATGATCCCCTTCCATCCCAAGATAAAATCATTCCTCTAAGTCCCATTCATAATCCACTCCCTAAGAAAGACCACGATGTCCCTTATACTTTATCCAATGATCCTTGTCTATATCAAGATCAAAGTAATCCTCCATGTCCACCATAAGATCCCATCATCCCTCTATCTCCATGTCATAATCCTCCCTATCCACCACAAGATCCCATTGTCCCTCCATATCCATGTCATAATCCTCCCTGTCCACCACAAGATCTCATCATCCCTCCATCTCCATCTCATAATCTCCCATGTCCACCTCAAGATCCCATCAACTCTATCCACGTTAATAATGAGCCTATTACATATCAACTTGGTTCATCCATGTTCACTCAGTCTAGTCTACTTCATAGTCCTACTATTCCATATGTGCCTCCTCAACCTCAAAATGGACTCACATCTTGTTTCAAAAATAATCAGTATCCAATTGCTAAGAAGATTTTTTAGAAAATGCATTATCGAGGAAAGGGTTTAGGCCTCAATGAACTAGGTATATTAGAACCCCTTGATATCAAATAAAATCCATATTATCAAGACCTTGACTATATAGCTCACCATCAAGATGTTGATATCCCCTCTACATCCAAAATCCCCCCATATAAACCCAAGCATATGCAATCCCCCTCGTTCCTTCCATCTATCTTAGGTTCATATATTTCTCCATCCACTAATTCACAATCCACTTACCCTCTCCCACATGAAAGTCAGCAAAGGCACACATCTTTGAGAACCATCTACCCATCCAAAAAGCCTCCATACAATGCATATCCACCCATTAATATCACTTCCCTTCCAAAAAATTTGTATGCCAAGCATAAAATCCATAAGTCAATAAATCCACATGCAATCAAGGATCAACATGTCCTATCTAATCAACATACAAAAATAAAGAAAAATATGGTCCAAAACAAAAAGGAAATATCCAAAAGGCCACAAAGGCTAATAAAGAAAAAAGAAAATTCAAAAGCTATATGGGTTTCTAAATCCCTTATGCAAGCAATGCATTCCGAGGCCCCACAAAAGAATGAAAAATTAAAAACCATGTGGATTCCCAAGAATCTCCTCAAAGCACAATATCCCAAAGAAAAACCAAAATTGGCATCCAAGCTTGCTATTCCAAAGGCTCCCATCTATCCCCCACATAAATGTCTTCCATCTTCCAAATCTATTTTGGGTCCTTATGTCCCAAAATACACTACCTTATATACTCCATCCATTTTGGTTCCTTGTGTCCCAAAATCCATGTCCACTCCTCCATCTAAATCCAAAAAAAATTTATTTCCACCACCCCTTAAGGTGTATGCCAATGTTGATCTTTCCAACATTTCCATTCACCCATACACAATTCTTCCAATACCCCATTCATTATCCAACACCTATTTTCCATCCTTCCATCCCACTTATCCAATCCTATGCATAAACTCTTACCCTAGTCCATTTTATCATCCATTTCATCCCCTTTTTCCATCACCCTATCAACAAATTTGAGTATACTTTCAAAAAACCATGGACCATTACAACATGTCTTTCAGGAATACTACCCAAAGAACAAGATGCTTGAGTCCTTCCTTCATGTCATTTCCTACGTCCATTGTCTTCCAAAAATCAAATATTGAAAAACATAAAAAATTCATCTAAAGGTGATCATGTTTAGGGTGTCTGTGATAAGAGCCTTCACTTTCTATGATACACCACACATACCTCAACTCCAAACATATGAACCCTATGATGGACCAAAAAAATTTGCAAAAGAGCTAAAAAATTGTCGAAGACAACCAAACAAATAAAAAAATAACAAAAATCCTGCAATAAATCTCTCTTGTGCATAAACCAATTATTTGGCATTTTGAAAGAAGGCATTGAATGATGACATACATCACATATGAGCTTCAGCGGAACCAATTCAAATCAGTCAAAACTAGTCAATGAATCCTCAACTACACTGCCCAAACTGTCTTATCTATCAATCAGTCCCAAAACAAAGCATTTTATCAAAAATTATGTTGTCTTAGACAAGGGATGGAACACTTGAAATCAGATGGAGGAGTCTTAGACAAGGTACTTTTTTCTTGAAATTGGATAGCATCAACAATATGTCAAAATTCAATGTCCAAACTACTATAAAAATATAGACGCATAATTAGTACAATTGCAACTTGTTGAGTCAAGTTAATCTTATTATGTATTAATTTTTGCAAGTCGTGTTCTCACACATCTCCAGGATGTCCACAAGTGATTTAGAGATGCCATGATGGTTCATGAATTTTTTTATTATTTTATTTTTGTGAAATGTTTGTCGTGAAGTCTTAAAAGAGTAATTTGGGTGTCTGTGATAAGAGCCTTCACATCCATATACAAATATCCAATTTACAACATTGCAATGGATACTTTGGTTGTGATACGCATACCTCGACTCTGAATGCTTGATCTAGATGGATCGGCCCACATTCCTTGTCTATTCAACGTGACTATTTTCAATGTAATTGGGTAATTATACCTAGATCTTTCGTATCTTGGTAGGATAGTATCCATTTTTCTATAATAAAGTGGCTCAATGATGATAAATAAATAGCTCAACTCAGTTGGAAATAAAAAGAAAGGTTATTAAAACATTAATCTCTCTACTTACTATAAACTAAGGGTTTCAATCAAGAATTCATCATCATTCTTTTATCCCCTATCTATCATCTTCTAAAGTTTCTTTACTAATAATTCTAAATCAGTCAAATCTCTTCTATCACTCACTCAATCTATTGGTCAAAATGGTCAAATCAATTTTCAAATTAGTTAAATCAATTAGTCATTCATTTCATCATCATTTATCTTATATAGGATGTATCTTTATTGAAACCATACATTTACACGTGTCTTATACAAGATAGGTCTTCCCTGAAACCAAATTTTTTTCGCTCGTCTTATATAGGATGGGTCCTTCCTGAAACTAGACATGATTCTTATCAATAATTTATATCTCCAATATCAATCGAACAGTCATCACAACCTACCATCATTCTTCACTTCTTACTAATTATTCTTTTCTTGCACCATTTAATCTAAATCTTCTTTCAAGAGATCATTCATGTCTTTCTGGCACAAAAAATCTCTCGAAGGGGCATCATTTACCTCATTGTCACATTGTTCCCGCTGAGGCATACCGGGGCATAATTTTTATTATTCTTTAAAGCAACACCTAAAATGTATTGTATCGGAGAGGGGAAAAATGTAGACACTTAAAAATGGCCTATTGCTCTAATGTAGTGACATTACTAACATTCCTCCTAAATTGTTAAATAATTTTTATTATTTAATTAATTATTTCATTCTACCATATTCTAAGATCAAAATTATCATTTCTCCCTAATTCTATAATTTTAAGTGATTTTAATTAATTACTTTAATTATTAACTTCTAAACAATTATTTCATCATCTATTCATCTATAATATAATTAATTAAATAACATTATTTAATTATACCCTACCTTATTATAATTAATTAAATAACCAAATTTAATTAATGTTCCCTCCTAATTATTACATTTTTGTAATAATTAAATCAAACTCTATCTCATGATTAAATAAATGATATTTATTTAATTACAACTAATAATTCCTCTCATAAGTAAATAAGTAATTATTTATTTATAAAATATCTCCACATGTGCAAATAAATTATATTTTATTTATTTAAATCATAAGTATCCTCCTAAATCCTAACTCATACTCACTTTGAGTTAGCTTTTCAATCACAACTCTTCAATCCACAATTATCTCTCCTAACTATTCAATCCACATTGTTTATTCCTCCCTTAGTAATCAGTTAAGTCTTCCATCAATTCAATCTTCTAATACATGCAATCAATTGACTCATCCATGCAATTAGTTATCTCACCAGTCCACTCAAGTCATCTCTCCAATCTATTTGTTGACAGATCAATCAATCATGTTAAGTCAAGCAATCAACTCAATTGAAATCCCACTCACTCTAAGTTCAACTCTTCAATCACAGTCAAACAGCCCTCCAATCATGCATTCTTGGTTGAAACCCCTAAAATCTTATAAATAGATAACCAAACTTTTGATTTTGGCAACCAAAATTGCTTTGTATTCTTATGTTGGCACGATCTTGAGCTCGATTCTGAGAGCCCACATTATGTGAGGAGAACACCAAGGAAGGATTTTATGGTTTGCATATTCATGTTTTGGATTGATTTCACAATGGTTGATTGATTATGCTTATTATTTGTCTTACATCCTTTCTTGAATATTGGGATTACTAATTTCTCTAACAATTTCTTTGTGGTTGAGATTTTATATGTATTATAGTTTTCTAGTGATCCTATTATTACCCGATTACAGTGACATTGCTATTCCTTTACCTTTGGATATTATCCATATTGTTATCCTACAAAATATGGAGATTCCTCATCTTGAGACTTATAACGATAAGGGTGATCCTTTGACTCGTGTCAAAAAATTTTAAACCTTGTGTATTGATTTCTCTCATGACCATAGATTCATGGCAAAGTTGTTTACTAGAACCTTTCGAGACAAAGTATTGTGATGGTATTACTCTTTGCCTCCTTATTCCATTGATTCCTTTAAAAATCTTGCTAATGCTTTCATTCAACAATTTCAAAACAACATTGGTCCTAAATTATCATTGATTGATTTAATGCATTGTAAATAAGGTGTTAAAGAAAAAGTAAGTGATTTCAATTGTATATTTAAGCACTTTCATGCTTACATTTCTTATCATGTGCCTGATATTTATGTGTAATGCATTTTTATTGTTAATTTACAAAAATACATTAGAGATAAGATCCTTCTTTCTGAATTCTCTTCTTTTCCTCAATTGTGTGTAGTGCTTCATCATTATCAACTTCAAGTGAGTCAATTTGAGAGCACCACTCTAATGGCTCATGTTTCTATTGATAAGAGTGATACTACATCCAAACATTTCAACAAATTTTAGAAACTAAAAAATTTCATCAAAATCAACAACTCATCCAACACTGTTGATGAATAAGTGGCAACAACATCCAAAAGTGTAGCTCCTTTGTCATTCATCTTTAAATATGCTTGTAATTTTACTCAACTTTCTGAATCTTTACATAATGTGATGTTGAAGTTAATTAATGCTCATGTATCAAAACTTCCTCCTATCAAACCCATTGACACATCCAAACCTCAATCCAAATAATTTGATTCTAAAGCTATTTGTGAATACCATTGTCAACCCGACCATGATACTAGAAAGTGTTACTATTTGAAAATTGTCATCCAATATCTTATTGATTCTAATTTTATATCTATTAAAGGTGACAATGATCAAGGAAGTAAATCCATGGAACCTCCCAACCAAAATTTATAAATCTACACCAACCCTTTTTCATCTCATTCAACTAGTACCATTGATCTCACCCAACCTTCTTCTCTTTGCATTGACTACAATGACAAAATTGATGAGGCTAATCATGTTGTCAACCATGGTGAGAAAGTTAAACATAAACATTCATCTCAACTGTGCATTACCTTTGATTCTACTGAGACAATTAAAGCACCTAACGGACCCCTTTACATTATCGCTAGGGTTGATGGCCTTCCTTCCCATGGTGTCTGTATTGATCCCACTTGCATGGTGAATCTGATAACTAAAGAACATCTTTATAGTAGATAATTTCAATATAATTTCTATGATCGATCTGATGTTATGATCCAAACTCGCAATGGTTTTCTTTATCCTTCCCATGGTTCTATTTCATTTCCTATTGAATTTGGTGGTAAAACTATAGATGTTACTTTCATTGTCATCCCAAATCTTGATCAATTTCAAATTAAAAATGGTCTTCCTTGGCTTACCTCCATGAAATTTGTAGCTTAGCATATTCATAAATGCCTTAAATTTCTTCATAAGAGAGAAATCATTAATATTAACCATAGTCTTTATCAGCCTTTAGTGCTTCGAGACTTAGTTGAACTTGATTCCTTTTGGCCTTCTATGCCTCAACCAACTCATGAAACCCATCCTGACCATCTCTTTCGATCATACCAAGCCTACAAGGTCCAAAAGATTTGTGAACTTAGCAAACCCAAGGATGTTCCATCTCTTTTCCCTAGATGTGGACTTTTTCCTACACCACCTAAACCTCCTCTATATGCTCATTCTTCACCTCATATTGCCTATATGATTCTCCTCGAGTCATCTCTCAACCTAGTGTGGTTCTTTTCATTCTTCCTCCTAAAGAAGAAAAGGACCCGATGTTGATTAATCCTAACCCAAACCAAATTTCTAGAAAAATCAAATGCAACCATCATGCCCATGACTACCATCATAAGTGTCATGCTAGAGCCTGTCAACGTGCTTCTCAAAACATTGCTTCACCTCATACACCTACTCATTCTTTTCTTCCCTTTGACCAACCCATACTTGAGCCAATAGAGGAAGTGAATTTAAACAAGATAAAAGTGAATAAACATGACAATTCTATTTGTATATTAGATTCTATTACAACAAATTTGGATGAAGAAGATAATATTGATGATGATGTTCTTAATGCTAACAAAGATATTCATGCCAGTGATTTAGATGACAAGTATGAGACTGTTGATATTGATCATGATTTACCAACTATGCCTTCACAACAATTATCTATCACTCCTAGTGACAAAAAAAGTGACCTATCTTCACCACATGGTCCTTTTTTGGAAATGACTATTGTTCCATCTTTCATGTTTGATGTTGCTCCTCTTGTGAGTTTCCCACCTTCCCTAAACATTATAGACCAAGATGGGGGGCAGGCGATATGCTTGACTAGATCTTCTTGTGCGGTGGATTCTGTGTGTTTTCCTATTGTAATGCGCTTCCCCTGTGATGTGTTGCATATTTTTTGTTTTGTTTAGATTTCTTTAAACGACCTTTTTTTCTCCGTTAGTGTAAGGTGATAAAGGAATTGCAATGTCGTAAATATTCTTCTATTTGTATCTCACTTCTATATGTTGTTATATTTTATGTCATGCATGTGCCACTATTCATAAATGTGCCTTTGTGTTGTCTAATTGGGATGATGCAAAATGGTAGCTACCTATTCTTTTTTGTCTCTGTGATGTCGACCCAAAAAGACTCTTCTTTGTAACTCTTACATGTTTTTCTCCCATTGTGCTTGTATTTCTACTAGCTTTGGAGAATGATGACATTTCATTTTGATATAATATCTCATTTATTATCATATGATCATACTGACCCCAAAGTTGGTAGATCCCTTTTGTGCTCTTTTTTGTCATGTTCTCGTTTCCCTTGAATTGTCATTTCTTAGGGGCATTTCATAGTAGAAACATTTTTTGTGGATTTCTACATGCTTAGTTAAAGTCATTGCTCCCATTAAGACATTTGCAATTGCTTTAATGTGGGGGCATACACTCTGCTCTATGTTTCACATTTTTTACACACACACACAGATTCAATATTATCTTATAGTGGATCCTTCGACTACTCCCTCTTTTCATTTGGTCCTTAGACTGACCGCACACATTTGGTCCTTAGACTGGTCGTGCTCATTTGGTCCTATGAATGACTTTGTTTTAGATCCTTAGCCTGGTTCTCGTTCTCGTTCCTTCTTTGATCTCTAAGGAAGCTTACATTCCCTTAGAACTGGTCATTCCTTTGCTATATCCCTTATTAGATACACTTTCATTAAGGACTGGTCCTTCTTGATGGATTGAACTAACATAACACAACTTGCTAGACATTTCATTTGCATCTTTTGCGGTGCTTCTTTTGTGTGGTTCAAAATAAGATACTCTTATTGGGCTAGTAATCTCTCTCTCTCTCTCTCTCTCTCTCTCTCTCTCTCTCTCATTTTGGTTCTGGATTTGATAAGGACTTAAGTCACTAATTAGCAGTTTGATGTTTCCTTGTCTCCTTGACCTTGATAAGATCATCTTATGCATTCGATCTACTTTACTATGAGCATGAGTTTATCTCATACTCCCACTAAAGTGGGGGCTAAATGTATGGTCCCAAAAAGTTGGCACCCATAATTAGAGGCTCTAGGACCTTTTAGACCCCATTCTTGGTGATTTCAAGGTCTGAATGACCGTTTTTCTTTATTCCAGCAACATGAAATTTATCCCTCCACTTTCTATCACACTCCCCTAGATCATGGCAAAATTGTCTGGACTAGGTCGGCCAAGTCGACCTTGTCCTAGGTTTTTTGCCCCAAAGTTGGTTCGGGGCCAATGATGGGATTTTCTTCCTATTTCTAGATTTGTGGTTGGCCTGGAGTTAAACCAAATACTGAAATGAGTATAAAAGGGGCCTCTCTCTCCTCTCATTTTGACATCACATCATATGCAAGCAATCAATTGATCAAGTGCAAGCAAGTCAAGTTCTCATTCAAGTTGTGCGATTGAAGTGGTAGATTCAAGCTTGAAGGCAAGCATCCAATCTAGGATTTCCAAGTCTCCATTTCTTCAAGATCCATTCAAGCAAAGGAAAATCTTCTCTCATTGATGCAAATTTCTCTCTCATGATGGCCAAGTAGAGGAATTCACAAGCAAACAAGAAGATCCATGCACCCACTCTTCTTCTCTTTCTTTCTCCATTGAGGTTATCAAGCATACATTCATTCAAGATCTAGGATTAGCAAGTGTAGATCCATGCATTTGTGAAGGCATCCTTGATTTTACAATACAAGCATCTTCATGGATTTTACTAATTTCTACATCCATTCATGAAGGTTTTTCATGCAAGGTGAATCTAACATTTATTTTGTTTACATTACTTTCCTTTATGCAATTTCAATTTCATTTCAAAGTTGATTCCTATATAGAGGTTTGACCAAGGCATGCCCCTTTCTACAACATTCTCCCCTTCTTTTATGTGTGCAAAAATAGTTTCGAGACTCTTAGAACCAGTTGCATACCCTCAGAAATTTTCATCAAATTTGAACCTAAAATGACTAGGTTAACTTTCATGACCTTATCCAAGACGAGGTCGACTTGGACAACCTTGTCCACTTTTTTGGCTAAAATTTACATAGTGGACAGTTACAGACATCAAAGCCCCATATTTGGAGTTACACTTGATTCTGACATCCCAGCGACAATCAAATTCAGATATGAAAGTCATTTTTTTTCCTCTTCTTTCTTCAAGGTGAGTTCCTCGTATTCCCTCTTGCACTTACTTTTATAGATCAAATTTGATATCATACATTGTCTTTTGTCATTTCCTTTATCATAATATCAATTTTACATATCAATCAATCAATCGACAATAAAGGAATATACCCCATTTCCCCCAAAAACTCATTTTTTGAATCTAGATCTTGCATTGGCATCCCTTCATCCCTTTTGGGTTGTGCTAATCAGATTGATTTGAGGGTGAGCCTTTAGGGATATTCCTAATGTTATAATATACTATTGGTGAGTGATCTTCATTCCTAGCATTATTCACCAATTTCATATTATACAGGTCAAAAACTAGTGAATCTACAAACCAATCCACAACATAGATAAAAATCCACATTATCCACTGCATCTGGGCCACACATGACCACAAAGAGGTCTTGACATAGGCAATGGAACGAGCTTTTCCTTTTGTAGTAGTGGCAGCAGATTTGGAAGCATGAACATAACTTTATCCACCACTAACAATTGAGTTTCGAAAAGGAACCCCGACCTTCTCCATAGTAGTGGAGACCCTTCCACTAATAGTACTAAGAACAAGAAGAGTCTTGGAGCCACCCTCACTGAGCAAAGGGGTTACATTGTACGCCCAACCCCAACCCAAAGAGAGGAGGGTTAGAAGATCCAAGGGTAGCACACCCAAACGGCCTAGCAGAGTACGCAACCAACAAAGAGGAAGCCCTTACCAAAGCCCCCAGCCCAGGGACATCTATCGTGGTCAAGGCCAACATAACAAGAGCAAACGGAGGTCTGGGCGGATTCAAAACGCAAGCAAAGTGGGAAACAGAAGGCTCCACTCAAAAAAAAAAAAATTTGCTCGTTTTAGGTGTTTTGAGAATGGTGAAATCATAATAATCACACTTGTGTGCGCATTACATAATTGATATCATCTATCTACTTATGCGCTATCTTGGTGTTTGAGAGCGGTGAAGTCATAGATGACTGCACTTATGTGTGCGCGCATAATTTGATTATGGTGTTACTTGTCAATCATAGCGCTTTGTGATCTAATAACAATCAAAGTTAGAGACGTTAGAAATGTAAAATGCCCTCCAACTCGCACTCACGCACTTGTCTAGGGCTTTGTAACTCATGTTCGTCCAAGCTTCGGCTCTCTTGTTTTGGGTAGTGGGGGGCTGGTCTTTACATTTGTACCTTCAGTTCGAAGTTGCCCCATTTGCACTCCTTCCATTTCCCTTCTCCCTCACGCGTCTATAGCGAATTCTTTTCGGTCTTCGTGTCAATCTGTTGCGTTGGGATCGGGTCGACACTCCCATGTGAATATTGCCATTGCCCTCTACGAGAAAGAATTACCCCTCATCTCTGCATAGATTCCCACTTAGTGTGGCTTGCGGTTAAGATGCGTTTGAGAATGAAGATTTTTTAGGATTTGGTTTGCAAGTTTAATATTTTCTTCCTATTTACATAATTGGTCTCTGAATTCATAAAGATTCTGGTCAATGATAAGGTTAAGATCATCTTCCTTTCTATTAGAGGTTGCTTCATTATAAACTTCTTCATGAACTCTTTTGACTACTAAGGTCTCCCCTTACCTAGGGACTCAATATATGTGACTATGAAGGTCTTCCTTTCAAATGCAAATTATACCATCAGTCACCTTGTAACTTAATATCCTCTCTCCTAATGTATGGGTGCAACAAAGTGGTGAAAATGTGTTCACAAAGTTTGCTTCACTATTCAAGTCTTGACTCTCTGATTGATGGTTCTTCTAAGAATGTTATGTTCTCTTTTGAGTGTTGTGCCTTCAGCAAATGCCCCACTCCTACTACTATACCGACTTGTATCAATGAATACAAACCGCCGCCTACCACTTTAACTACTCACAACCTACCATGTCATCATAATCAAATCCATTTCATCTACTATGGAGGCGGTTGTTAGACCACTTCAACATTCCTTTGCTTCTATTGTGTACAATTCCTTCTATTAACTAGTTTTGAGGATTTGGATTATAATAGTTCTTAAGAGAGTTGTACGTATGTGAAAGAATTGCCTTCTTAAATCTCTCTCAATCTGATTCGAGTGTAGAGTATGAGATTAAAAGTTTATTGAATCTCTTAGTTCCTATTTTTTCTTTTTGGTTGGCAATTTCTAATTTCATTCTCTTCTTGGTTGGTTTGACAAGTATGCTACAATTATGTCCTCAGATTGAGGCTTCAAAAATAATTAATAACATGCCAATATGTAATATATAAATTAATCTAATAGATATTATTTTACTGAACATATTTTGCTTTTCAAGTTAACAAGTAAAGACCTCTAAATTCAATAAAGAGATTCCATCAATAATTGATAACATGCCAATATCTAATATATCAATTAATCTAATAGGTATGATTTTAAGAACATATTTTGTTTTTCAAGTTAAAAAGTAAAGATTAGTATAAAGCTACCAAGTAATAATCAGTCAAAAGTTTTAGGTCATTTTTCCAAATATAAATTTGACCTAAGTTAACTCTTTAAGAACAATTTTAATACATAAAAATATAATTACATTAAACTTTTAATTACCAATTTTTACATATAATCCTATCACTTGTACACTAAATCATTACATAAGAAATGACCAAATCGCTATTAATCCAAAACAAACAAAGAAAATGTGAAACGTGCAATTTTTATCCTTACACATTACAAGGACCAAAGATGCCTTCTAACCTCTGTTTAAAGTGATATTCAACCACCGAAAGAGATCTTTAAGGCATCTTTAGATTGACATGGTAGCACAATCAGTAGAATAAGAATATGACGAGACTTTTCCTTTCATGTTCTATCTTGTATACATGACTTTAAATGTTTCCTCTTACAATATTTGAAGATTCATTGTCACTCCTATGTCGTATTTTATTTTGTGCTTGTAGCAATGGGCACAATTTTGGTCTTGTAAATGACTGATTTATACTGTAATTATTTTCCAAAAGACATTTTCTCCTTATTTTTAAATGGTGAAGTTAAAGGTTTCAATAGAAACAATGTAATCTGAGTATGTATTCTTATTTCAGTGAATACCTCACGAGAAAGGGAAGATCTTTGAAGTGTGCTTTAGCTTCTTACTTCACACTGATGAGACATCCCTGATAAGATCTTTATGTTAAAACATCCCAAGATATCTACTGCTACAACCTTAAAACACTTATTTCATAAAGAACTTTTTGTAAGTATAGTCTTATCCAACAACTACAATAGTCACAGACAGACAATAGACCCATCCTATGTAATATTGTAAATATAAGTATCTATCCCCGCAACGTAGCTAACATATGTTGCTGAAAACTTATTAATGCAAAACTCATGTACTACAACAAGACAATAAAACTTAATCATTCCATCCTCTTCCACTTTCTTTTGTCCATCTTTTAACTAAGCAGCAGCATCCTAATGCAAATGCTGCAACCTACTATGCACATAGCACCGCAAGCAGAATCACATATTAGCTTTCATGCTAAGCCCAACTGCTATCTTCTGGCCGAGTGACTTGTCACACTGCACCCATTCAAGAAACCAATAATAAGCGCCGTGCCTTTGTGCAACATTACACACCCAAAAAATACTTTTGCTACAGAAATGTGACAATATATGTTAGTTTAAATCACCTGTGACCAGTAAGCAAGCCAGATACTGCGAATTTCATGGGTGACCCTTGTGTCAGATAATGCTCCTACCCAACGTTTCACAAAGCGCTCTTGCCTGCAAACCAAATCAACATTAGTTTCTTCTCCAGTTATAAAAAAGGTCCAACTTGATTATTCGCAATGCATCAACTACCTGTCTGGGTCAAATGAACGATATCGCTCTCCAGGTTGTTTGAAATTGTTCTCCTTCTCTATCATGCACTGCATCATTTTATAGCAATTATTGCCAGCAAAGTTAGAATTGAGTATCTTCAAGGCACTCTTCAACTCCACTAATTGAAAGTCAATTTAAGGCAAATGCAAAATACAGCAAAAGCATGAGATTTTCTTCCCCTAAATGACAAACTAATAGCTACTAATTGAAAGCAAACGTAACAATTGACAAAAGAATGGCATTTTGCAAATGAAGGTAAATGCATCAGATTAAAACTTAATGAAACTAGGAATTGAAGGCAAACACAATAAATTAATAAAAAGGACTCCGATTACAAATTGAAGGCAGAGGCAACAATAGCAAAAAAACATGATTCGCCAATTGAAAGCAAATCAACAGATAGCAAAAGCATGTCAGTACCAATTGAAGAGAACTGCAAAAAATAGCAAAGAATGTGCTTGCCAATGCAAGGCAACAATGATTTGGCAATCAAAGGTAAATTTTTCCCCCTAACAATCAATATTTACCACTTTTGTGCATGTATGAGGTGTGAAATTGTCATTAAGTCTTTTACCTTAAAGAGTTCATGTTTTAAAGTGAGGCAATGCAACAAATAGCAGAAGAATGCAATCGCCAAAGAAGCGTGTGCAGTCTCTAGAAAAAGTATTAACATTGACTCCCCAAGGACCCGCTAAACTTGACCTGTCCCCCTAGGGCATGTTTCGGGGATGCAGGGATGAGTAGTAAACATCTCCACCCCCGGATTTTCATAAATTGAGAAAATGTCCGCAGCACTTCAAAAAAGATTAGGAAACACCTGGGTATGTCTATCTGTCACCTACAGCCCAAGCATGTTTGTAGTCACTTGATATAAGCACAAAAATTTTGAAGGTAGAGAAAAGGGAAGGGAGAGTTGCCCACAAGGTTTTAATTTGGGCTTGATAGTGGGTGCTTCTCCCGTCAACTCACCTTGTATCACAACAAAAAACCTTGCTAAGGGCATTGCCCCCAAACCCCTTTAAGGAACACTGCCCCTCAACTCCACTTACAACTTCATATAGTCAATGAAGAGAAGCTAGAACGATTGGAGAAGTTGGTGTTTATGCATGGTGCCTTTAAAACGTTGTTCTCAAATGTACCTCCCTAAAACCCCACCCTGAAACACATCCCCTGCTATGCCCGTCATGTAAACATGGAGAAGCAAAAATTTAAAATTTTAAAGCAATGCAACAAATTGCTAAAGAACGCAATTGCCAATGAAGGCTGTCGCCTTCACCAAGGAGTGCATTCGTCTTTAGAAGGGGGAAAAAGGCCTACATAGACAATATGATTACTAATAAATGCAAGGACAACACCATTCTTTGGGAAACAGTCCCTTGACTAAAACTAAATGACAGGTGGTATCAGAACCTGAAGCTATTTCCAGTAGGGCTTGTAAAAAAATCTAAAAAGGCAACTCCGGTACAAGAAGAGAAGACATTAAAAAAGGTATCACTTGATATCCTCCTGAACTAAAGAAGAATTAAGGGCTGGAAAAGAAGAAAACATTTATTAAAATGAGTATGACAAAATATGATTAACTAACCTTCTCCCTGGCTCCAGAATATGGATGAGCAGGAATTGGATATCTTTCAGCATGCCGCGCTGGATCGAACCTTGAGGGAAAGTAGTTCACCTGCAGTCACAAGGAGCAACTCTGTGAAAAACCAATCGTTCCTTGCCCTACTCTTTCAAAATAAAATATTCCCGTGACCTACACTGTAAAAAAACGAGTCTTCCTATAGCCATTCAATCACTAATAGTAAATAAGTAGGCACCTCCTCATCTCTATGCATGAAGTTCATGAATCCCTCGTGGTGATTATTATGGTGTGCACACTTGGGAGCATTAGCTGGGAGCATCAAATAGTTGGGGCCTAGACGATGCCTCTGTGTATCAGGATAGGAGAATATCCTGGTCTGAAGCAGCTTATCATCGGTGTAATAAACACCGGGAACGACCACGGCAGGGCAGAATGCAAGCTGCTCATTTTCAGCAAAGAAGTTGTCTATGTTCTTGTTCAACACCATGCGACCAACAGGCTGGAGAGGAAATATGTCCTCGGGCCAAGTTTTTGTAACATCCAAAGGATCAAAATCATATTTGTGTTCATCTTGGGGATCCATTGTCTGGATGAACAGCTTCCATTCGGGATAGTTGCCTGCAGAAATGGAGTCATAGAGATCCTTGGTTGCGTGACTGTGATTCGTTCCACCCACAATAACAGCTTCCTCATCCAACAAACACTTGACTCCACAGGTTGGCTTCCAATGGAATTTCACATAAGTCCGCTTCCCAGCCTTGTTAATGAGGGTAAAAGTGTGGACGCCAGATCCATCCATATGCCTGTAGTTCAACGGGATGCCCAAATCATCAAACAGGAAGGTAAACATGTGCAGACTCTCTGGATGATGAGAAAAGAAATCCAGAATCCTCCAGTCCTCTTGAATGTGACTTTTCGGATTTGGTTTCAGGGCATGAACCATGTCTGGAAATTTCATCCCATCTCGAACAAAGAAGACAGGAAAGTTGTTCCCAACCATATCAAAATTACCCTGCAATTCAAAGGAAAGAGCATGAAAAGAAAACCCAAGAGCATAGCGAAATAAAAAGAGAAAAATATTAGGATACTGCAAACGTACCTCGCGGGTATAAAACTTGACAGCAAACCCACGGGGGTCTCGGAGGGTTTCAGGGCTACCACGCTCATGGATGACAGTGGAGAAACGAATAATGAGCGGGGTCTGCACACCGGGCGCCCTGAGGAAATCAGCACATGTAAGGTGAGATACATCATGCGTCACCTCAAAAAAGCCCTTTGCGCTCGCCCCCCTCGCATGCACAACTCTCTCTGGCACGCGCTCGCGGTCAAATTGGGCAATTTTTTCGACCAGGTGATAATCCTCCAACAGTATTGGCCCTAATTCAATCCCCACCATCAAATCCCAAGTCAAATCATCCCCAAATCATCAAATCAAGCAACAGGAAACAAGAACACAAAATACAAAAATAAACATATGTGCACCTCTCGATCCGACTGTGAGAGAAGAATTGTTGTTCCACACTGGAGCACCAGTGTTGGTTGTCCAGAAAGCGGCATTGTATGCACTCGATGGCCGGTACTGCACACATATTACACAAATCACAGTCTGTAATCTTAATCTCCTCGGAAATAACAAAACCCAAATTGAAAACGCCTATTTCTTCACAGCAAAAGTGCTCACCTTGTAGGGATCCATGGTCGAAACCGGAAGAGGCCGATATTACGAAAACTCTGAAGAGAAAGGCTATACAACGGCTTATCACCGAGAGTTTCTCCACAGACTCTATATATATACAGCTGTTTTTTAATACAAATTAGAATTCCTGCAAATAGCTGATTTTTTATGGAAAGAAAACTCTTGTGGATTGCTCGCAAGGAGCAGTCGATTTCGGAAAGTGTGCCATGGGACCCGCAGCATTGGATGAAGTAGTTACGCATTACGTACAGGCCTTCCCTGCCCTACATTTTTTAGCCCTCCAAAAATAGTAGTAACCATTTTTTAATGTTTTATTTTTTGTTGGGCGATTATACCTATCCTTCCTTTTCAATTATTTTATTATTTTTTGATGGCTCCTCTAAACTGAGGAATGATTTTTATATTCGAGAAAGCCCTGGAGATTATGACCACTTGGAGGACTCTCCGTCCCAGAATAAAGAAAAAACAAAAAACATTTTTAAGAATTTCGTTTGGACATGAGAGGTGGAGCCTTATCAACATTCCTGCCACCCCTCATCTCATGTCTTGGATAGGGGTTATGTGATCATAATGTGTTTCAAGATCAAGATAATGTGTTTTAGGATTATATTTATATTTGTTTTTTCTCCTCCTCTTGTATATGCAATGGTTATGGCCACAAATGAGATGTTTATTTTAAAAAAGTTGGTAATGGATTGTAGATTAATAGAATTTAAAAATGAGGTAGATGTTAAGTTCTTAAGTGGGCTTAATTTTAGGGAAAATTTCATGGTTAAATGAGTTTGAGTTGGAGTAGTACTGGAATGGGTGACCTTTCGGGAAGGTCCAATGCTTCACCTCTATGAGCATCACCTAGATGCAATTAGTGCTAAATATACCATCCATTCTCACGACAGATTGGTTCTTGTGAATCACCTCTTATGAAATGTGTGTCAATAAGTTTGACTCAAAAACTTGACAGTCAAATCTGAATAGCAATATCATAATCATTGTATTATTAGTTGAAGGGAATAAGGTCTCCAAATTGTTAGTTTAAATCAATATTTATGTTATTAGTTACATATTGGACATTTTGTTCAATTAGACTATCTTCAAATTGTGATTAGATCTTTGAATTGATTAAGGTATAGATGAAAGGATAAGTTCTTTAGTTTCTTTGAGTGGTATGCCTCCCCTACCTCCTAACTCTCATTCTCATTTGTTATTCATCTTCTTTAAAGCTCTTCCAATATTTAGCCCCTTTAGATCCCCAACTCTCATCTCTTGTTTACCACGTACTATTTACTCCAATACCTTTTCTTATTTATATGGTCATCAACTTCAAAAAGCGTACATAGGGGCCAACATTTCATGGAGAGCTAAAATTCTTATTGCCTAGCTAAGAACCAACTCTCATTAACTCCATTGTGAGACTAGGCATTGGAAGAGGCCAAAAGAGGCTTGGGAAAAGAGAGTTTGCACTTTTTGTAATTCTGGGAATGTGAAAACCGAACAATATTTTATTTTAGAAGGTGATGCGTACAAGGACAGCAAAGACAAATTTGTGAATATTTTATCAGATAGATCTTGGCATAACTTATTTAGCGAGGAGTCTATTGAGAAGTTGAGAGTGCTCATCATCAACTTGCACAAGAAAAGAACAGAGTTACTGAAGGTGGCTTAATTTGGAAGGTTGTCCCATAGGCTATGTTTAGCCTCGTGGACGTTAAAATTCTCTATCTATCTATCTATCTATCTAACTAACTTGGGATTTTCTCAAACCTCATCCCACTAGTGTTGCACTAATTTCCAATGCTCATTTACATAGTCTATAATTTGTCCAAGAGCTATTGATAAGACTAAAAAAATTATAACCAATATTTTTCTCATGAAGTCATATATGCATCCCATAATGTAATGTAACATGTGCATAAATACATAAGAAGGTGGTCATTTGTATGTTACATAAAAATGCATCCAATTTCAAGGTCAAACCAATTGTGAAATTATTTCTATTGGTCTCATTATCATTATCTTAAGGTATGTGCAGTAATGTATGACATTTTTGGCCAACACTATTTAACAACATCAAGCTTCACTATAAAAGTAGAAAAACACTTAATAAGGATTAAGGGAGTTAATGATTTTGAATTTAATTCAAGTCTTAGACCAAATCTAATTGTAAATACTTTAAGGCTAGATATTTAATGTAATTGTGAAGAATACAGATCAATGAATCTAGATTTTGTTTGTTAGGAATTTGGTGTTGTACATTGTAGTGCCCACATGCAGTTTTATTTTCAGTTTTATATTGTCAAACTCTTTTAAGCCACTTTTATGTGGGCGTTGATATTTCAATTATTATATAGTTTTGGATGTATGACACTACATGGTGATTTTAATAAATGAATAATTATGGATGTTATATTGATGCAGTTAGATGATGTTGGTTATTTAATGATGATGATTTACATGTTTTAAATGATGCTTATGATTATGAAATTAAACTTACCCCATATTTGCATGTGTATGGTTATCGTGTATGTTTTTGTAATGCCCCTCCCATAGTTGCTTTTCAGTTTTTATCACCAAACTCTTTTAGGTCATTTTCATGTGTGTTATTTATTTCAGGGATTTTCAAGTTTATGAATGTATGACATTTTATTGAATAATCATGAATTAGATGTTTTCAAATTATTTTCATGTTGATTAAATACAAATGATGATGTTTTAATGTTCTCATCATTAAATGGCTATTAAAACTATTGTATATGTGGGTCCCGATTGATTTAGCTTATCTCGGGCCCATTATTTCTTTTGGCATAGTTTTAGTTGACATCGTCGACTCTTTTGTGCACTCTCGGGAGTTTTCCCCAACGGGTATTTATGCTCGGCGTGTAGGATAGTTTTCATATATTGAGATTTGATATTTTATTTATGTTTGCGAATTCCTATTGGGATTCTGTTCTTCGCCATTTCGAAGGTGAAAGACCCTCCCTATTTGGTATTTCGCAGTTTCGGTGGGATTCAACCCTCACCCTATTCTACTTGTTCTGCTTGTATCGGATCTGGCAAATCCGAGGCTTTATCAATTAATTCAATAAACATTCTTCTGGAAAAACATCTTGTGGTTTGTGAGTATTCTGATTCATGGGAAGTATATTTTATTACAACCGAAGGACGGAGGATATTGTAATTGCATCTGCACCTCGAAACCCATTCAACTTGCCACCCCGTATGACCATATGGCCTGCTCATCCCATCCGTACGGCCTGCTCATTCCACCCGCACGACCTGCTTCACTCCCCACCATACGGCCTGCCATTATTGCTCCTTGCACACACCTGCGGGAGATATAGAATTTGCCTCCGGGAGATACTGAATTTGCCTCCGGGAGTCGAGAACATTACAGTGGTATCAGAGCTGGTGATTCTGCCAGCTTGTGGGTATTGAATGAGAGTTTACTCAAGGAAAAGGAGCAGATCTCACTTGGTCGGAAGAATGGGCGATCCTTAAGATCCTATGGCCGAAGTCATGACTCTTCTGAGAGAGCTCACTAAGAATCAGGTACAGATAAATGACACTCAACGCCTCATGGGAGAGACTTTGCGAAAATTGGCCGAAAGCAAGATATCCATGGAACAAAGCCACAACTCTGTCTCCAGACAAACAAATCATCAACCCGCGTGCTCTCGACCCTCAATGCCAACTTTTCCCTCACGGATCGAAGAACGGTGGGGAGAACGACCAAACTTCCAAGATGTACAAGATCAACTTCGGGATGATTTGAGAAATGCAAATATGGAAGGAGATATATCCTACAAAGATTATGCTAAACTCATAATGAGGTATTCAGGTGGAAACAAGCATGGCCACTATAATGACGATCTGAGACAGAAAATGGGCAAAGTCAATTTATCCTCCTTTGATGGGTCTGGAGCTATCACAGCTTGAGCGTGGGTGCAGAAAGCAGACACATATTTCCAGCTCAACCCTATGCCAGAAGATGAGGCCATCAAATTTGCAGCACTACACAAAGGAATAGCTCACAAATGGTGGCATCATGGCATGGTTACCCTCGGCCACGACCAAATAAGTTCCTACATTGAATTCACCGAGAGGCTGATAGATCATTTCGATGGAAAGGATCTAGAACTGAACTTCAAAGAATTGGCTTGGTTAAAGCAATCTGGCACAGTCGATGGTTACATAATAGAATTTCAAAGATTGTCTATCTTGGTCACTGATCTTTCAGAGAGATGGTTGGTAGTACTGTTCATGGATGGACTAGCGGAACCCTTGAAAGGGTGGGTGAAAGGGTTCAACCCCATCACGCTCACAAAGGCAATTAAGAAGGCACGTGACATGGTGACATCTTCATCTTTGTCAACCAAATATCACTCCCAGTCTAGACCACCTCTTGCTCCATAGGAGAAAGACAGCAGACCTTCGCCTAGGAGGCCTCGTTGGATGAAGAATCCAGGAAGGAACTCAGAAGGAAGAAACTCTGTTTCAACTGCAAAGAACCATGGGTTCTGGGACATCGATGCCTCGGCAAAGGAAAAATTCATTACATTGAGGTTTCATCTGATGGAGAAGAAGAATAAGAACCCGAGGTGGAGGCAGCCGAACAACAAGGTTCGGGGGAGGAAAACATCAATCGAGGGGAAAGACTTGCCGCACTGTTCAAAAGGGGAGGTGCCATTGCTACCTTGGCTGGAACTCTGAGGTGCACGATGTTCCAGGTCCGGGGTACCCTCCAAGGACAACGGGTCATGGTTATGCTTAACAGCGGAGCCACCCTTAACTTCATCAACTCCTCACTAGTAAGTCGACGGAACCTATGTACGAAGGCACACCAGGGATTTGATGTCAAAGTGGCGAGAGGAAATTTGTTATGATGTACGCATTTGGTTCTAAAACTAAGCATCACCATGGGTAACCACACAGTGACAGATGATTTCTTCGTGGTGGATCTAGACGACATGGAAGTCATTATGGGCATTCAGTGGATGGAAATGTTGGATGAATACACACAGAGTTTCAAGCGAATGGAGTTCTCCTTCGAGGTAAATGGGAAGAAGGTTGTGCTGAGAGGGATGTCAAACGAAGGGCTGAAGGAAATTTTAGCACAATGAATGGAAGCTATCTTCTGACATGACAATGTGGTTTGGGCCGCACATTGTTTTGCCTCGACAAAACCCATACAAAGACAAAGAATGGACCAACAGGAAGAAGAACTTCAGAGGGTATTGGATAAGTACCACCAGGTCTTCGCTGACATACCGCCAGGCATACCACCACACTGAGGGTTCGAACACACCATTGAGTTGGAGGCTGGTGCCAAACCAGTAATCACAGTACCATACCGCCACCCTTGGAGGCTAAAAGATGAGATTGAAAAAACAATTCAGGAATTGCTTGACAAAGGTTGGATCAGACCCAGTGCCAGTCCCTTCGCATCTTCGGTGGTGCTTGTCAAAAAGAAGGATGGAATGATGCGTATGTGTGTGGACTACTGTACACTGAACAAGAAGACAATCAAAAACATGTATCTGATTCCTAAGATAGATGAATTGCTGGACGAGTTACATGGTGTCGTTTATTTCTCTAAAATAGATCTCCATTCTAGATACCATCAGATTCACATGCGGGAAGAAGATGTGGAGAAAATAGCTTTTCGTTGTCACTATAGGCATTATGAGTTCTTGGTCATGCCCTTTGGATTAACGAATGCACCAGCCACTTTCCAATCATGCATGAATCACATCTTCAATAAACAATTGCGTAAGTACTTGCTGTTATTTTTTGATGATCTCCTAATTTACAGTAAAACCTGGGAAGAACATCTGAGACAGTTGGATGACATCCTTGGGATCATGGAGGCTTAGTCCTTGTTTGCCAAGAAATCCAAATGTGAATTTGGGATGACATAAATTTTATACCTAGGTCATGTGGTCAGTAATCAAGGAGTACAAGTCCACCATGAGAAGATTCAAGCTATACTCAACTGGCCAACTCCAAAATCACTCTCCGAGTTGCAAGGTTTCTTTGGATTATGCAGTTATTATAGAAGATTTGTAAAAGGATTTTCTCAGTTGAGTGCACCACTAACAAATTTGACTAAGAAGGGATCCTTCCAATGGAATGAAAGGGCACAACACACTTTTGAAAGGTTGAAAGAAATAATGAGCACGTGCCCCGTCCTCGCTCTACCTGATTTCACTCGACCATTCATTCTGGAATGTGATACGTCGTGAGAAGGCATCGGCGCAATCCTAATGCAAGAAAGACACCTGATAGCCTACGAAAGTCGGAAGCTTACATAGACTAAGCGCCTATACTCCATCTACGACAAAGAAATGTTGGCCATTATGCACGCCCTGACTAAGTTTTGGCAATATCTGGTGGGTGCCAAGTTCACCGTCCGTACCAACCATAACAGCTTAAAATATTTCTTGGAGCAACGGGATCTAAACGAGAGGCAACAAAAATGGGTAAGTAAGATCTAGGCCTTCAATTTTGATATTGAGTATGTGAAAGGGAAAAATAATGTGGTTGCGAATGCTTTGTCAAGGAAGTTGGCCACCTGTATGTTGTCACAAATATCAGCTGACTAGAAGGCTCACTTACTTGTGGAATATTCTAAAAACCCATTTGCATGTAAGTTAATGGACGGAGACATTCAGGATGATCGATACAAGGTGGTGGATGACATCATTTACTATAAGGACCGGATATATCTAGTGCCCGAGTCCAAAATTAAGCAAAAAATTTTGAGAGAGGTACATGCTTCGCCATTAGCCGGACACCTGAGTTTTCTCAAGACCTACAGATAAGTCAGGGAGAGGTTCACATGGAAGGGACTTAAAGATGATGTGTTATAGTATGTGCGGGAATGTGAAGTATGCTAGCAAAATAAAGCCGAACACACCTTACCCACCAGATTACTACAACCTCTGCCCATACCAGAACAGAAGTGGGATGGCATCTCCATGGACTTCATCACTGGACTTCCGAAGGTAAATGGGAAGGACTGTATCTTTGTTGTTGTTGATAGGCTAACAAAGTATGCACACTTCTTCGCCATCTCCTCAGACTACCAGGCTGCACAAGTGGCAAACTTATTTTTCAGAGAAGCTTTTTGTCTACACGGGTTACCCCGAAACATTGTCAGTGACCGAGATGGATGTTTCATCAGCATTTTCTGGACATAGTTGTTTCAGTTAGCAGGGACAGAATTGGCACCCAGTACCAGCTACCATCTGCGGATGGATGGGCAGATGGAAATCATGAACAAATGGATAGAAGGCTACCTCCGGAACTATGTTTCAGCACAACAATGGGCATGGGTCAAATGGTTGCATCTGGGAGAATATTGCTACAACACAACTTATCATATGTCTATTGGGATGGCACTCTTCAAAGCACTGTACGGATATGAGCCACTCTCATTTATTGACAGGGTTTTAGGTGACAGTCGCACACCGACGGCAAAGGACTGGCTTCAGGAAGGGCAAGACATTCTCAAGGTCTTAAAAGAGAACTTACAAAATGCTCAGAATCAACAGAAGATTTATGCTGACAGACACAGGATAGAGAGAAGTTTTGAGGTTGGTGACTTAGTATACCTAAGGCTCCAACCCTATAGGAAATCATCATTGAAAGAAACAGGAAAGGAAAAGTTGAAGCCTCATTTCTATGGTCCTTATCGTGTGACATGTCATATCGGTGAGGTTGCTTATGAACTTGAACTGCCAGAAGGAAGCCGCATCCACAATGTCTTTCATGTCTCCTGCCTAAAGAAAGCTGTCGGGCAGAATATTGTGGTAACCACAGACCTTCTGCCACTAAATGAAGAAGGGAAGCTACTTTTGGAACCGGTGGAGATCATTGATGTACAGGAGAAGACTCTGTGAAACCGTACCTTGAAGGAATACTTGGTACGTTGGAAGCACTTGCCGCCGAACGATGCCACGTGGGAAAGTGAACACATTCTTCAACACCTGGCATTACAATTGCTTGAGGACAAGCAATTTTTGCGACGGGAGGACTGTAATGTTCCCATCATTAAATGACTATTAAAACTATTGTATATGTGGGTCTCGATTGATTTAGCTTATCTCGGGCCCATTATTTCTTTTGGCATAGTTTTAGTTGATGTCGTCGGCTCTTTTGTGCACTCTCGGGAGTTTTCCCCGATGGGTATTTATGCTCGGTGTGTAGGATAGTTTTCATATATTGAGATTTGATATTTTATTTATGTTTGCGAACTCCTGTTGGGATTCTGCTCTTCACCATTTCAGAGGTGAAAGACCCTCCCTATTTGGTATTCTGCAGTTTCAGTGGGATTCAACCCTCACCCTATTCTACTTGTTCTTCTTGTATCGGATCTGGCAAATCTGAGGCTTTATCAATTAATTCAATAAACATTCTTCTGGAAAAACATCTTGTGGTTTGTGAGTATTCTGATTCACGGGAAGTATATTTTATTACAACCGAAGGACAGAGGATACTATAATTGCATCTGCACCTCAAAACCCATTCAACTTGCCACCCCGTACGACCATACGGCCTACTCATTCCATCCATATGGCTTGCTCATTCCACCTACACGGCCTGCTTCACTCCCCACCATACAGTCTATTACCATACGCCATTATTGCTCCTTGCACACACCTCCGGGAGATACAAAATTTGCCTCCAGGAGATAAATGCCTCCGAGAGATATAGAATTTGCCTCCGGGAGATAAAACACTTCCGAGAGATAAACGCCTCCGGGAGATACAGAATTTTCCTCTGAGAGATAAACACCTCCAGGAGATATAGAATTTGCCTCCGGGAGATACAAAATTTTCCTCCAGGAGATAAACGCCTCCGGGAGTTGAGAACATTACAGATGTTATTAATATGTAATGGTTATTTCATTTTGATGATTCATATGTTAGGATATCATGGATGCTTATGGTTTTACAGACCTCATACTTGCATGTTTATGGTCGATATGTATGTTTTATATTTTTTTTTGACATGCTTGATGTGGTTGAGGGACGAAGTCGTAGTTTCTTGCGAGATCCACACGACCGGCTGATCCCCGCCATTGCTTGTTTATATTTATACATGTATGTACATGTTTGTCTTTCATGCAGGTTTGTAGGTACCAGGCATCAACTTCCCTAAATTGTCAGGATGAGTGTGTCCTATAGAAAAATCTCAATGGTAAGAGAGGGGAGATAACATACAAATCCAAATCCTAACCCTAGCCATTAATTGTCCTAAATATTGGGCAAGTATATGTTTCTACCCATCTGAATTTGTCAAAGTGACATGAATTTGTGAGCCCTTCCTTGGTGTATGTTTGATATAGAATTAGTCATTTTTCGAGTTTTGGAGTCAAGTGGATTTGCTTGTGTGAATTATTTGATTTAATTAATTAAGTTAGGATTATTTTGAGGTTTGAATATTTGTATTTTATGAATGTGGTAATATTTGATATAGAGTATATTTAATTATTAAGGGTAATTAAATACCTTTGTTTATTAAATGATTAAATTAAAAGATTTAAATTTGGATTAAAGAGTTTAATTAATTATTAAATCATATACTAAATTAAGGGGCATAGTTGATTTATTTAATATTTGATTTATTAGTTTGCATAGTTTATTTGTGCTAAAGTATTTATTATGTAATTAAATAATTATTAAGCCGAGAGGCTTCCTACAGTGGCATCATTCATCAATGTAAACAATTAGCTATTTTTAATAAATTTGACAGGTGACTGGCAATAAAGCTAGCTGAAATGATAGAAGTGATAACACGTAGTAGTGGAAGAGTCACAAACCCGCGGTAGTGGAAGAGTCCCAAACGTGCCTTTCTGCAAAAATTTGACGTGGTTAATTGCATGTCTTATAAGCTAAGTTGTCCAAGTGGTTACATAAAAAATATTTGATTTAGTTACAAACGCATAAGAATGATAGTGAAAGAGAGTAGACGGTAGTGGAAGTTTGAACGATTCACCTCACCTATTTCACAGTTATATATTTGGCATCCTCAATCATCTTGCACTGCAAATCTGGAATCAAGAAGCATAGGAGGGTATAAGCGTAGAGATTTGCAAACAACAACATGCAGGTATTGCATTTCCCTCAATTCCTCGTATGTAAACACAGTATTGAATGCCCCTTTCGGTTCTGCTTCTATTGCATAATCTAATTATACTGTACATTTTAGGAAGCAGGAGAGATGGTCTTGATCCTTGCAGAGAACATGAGAAGATTGCATGTGGGAAGCAGGAGAGATGGTCTTGATCCTCACAAAGAACATGAGACTAGGAAATTCTGATAAGCTTTGGCACCATTGCAGCACTTTCTATTGGAAGGATTGACGAGGAAATCCCTTGCTATTTTGGTGGGTTTTTTTAGAAAGAATGTTGCCCAACCAAATCTTCATTACACTGGATTGAGTGTCCCTTTACGCATCTTGGTGAGAAGGTGAGAAGAGGAGATCCTCGCCAGTTTCATTATTCCAGTACGAGGTGTCTGGATTTGACAAAAGGGAGCTGTAGGAGAGGAGATATGAATTTTCTCATGGCGTGTTTGATCATGGCGGTGGGCTTCTAAATTTGCAAGAAGATCCAGATGGTAATGTGGAATGGGTTACCCTGTCAAGTTATATTATATTTTTAACTTTGATGACTGATGATGTGATTGAAAAATTTAACAAAAATATTATATCAAAATTGAGTTGTGATGTTTTTGAAGTCATATAAATTGATCTAAATTTAATGAATAGAGGTTAACATGAATTCAAAATTTGACGTAAATGAGTTAAATTGTTCAGTTTAATATCTTTGATTTTGATGATGGATAACAGAATGATTGAAAATTTAATTAAAAAGTGATATTATATCATTATTCAATTGTAAGGGTTTTAAAGTCAAATAGATTGATCCATATTTAATGAGTAAAAGTTAACATGAATTCAAATGTGAAATTGGTTAAGCTGTTAAGATTTATATCTTGAATTTTTTTAATTTAATTTTATTTTTATCAGTAAAAGGCCAAACCCAGAATTTTATTAATATTAAAATTATTTTAACAAAATAACCTTGCTCGCTGCGGGCGCTGGTAGGAAAGAGCGGGGTCGAGAAAACCTCCAGCCATGCCCGGGACAAAAGTCTATATCTTGAATTTTGATGATAGACAAGGACATGTAATTAAAAATCTAACAAAAAAATAATATTGTGTCATAATGTTGTTTGAAGGGTTCAAAATCATATAAATTAACTAATATTTCATGAATAGAAATTAACATAAATCCATCACTTAAAAACTATACAACTAAATCTTTAATCTATTTCTATATTAAAAATAAAAAAATTAATCTTGAATCTTTTCATATAATCTCTTTATTAAGATTGAACCTTTTCAATCTCCCTATTTATCTAATAAAAAAAAACCTTTTTTTAACATTTTCATATTAGTAGCAAATCCTGAACATAATACAAAGCATTGATGCTAAAAGAAAAGAATCCTCTGTAAAACAATACAAGCCAGTCAGCCTCTATTGTACGATACTCAAGACAACACATAGAGTAGTAAAGATAAAATAAAGACAAAGATGTGCACTCGAACCTCATCCTTGCATTACAGGTAGGTTTTCCAAGAACATGAAATATATTAGGTTGCCCTTCACTTGACCTCTCGTCTCAATCTCCTTATACAACACAATTTGTTCTTCCTTAATTCCAAATGGGGGATTGAATCGTCTTTGGAATAAAAAAAATACAAGAATGACATCTTTACCAAGCAGCAAGAAAACATGGGTATAGGACCAAATATCCATAAGAGCAGGGGAAATGCAAAATAATAAGCCATAAGTCCCAATGACCAGAAATTACTCCCTCTCACAACAACGTTCTCTACATAATGTACAGGCATAGAGGAACCAGAGTGTTGATGAGAAAGCTGACATGAATATAATAACAGATGCACTAAACATGGGCCATGAAGGCTATCAAAAAATAGAACATTAGGATTGCATATTTGACAGAATCAGTCGTAACACATCTGTCTCCATAGATTATTTCATTCAAATTGTAAAAAAACAATGAACTACGCTTTAAAAATAATAATGTAATTAGCAAAAAAAAATCTTGTTAAAGTGTGTAGCTCAATAACAAGGCACCACAACCAATACATAGAGAATTCATGTAAATTCTAACTAAAATGGAGGCTAATACTTCAAAAAAATTACATTTAAAATTAGAATGTTGGCAATCATAATTAAAAAATCATATCACTAAAATAGAATGTAATCACCATTTTAACAAATTTTACTAAATATATGTTATAAAAATATTTAAACTAGAATGGAGACTAATACTTCAAAAAAATTACATTTAAAATTAAAATGTTGCCAATCATAATTCAAAAATTAGTTCACTAAAATAGAATAATCACTATTTTAACAAATTTTACTAAATATATGTTAAAAGAATATCACAATGAATAAATTTTAATTTAGAAACCTACTAAAATTTAAGTATTTTGAATTCACAATGACAATGACAATTAATTTAATTTTAGAAACTTTCTAAAATTTACATATTTTGAATTATTGGAAATGGTAATAATTTTTTCCCTAAATTTTTATATTAATTTGATAATAGTTTTACTTTAGTTATTTAAATTTATCTTCCGCCTTTTTTCTATTTTAAAATGTACAAGTCCATTAGAACATTGTGAAAGGATTCATGAATGACACAAAGATTAAATAACACATCAAAGTTAATAGCATATGTATTAGAAAAAATAAAAATAGAAATTTATTTAAAATATGTTAAAGTAAATAAATATTTAATGGGATTCAATGATAGTTACAAGAGAAATATTTTATTTAGGTTACAATTAAAAGAATGTAACTGTTAAAATTTAATTAGCCGTTATGATTTATGTTAAATTAAGGTAAAGATATAATTAAGGGTATAGTTCGATTAGGGTCAATGATATAGTTTAATAGGATTTAAAGTGTAATTAGGTCTAGGACATGATGCCAACCCTAACCATGATATTAATTTTACATCTAACCCTAATCCTAATTTATCTCTAGACCTAATTACAACCCTAACCCTATACATAATCCAAATTCTACCTCTTAACCTAGACTTAACACAATTCTAATCCTAACCCTAACCCTCAAATCCATTAGAACGTCATGAAAGGAGTCATTGAATGACACAAAGATTAAATAACACATGAAAGTTAATAGCATATGTATTAGAAAAAATAAAAATAGAAATGTATTTAAAATATGTTAAAGTAAATAAATATTTAATGGGATTCAATGATAGTTACAAGAGAAATATTTTATTTAGGTTACAATTAAAAGAAAGTTAGATTTAAAATAATGTAAGTGTTAAAATTTAATTAGCGGTTATGATTTAGTTAGGATTAATGTTTTTGATTACGGTAAAAATAGGTTTTGAAGGGGCCCTAAAACCCTTTAACAAAAGAGACAAAAGATAAGCATGAGATCCCTAAGAACAACTAGCTGTCCCAAAGAGGGGAACAGACTACAAAGGGTCAAAACCCAAATATTCAATAAGCTTATACACAACAAAAAGAAAAAAACGCTGGACAACAAACAAAAAAGAGAAGACCACTAGCACAAAGATCAAGACATAGTCTTCAGGAAGCCCTCGGATTCCTCCAGCTGAGCCTGCATGATCTTAACATTATCTTTCAAACTCTGAATGTCCTGATCCGCAATCTTGAGCTTCTTTTTAGTATTAGATCTGGTCCTGGTGCCAAGTCCCATCTGCTGACTAGGGTCAATCAGGTCAATTTTGTCACTCAGGGGGGCATCTTTGTTTCCTTCCAGCATTTTGCTAAGCGTATTCAAATTCTCTAGAGTAGACTTCATTCCTATATTAACCAAGCCGAGCAAATATTTTAGCATCTCCTCATTCCTACTTGTCTTCTCATGGATAGGGATCATGGCATTCTCAACTACTTTTTTAATTCTATCATCCAAATTAGAACCATAATAAAAAACATTGACATTAGCTTTGAGAGATATCTCCTTCCTGATTTTGTCAATAGTTTCCTCAATAATAGGATTCTTATTTTCCAGTTTGATACATCTATTCTTCCTCGAGTCCTCTACATTGCTGTCAATTAAGTTTGTATCATCCTCTTTGCCATCATTGTCATCAACCTCAACCTCCATCTCAGAAGTGTCTTTGTCATCAGTATTGTTAATCTCCAGAGCTGAGTTAGGCTTGTCCCCTCTATTCTAGTTATCCTGGCCATCCTTGGGGCTACCCATGGCATTAGAAATGTCAGGATCCTCCAAGTCCTTCTCCTCAGGGGTCTAGTTAGTGGGATTAGGCTCGACATTTTGACCCATCTGGGTATTATTTTCAACCTCGGTCACAATATCTTGAGGATTCAACTTAACACCTTCAGACTTCGATCGGACAGGGCTAGCAAAGGGCTCAAAATCAGTTTTATCAAAAACAGAGGTATTGCCATCACTCAATTTCTTGACATTCTTTAGACCATCCGAAGACTCAGAGGGGGAGAGAACTTTCTTAGGATTCTATTTCCTATTAAATTAAGGTAAAGATATAATTAAGGGTATAGTTTAATTAGGGTCAATGATATAGTTTAATAGGAGTTAAAGTGTAATTAGGTCTAGGATATGATGCCAACCCTAACCATGATATTAATTTTAGGTCTAACGCTAATCATAATTTATCTCTAGACCTAATTACAACCCTAACCCTATACATAATCCAAATTCTACCTCTTAACCCGGACTTAACACAAATTCTAATCCTAACCCTAACCCTCAAACCTAACCCTAACTCTAATAACCATAATTCTAACCATGATGTACAAACCCTTACTCTAACCATAATTCTAAGACTAACCCTGATCCTAACCATAACAATAAATTTAAGCCTAATGAAAAGACTAACCCTTAGGTCCTAACAAAAATCATAACCCTAAACCCCAAAATTGAGTCATAATTTAAAACTCTAACCCTAACTTTGATGTAAACCCTAAATATAATCCTAAGCATAACACAAAATTCTAACTCTAACCATGATATAAATGCTAACCCTAATCCTAATTATATTAATTTATTCAACTTAGATAACACTAAACTTTAACACTAAACCTTAACACTAGACCCTAACCCTAATATTAACCCTAACCATAATCATAAACCTAAACCAAATCTTAATAATAATGTCAATCTTAACCTTAATCCTAAACTGGACCCTAATCCTAAACCAAACAATAGCCCTGACTAAATCTAAATCTTTACCCTTAACCTAATTATAATTCCAATCCCAACCCTAATCATAATTCCAACCTTGCCCTTAACACTTACCAAAACCCTATTCCTCGCTTGAAACCTATTGAAATCATAATCAAAACCCTAGCCCTAACCATAATTCTCCTCGTAACCATGACCATAAACCCAACCTTAACCCTAACCCTAATCTTAATAATAAATCTAAAGCAAACTCTAACCCTAACCCTAAAGCTAAACTCTAACTCTAACGCTAAATGCTAACCCTAATCAAATTAATTAATTCAACGCGTTAATCAATCCCTAGATATAATGCTATTATTTTCTCACTATATAATTTACTATTGTAGATTAACTATAATTAAAATAATAATAATATCTTTCATTACACTTTTTACTTTCATGTTTGACATGTTTGATATGGTTGAGGGACGAAGTTGTAGTTACCTTCTTGCGAGATCCACATGATGTCTTGATCTCCACCATTGCTTGTTTTATATACATGTATGTACATGGTAGTCTTGTATGTAGGTTTGCAGGTATTGGACATCGACTTCCCTGAATTATCAGGATGAGCATGCCCTATCACAATTCTCAATGTTAATTGAGGGGAGATAATATTCAAATCTAAATCTCAACCTAAGCCATTCTATTATCTTGAAATAGTGGACAAGATTATGATATTTTACCCTATCCAAACTCGTCCAGGTGATGTGAGTTTGTAGTCTCTTCCTTGAGCATGGTTATGGTTCTTTAAGTTTAGTTGATTTTTGGTTATTGATGTGATTGCCATAATTAGATAATTTATTTAGATTAATTGTGTAATTTAAATGAATTAGATTTTGCTATTTTTAGCTATTTAAATGTGATAGTGTTTAATTAATAGAAATTAATTAAATGTATTTATTAAATTTAATAATTTTTAATTAAATGGCTTATTGTGAAAATAAAAATATTTAATTAATAAAAATTAATTAAATACATTCACTTTAGATTTAATTATTTGTAAATTTAACTTTTTGAATAAAAAGGTATTTATTAATTGAGAAATTAAATAACATGTGGAAAATTAAAGTAGACTAAATGTTATTATTTTATTTGATTCTAATGCATTAAGTTGGCAATCAAAATTGAAATAAATTAAATAAAAAGAATTAGTCAATTTTGAGTTAAGTGGTTTAACAAGAGCAATTAGAAAATTAGACTTGAGTTCAGAACTGAAATTAGAGGAATTTAGGAATTGATGGAAACAAGGTTGTGAGTGAAGTTCCAACCTGTGCATGTGGAATTCAATTTCTTATATTGTGAAGGTTTGGTCATTATTCTCAACACACAAGTTTGGAGAATTTTTGGGTGAAGGATTTCAATTTGGTGCATATTCGAAGAGCTTGGATTTGTCTTTGTTTCTGGTCATCGTCGAATTTATCTATTTGGTGTTTGAGGTAGGTTTTGATAACCCTTGTGATTGTATTTTTGTAATTCTGGAAGGAGTGTTTTCTTTGTGCCTGTCAAATCTAGATATTGTGGGATTGTTTTTGTGATTTCTCTTCATGTTGAAATTCTGGAATTGATTAAAAGAAATTTTGGTATGCATGCAATCCTTAGTTTAAATTTTATTTATTTTCAATTTGGGTTTGAATATATGGAATTGATAGGAATTAGATTTAATGATTGTTGAAATTTTGTGAAAGAATATTTTGTCTAAAAACCCTAAGTTCCAATTTTACAATAGTTTTGTTTGGAGAAAACTTAGATCTAGCATTAGATTTGAAAGGAAAGTTTCAATTAAACCTTAGAAAATACCCAATTCGATCTGTGCATCGGAGGTTTATATTTATCTATAAAAGAAAAAATAAATATATGGTTACAATGTTATGTTATCAATAATAATAATAATATATTCTTATCTTTATTATTAATATTTATTCTTATGATAATATTTATTGCATGCCTATATTTTCAATATATATATATAGACTCTCTCTCTCTCTCTCTCTCTCTCTCTCTCTGGGTATAGTAAACTAGCTTATATATACTTTATATATATATATATATATATATATATATATATATATATATATATATATATATATATATATATATATATATATATATATATATATATATATATATATATATATATATATATATATATATATATATATATATATATATATATATATATATAAAATAAGCCGAGAGATATCCTTCTGAGGCGCCTATTGCATTGAGAGCAATTATGAAAATAGGTGCCTTGAGAAGGATATCTCTCGGCTTATTATATATATATATATAAAGTATATATAAGCTAGTAGCAGTTGTGAGGCATAATGAAAGATATTATTATTATTTTTATCATAGTTAATCTACAATAGTAAATTATATAGTGAGAAAATAATAGCATTATATCTAGGGATTGATTAATGCGTTGAAGTAATTAATTTGATTAGGGTTAGCATTTAGCGTTAGAGTTAGAGTTTAGCTTTAGGGTTAGGGTTAGAGTTTGCTTTAGATTTATTATTAAGATTAGGGTTAGGGTTAAAGTTGGGTTTATGGTCATGGTTACGAGGAGAATTATGGTTAGGGTTAGGGTTTTGATTATAATTTCAATAGGTTTCAGGCGAGGAATAGGGTTTTGGTAAGTGTTAAGGGCAAGGTTGGAATTACGATTAGGGTTGGGATTGGAATTATAATTAGGTTAAGGGTAAAGATTTAGATTTGGTCAGGGCTATTGTTTGGTTTAGGATTAGGGTCCAGTTTAGGATTAAGGTTAAGATTGGCATTATTATTAAGATTTGGTTTAGGTTTATGATTATGGTTAGTGTTAATATTAGGGTTAGGGTCTAGTGTTAAGGTTTAGTGTTAAAGTTTAGTGTTATCTAAGTTGAATAAATTAATATAATTAGGATTAGGGTTAGCATTTATATCATGGTTAGAGTTAGAATTTTGTGTTATGCTTAGGATTATATTTAGGGTTTACATCAAAGTCAGGGTTAAGGTATGGATTAAGTTAAAAATCATGATTAGGGTGATAGAATGGTTTGGACTGGAATTATTATTATGATAAAATAATAGTTATACTAGGTTAAAGTTCAAGATTAGGGTTAGCATTAATGTACCATGGCTATGGTTTAATGTGTCATTTAGTGTTACAATTTGTATCATGTTTAGGGTTAGCATTAGGGTTAGAGTTTGGTATAAATTTATTATATTAATTAGGTTAGGGTTTAGTGTTAAGGTTGGGTTAATGGTCATCCGTACAAGTAGAACTATGGGCAAGAGACATAGATTAATATATAATTATATAACATCTTTAGATTTTAGATTTTAGATGTTAGATTTGGTCAGTGGCATCATTCATAATCCTAAAATAATAATAAAATTAATATATTTATATTCATAATCTTATTATTAAATTAGCGTTGTTTTAGGATTATGGTTAGGTTATTTGGTTAGGGTTAGGATTATGGCCCATGATAAGCATGCACATCATGGTTACTATTATGATTATTAGGGTTATAATTTAAGGTTATAATCAATATTATGGTTTAGGGTTTAGGATAAGATTATCATTTATGCAAGGGTTTACATCATGGTTAGTATTATGATTAGGATTATGATTTTGATTAAGGTTATAATTTAGGATTAGGGTTAGGATAATAGTTTTGGTTAAGGTTAGATTCATGCTTTGGGTAAGGAATATAGATAAGGTTAGGGTTTAATGTGTGGGTTAAGGTTAGGATTAAGGTTATAATAAGGATTATGGTTAAGGTAAGCTTTTATATTATGGTTACTATGGCTAGGGTTAGAGTTTTAAATTATGACTCAATTTTGGGGTTTAGGGTTATGATTTTTGGTAGGACAGGTAAGGGTTAGTCTTTTCATTAGGCTTAAATGTATTGTTATGGTTAGGATCAGGGTTAGTGTTAGGATTATGGTTAGAGTAAGGGTTTGTACATCATGGTTAGAATTATGGTTATTGGAGTTAGGGTTAGGTTTGAGGGTTAGGGTTAGGATTAGAATTTGTGTTAAGTCCGGGTTAAGAGGTAGAATTTGGATTATGTATAGGGTTAGGGTTGTAATTAGGTCTAGAGATAAATTATGATTAGCGTTAGACCTAAAATTAATATCATGGTTAGGGTTGGCATCATATCCTAGACCTAATTACACTTTAACTCCTATTAAACTATATCATTGACCCTAATTAAACTATACCCTTAATTATATCTTTACCTTAATTTAATAGGAAATAGAATCCTAAGAAAGTTCTCTCCCCCTCTGAGTCTTCAGATGGTCTGAAGAATGTCAAGAAATCGAGTGATGGCAATGCCTCTGTTTCTGACAAAACTGATTTTGAGCCTTCTGCTAGCCCTGTCTGGTCGGAGTCTGAAGGTGTTAAGTTGAATCCTCAAGATATTGTGATCAAGGTTGGAAAGAATACCCAGATGGATCAAAATGTAGAGCCTAATCCCACTACCCAGACCCCTGAGGAGAAGGACTTGGAGGATCCTGACATTTCTAATACCATGGGTAGCCCCAAGGATGGCCAGGATAACCAGAATAGAGGGGACAAGCCTAACTTAGCTCTAGAGATTAACAATACTAATGACAAAGACACTTCTGAGATGGAGGTTGAGGTTGATGACAATGATGGCAAAGAGGATGATACAAACTTAATTGATAGCAATGCATAGGACTCGGGGAACAACAACTTTAGGGTTATGGACAAGGATAATTTGGACTCCCATGACTATAATAGGTCCCATTCTCTTCAGGACGATATTAGAAAGATGGATCTGTAGGTAAAAAGAACAGTTATTATGACCCCCCTAGAAATTGCTAAGAACAAATCCATCTACAGTTATAATCTGGACAAGTGGGTGCAGAATGACCTGGTTGAACTGAAGAACAGATGTATCAAACTGGAAAATAAGAATCCTATTATTGAGGAAACTATTGACAAAATTAGGAAGGAGATTTCTCTCAAAGCTAATGTCAGTGTTTTTTTATTACGGTTATGATTTGGATGATAGAATTAAAAAAGAAGTTGAGAATGCCATGATCCCTATCCATGAGAAGACAAGCAGGAATGAGGAGATGCTGAAATATTTGCTCGACCTGGTTAATATAGGAATGAAGTCTACTCTGGAGAATTTGAATACACTCAGTAAAATGTTGGAAGGAAACAAAGACACCCCCCTGAGTGACAAAATTGACCTGACTGACCCTAGTCAGCAGATGGGACTTGGCACCAGGACTAGGTCTAATACTAAAAAGAAGCTCAAGATTGCGGATCAGGACATTCAAAGTTTGAAAGATAATGTTAAGATCATGCAGGCCCAGCTGGAGGAATCTAAGGGCTTCCTGAAGACTATGTCTTGATCTTTGTGCTAGTGGTCTTCTCTTTTTTGTTTGCTATCCAGCATTTTTTGCTTTTTGTTGTGTATAAGCTTATTGAATATTTGGGTTTTGACCCTTTGTAGTTTATTCCCCTCTTTGGGATAGCTAGTTGTTCTTAGGGATCTCATGCTTATCTTTTGTCTCTTTTGTTAAAGGGTTTCGGGGCCCCTTCAAAACCTATTTTTATCGTAATCAAAAACATTAATCCTAACTAAATCATAACCACTAATTAAATTTTAACACTTACATTATTTTAAATCTAACTTTCTTTTAATTGTAACCTAAATAAAATATTTCTCTTGCAACTATCATTGAATCCCATTAAATATTTATTTACTTTAACATATTTTAAATACATTTCTATTTTTATTTTTTCTAATACATATGCTATTAACTTTCATGTGTTATTTAATCTTTGTGTCATTCAATGACTCCTTTCATGACGTTCTAATGGATTTGAGGGTTAGGGTTAGGATTAGAATTATGTTAAGTCTAGGTTAAGAGGTAGAATTTGGATTATGTATAGGGTTAGGGTTGTAATTAGGTCTAGAGATAAATTAGGATTAGGGTTAGATGTAAAATTAATATCATGGTTAGGGTTGGCATCATGTCCTAGACCTAATTACACTTTAAATCCTATTAAACTATATCATTGACCCTAATCAAACTATACCCTTAATTATATCTTTACCTTAATTTAACATAAATCATAACGGCTAATTAAATTTTAACAATTACATTATTTTAAATCTAACATTCTTTTAATTGTAACCTAAATAAAATATTTCTCTTTTAACTATCATTGAATCCCATTAAATATTTATTTACTTTAACATATTTTAAATAAATTTCTATTTTATTTTTTCTAATACATATGCTATTAACTTTGATGTGTTATTTAATCTTTGTGTCATTCAATGATTCCTTTCACAATGTTCTAATGGACTTGTACATTTTAAAATAGAAAAAAGGTGGAAGATAAATTTAAATAACTAAAGTAAAACTATTATCAAATTAATAAAAAAATTTAGGGAAAAAATTATTACCATTTCCAATAATTCAAAATATGTAAATTTTAGAAAGTTTCTAAAATTAAATTAATTGTCATTGTCATTGTGAATTCAAAGTACTTAAATTTTAGTAGGTTTCTAAATTAAAATTTATTCATTGTGATATTCTTTTAACATATATTTAGTAAAATTTGTTAAAATAGTGATTATTCTATTTTAGTGAACTGATTTTTGAATTATGATTGGCAACATTTTAATTTTAAATGTAATTTTTTTGAAGTATTAGTCTCCATTCTAGTTTAAATATTTTTATAGCATATATTTAGTAAAATTTGTTAAAATGGTGATTACATTCTATTTTAGTGATGTGATTTTTGAATTATGATTGGCAACATTCTAATTTTAAATGTAATTTTTTTGAAGTATTAGCCTCCATTTTAGTTAGCATTTACATGAATTTTCTATGTATTGGTTGTGGTGCCTTGTTATTGAGCTACACACTTTAACAAGATTTTTTTTTTGCTAATTACATTATTATTTTTAAAGCGTAGTTCATTGTTTTTTACAATTTGAATGAAATAATCTATGGAGACAGATGCATTATGACTGCTTTTGTCAAATATGCAATCCTAATGTTCTATTTTTTGATAGCCTTCATGGCCCATGTTCAGTGCATCTGTCATTATATTCATGTCAGCTTTCTCATCAACACTCTGGTTCCTCTATGCCTATACATTATGTAGAGAACGTTGTTGTGAGAGGGAGTAATTTCTGGTCATTGGGACTTATGGCTTATTATTTTGCATTTCCCCTGCTCTTATGGATATTTGGTCGTATACCCATGTTTTCTTGTTGCTTGGTAAAGATGTCATTCTTGTATTTTTTTTTATATTCCAAAGATGATTCAATCCCCCATTTGGAATTAAGGAAGAACAAATTGTGTTGTATAAGGAGATTGAGACGAGAGGTCAAGTGAAGGGCAACCTAATATATTTCATGTTCTTGGAAAACCTACCTGTAATGCAAGGATGAGGTTCGAGTGCACATCTTTGTCTTTATTTTATCTTTACTACTCTGTGTGTTGTCTTGAGTATCGTACAATAGAGGCTGACTGGCTTGTATTGTTTTACCAAGGATTCTTTTCTTTTATCATCAATGCTTTGTATTATGTTCGGGATTTGCTACTAATATGAAAATATTAAAAAAAGGTTATTTTTTATTAGATAAATAGGGAGATTGAAAAGGTTCAATCTTAATAAAGAGATTATATGAAAAGATTCAAGATTGAATTTTTTTTATTTTTAATATAGAAATAGATTAAAGATTTAGTTGTACAGTTTTTAAGTGATGGATTTATGTTAATTTCTATTCATGAAATATAAGTTAATTTATATGATTTTGAACCCTTCCAACTGAATTATGATACAATATTATTTTTTTATTAGATTTTTAATTACATTTTCTTGTCTATCATCAAAATTCAAGATATAAATCTTAACAGCTGAACCAATTTCACATTTGAATTCATGTTAACTTTTACTCATTAAATATGGATCAATCTATTTGACTTTGAAACCCTTACAATTGAATAATGATATAATATCACTTTTTTTATTAAATTTTCAATCATTCTATTATCCATCATCAAAATCAAAGATATTAAACTGAACAATTTAACTCATTTACGTCAAATTTTGAATTCATGTTAACCTCTATTCATTAAATATAGATCAATTTATCTGACTTCAAAAACATCACAACTCAATTCTAATATAATATTTTTGTTAAATTTTTCAATCACATCATCAGTCATGAAAGTTAAAAATTTAATATAACTTGATAGGGTAACCCATTCTACATTACCGTTTGGTTCTTCTTTCAAATTCAGAAGCCCACCGCCATGATCAAACACGCCATGAGAAAATTCATATCTCCTCTCCTACAGCTCCCTTTTGTAAAATCCGGACACCTCGTACTGGAATAATGAAACTGGCAAGGATCTCCTCTTCTCACCTTCTCACCAAGATGTGCAAAGGGACACTCGGTCCAATGTAATGAAGATTTGGTTGGGCAACATTCTTTCTAAAAAAACCCACCAAAATAGCAGGGGATTTCCTCATCAATCCTTCCAATAGAAAGCATTGCAATGGTGCCAAAGCTTATCAGAATTTCCTAGTCTCATGTTCTTTGCGAGGATCAAGACCATCTCTCCTGCTTCCCACATGCAATCTTCTCATGTTCTCTGCAAGGATCAAGACCATCTATCTTGCTTCCTAAAATGTACAATATAATTAGATTATGCAATAAAAGCAAAACTGAAAGGGGCATTCAATACCATGTTTACATACCAGGAATTGAGGGAAATGCAATACCTACATGTTGTTGTTTGCAAATCTCTGCACTTATACCCTCCTATGCTTCTTGATTCTAGATCTGCAGTGCAAGATGATTGAGGATGCCAAATATATAACTGCGAAATAGGTGGGGTGAATCATTCAGACTTCCACTATCATCTACTCTCTTTCACTATCATTCTTATGCATTTGTAACTGAAGAAAATATTTTTTATGTAACCACTAGAACAACTCAACTTATAAGACATGCAATTAACCACATCAAATTTTTGCAGAAAGGCATGTTTGGGACTCTTCCACTACAGCGGGTTTGTGACTCTTCCACTACTGCGCGTTATCACTTATATCATTTCAGCTAGCTTTACTGCCAGTTGCCTATCAAATTTATTAAAAATAGCTAATTGTTTATATTGATGAATGATGGCACTGTAGGAAGCCTCTCGGCTTAATTACTAGTACCATTTTTAAAATAATCATTTTTTAAAAATATTATTATTTAAAAAAAAAATATATTATATAAAATGGAGGAGGTGGGGACTACCCATCCTCCCCCCCCCCTTGCCTTACAACAACCCCAAAGGTTGTCGTGATAGCCCCAAGGGATTGTTGCACGACATCCTTGGGAGTGTTGTGGGCAGTACCCAAGGGATTATCGCACGACGTCTTGGGGACTGTCGTGGGCAGTACCCAAGGGATTGTCGCACAGAGTCCTTGGAACTGCCACATGGCAGTCGTGGGGTGGGACAGTCGACCCCCCCATAATTTATTATTATTTTTAATTAAATCAATTTTATTTAATTTATTTTAAATATAAATATTAAGGGTTTTAATATAAAATAATATAATAATAATAAATAAAATAAAATGATAATTATTAAATAGTAATATAATTAAATTTTTATACTGTTTAAATATATATATAATGATAAAGTAAATAGTGATTTTATAATTACTCATTTTATATATATGCATAAGGTGTTTAGGCGTAGTCTCTGTTTCAGTTATTATTTAATTCGATTAGGCTGTTTATTTATGTAATTTAATTTGTAAGCCTTTTCATGACATGTTGTTTTAAAGACGTATTTGATTATCATTGGTTAATTTAATTGATATATGTTTTAGACTATAAAATTATATTGTATTAGTAATTTTAATTCTTAAAATCAATTTATTTCGTTAATGTTATAAATTGATTTGTTAGGGTTAGAATTTAATTGTTTTAATGTAATTATAGTTTGTTAGTAATTATTGAGTAAATTAATTTTGTGATGAAATTTACAAATTAGTTTATTGTATTAACTTCTATTATTTGTCTATTTATTTGCCTTTTGTGTTTGGGATTAGAGGGGTTTAGTATGTCAGCCTAGGATTGTTACCAGAGGCGGGATTAGAGATTATTGTTTATATTTGTTTGCCTTGCATACTTGAATGATATTTGATCAAATGTGACCCAACCTTATGGAGTTGATTTTATGATGGAAATTGCATTATGTGTTCCTATTACTTCTTGGAACTAGTTTTGGACATTATGAGACTATGTTGACTTAGAGTCATGATTTGAGATTATCAAACCTAGGGTAGGTTATCTAGGTGTTAAAGGGGAAGTGGCTTACTTTGGAGGTGTGGAGCCCAGAAGTGGCTACCTGGGTATCCTTAGTAGGTTACTTAATCAAGTGATAATATTAAATTAAACGGGGATTAAAATGAATTAATAAAATAATGATTCATCTCCCATGTCTTGAGTGCTAGTATAGGCTAAGGATGGGAGTGGGAGAAGATGCTTTCTCATCTTGTGGTAATGGTGAGTCTAACATAGTTAGTTTTCCTTGTCTACATGAAAGGACTATTGATACCACACAGCGTCACTAGGGGTCAAAGTCCAGAGAGGCTACCAAGTGACCTTAGAGTTGACTCATGTGATGGCACTTCCCTGATTTCATTCTTGGTTTCCTACATTTGTTGGTTTCCTTTGGGTTATTATGTGTGCATTTGACTTATGAGTTTGTACCCTTGAGATAGGATCTTTTAGGATCCTTTCTTAGTCTACATGATGGATTGGTATTGTTATCTATATGGGATTTGATGTTATCTCCTCAACACGGTGGGAGTGGACCCACAGGTTTCCATGAGGATGGGAGGTAGTGATTCTTTTACCATTTGAGACTCTGAAGTCCTTATTCTAGTGCTGGATGATCCTGCTTGTAATTACTTCATTTCCTATCTTCTTGGAGATCTATTCTTGATCTTGTACTTCTCTATTTGTAATTTGTAATTTATTGTAATTACATACCCTACGACATGTGCAGTGGATGTTGATGAGTATGTGTATTTTATCATTCAGATGTAATTATGATGTAATATGTGATTCATGGTTGTAATTATATTTCATAGTTTCTACATCAAGGAACCCTTGATATGTGCAATATACTATGAAGATTATATTTATGTTTATGTTCTTATGGACTTTATGTTTTACTTTCGGTTGTTTATTCATCATTGTTTGTAAACATTTAAGAAAAAAATTTATTCTACAAACTTCGTAACATGTTTTTAGGTTAATATCTCCTGGGTTCCCTAGTGGGGTATTACACACCTTGCATAATGTTTATAATGGTTAATTTATTATTATGTGTATAGTGCATTTAGGGGGTCCTATAAGTTATTGAGACTCAAAGTGGTTGACTATTTGGAGATTGATCATTGGAAGGACCTATCTTTCGTTGATCCCTCTCTAAGACATTTAAATAAAATCATGAATTATATGGTTAAGGTTGAGGAAGAAGATCAATTGATATGGAAACTGACTTTAGATGGAAAATTATCTATGGCTTCCTTATACAATCAACAATTCTCTAATCTTGACACTCCCAGTTGGGTTAAATCTTGGATTAAAGGTCTTACCCCCAAGATTAATATCTTCCTTTTGGACCATGCTCCAAAACAAAATCCTTACAATGGATAATTTAAAAAATAGAGGGATCTTCTTGCCTAATGTCTTCTACCTTTGTAAGTAGGGGGAAGAGAGAATTAATCATATGTTTGTGCACTGTCCTTTTGTTGATAGTCTATGAGCTAGATTCATGGATCCCTTCAATCTTGACTAGGTTTTTCCCTTAGATATTCAAAATATTTTTCTATCTTGGGAATGTCCTTTTAAGAACAACTTTGTGAAAACTTTGTGGAATATATCTTTACCCCATATCATTTGGGGTTTATGGAAGGAGAGAAATGATAGGGTGTTTAGAAATTGAACTTCTACTACTCAGGTGGTTTTTGAGAAAGTGAAAAGGTCTATAATGGAGAATCTTTATACAATAGGCAATATTGGCGCTATTAAAGATCAATGGGATATAAGATTTTTTGACAATTGGAAAATTAAAGGTAGAAGGAATATTAGCAATTAGGTTCACTTGAGGAATGAAGTTAGATATGACTGTCCACCTAGAGGGTGGGCGAATATTAATTTTGATGGTGCCTCAAAAGGGAACACGAGAGTTGTTGGATGTGGGGTGGTTTTAAGAGATGAGAATGTGATGTGTAAATAAATCAGAGCTATACCTATTGGAAATCAATCCAACCATGTGGTAGAAGTGATTTCTTCTTACCAAGGTATCATTCTTGCCAAAGATTATGGGTGTAAAAATTTTTGGGTTGAGGGGGATTCAATGAATATAATAAATTACCTCAATAACATTAACCCTCCTTCATGGTCTATTTATAATGCTCTCAATGTGGCAAAGGATATAATTAAAAATTTTGATTCTTGTATTATAAAGAGAGATAAATATGATAGTTGACTAGGTGGCCAATAAGTCTTGCAGTAGGGATGATGTCATCACTTGGCATGGGGAGGAAAGCCTTTCGTATGAGGTGAGATCATGGCTAGAGCTGGATCATATCCAAAGTAAATAGAAAGGAGTGAGAAATATAAATTATGATGAATAACACATTATGTCACTCTATGATTCATTATTGTAGGGATAGAGCATGTTTCATGAAGAGTACCAATAATGTAAAACCACACAGATTATGGGTAATTTTTCTACCAAAATTAAATGTCTCCATTAGTTGTTATAGAGCTATTGGTAAAGCTAGTAAAATTCAGGGTTGGAGAAAAATTTGGAGAAACCCATGGGAGGAAATAAGAAAAGGTTTGAACCCTCTACCTGTAGGGAATGAATGTAAAACAAATAGGTATGGTGTATTTTGCATAAGGGAGGAATGGATGTGTATATGGAAAGATTGCATGGCAGAAACCCTTTAATTACCAATTATTTCATTAATAATTGGAAGAACGATAAGATTATGATGGGGAACTAGATGGTGGAAGTTGATGAGGATGTTATAGAAGAGGCTACTAGTTTATTGAAGGAGGGCTAAAAGTTCTACAAAGATAGGAGAATTTTTGATAGGGATCCAGAAATATTCTCTAAGATGGAGGATAATAGATTATGACATGTCAAAGAGCCTCAAAAGGATCCTCAGGGGGACTATGCTTTGCACCAGGGTCTCATGGTTCTGGTTTATGATCACGTTAAGAGAAAAAAAATGGAGAAACCCTTTTTCAAGGGTAAAGCTAATGGTGATGAGGAGATAGAAGATGAAAATAGTGGTTTTAATTTAAATTCTGAGATTGAGGAGGGGTCAGATGATTCTTCCGTGGGGAAAAATATGAAGAAAGGAAAGCCCAAAATTAAGGGAAGATAATTGAAAAGAGTTAAAAAGAATAGAAAGACTAAGGAGGAGACCACCACTAAGAATGAGACTGATGATGAGGATTTTATGAAAGAATATTAGAGCACTAAAAGTAAAAAGAGGAAGACTCCTCTGAAAAGGGCGAAAACCCAGAATGTGAAAAGGGTTAGGAAAGAAAAGAGCTCGTCTAGAAAATGAATTTTGATTTCCTCTTATGAAGAAGAAGAAATGATTGTTGGGAAAGCTACTAGGAGTAGTAAGAAAAAGGAGGAGAAGTATTAGATGGAAGATATGCACCCTGATAGGGGGACTATGGGGGAGCAAGAAGTTTTCTTGGGTTCGCAGAGCATCTCTATTCAAGAAACTAGAGGAGTTAAAGATAATGGTGTGAAGACTATAGATAAAGATACTAAGATTATTCATGCTATAGATAAGCACAAGAAGGAAAAAGGTATTGATAAAGGGACCAAAGAAGAGAAAACAAAAGACAATGACAACATCCATAATGCCCTTCACATCCAGAAGGACATGGATTGTGTAATGGGCTTCAGTCAAACAATTAGAAAATTGTTGGAGGATATGTTCAAAATAAAAAAGGATTTACAGGAGAAAGAAAAAATGATATGGAAAAGATTATTATTGGTGATAAACCCCTCTCTATTTGTATTGATGAGTTGAATGAAGTTGTGGGAAATGTGAAAGCTATGGGGGACACGGTGGGAAGGTTGGAGAAAAAATTAAGTGACAAGGACAACAGTTTTATAAACCTGGAAAAGAGGATGGATAGAATTGAGGAGACTATAAAGAAGATTGGGATCAAAGTCATAGGGTCCTGAAAGCTAATGTGGAGCATTTCAAAATTATGGTGGATAATTTGGAACAACTCAAAGGTAAAGGCAACATGGAGAAATAATCAAGTAAGGACCAGCATGAACAAGGAAGGTACCCAGATGGACATTGGCTTGGAAGAGCTTAAAAAAATTGTTGCAAGCATGGACCTTATGGTGGTCCATGCTGAGGAAATCATGAAAAAGTTCTAGCTGGTTTTATGTTGTCCAATTGCTATCCTATTTCATGGTGATGTCCCTTTTTCTTTATCTTTTATCTCAGTTATTTTTTATTAAGGTAAATACAAGTCTTGAATGGACCCCGAAACCATTTACAAAAGATTACATAAATTTTTTTAACAAAGATCTTACAAACATAGGATGCCTGCTTAAAAACAAAAAGCAGGACCCTAACCCATCAAACAACACGTAAACAAACTGGAACAAGAAGCCAAAAAATAGTCAACAACAGATCAACCAACAACCTTCCATCAAAAAACCTGTACAAGTTACATCTTAGCTTCAGTGGCCTTTTCAACCTCTTTTTGCATTTCCTCCATTTTCTGAATAGATTCTTTTAGGTTTGTAAGCTCCTTAGGAATTTCAAGAAGTTTCCTCTTGAGGTTGCTTCTGGTTCTTGTACCAAGCCCTATAGACTAACCTTTACCCCTAACATCATCAACCACCATGATGGTAGTTTTTTCCAGCACACTGCTCTCCAGGTAAGCATACAAAGCTTTTAAATTCATAACAGAGACCTTGAGGCCCTCATTATTGTGCTTCAAAATTTCTCTAAAATAGTAACCATTATAGCTTATTTTTTCATTAACATCCTTTAGCTTTTCATCCACAATAACAGAGATTCTAGCATTCAGGTTATCATCAATGTTGTTAATATTTACCTTCTTCAAAACTTCTTCAGTACAATTTTCCAGTCTTCCTTTTAGAGACTCCATTTAATCTTCCAGGGCCTTCAAATTGTGATCCATATCTTTCATCTCCTAACTAAGCCATTTTTCCATATTAATGTCATGTCTAGCTGTACTCCTTACCTCCTACAGAATGTGATCATCAACATCAAAGCCAATAGAAACCTCTTTCTCCTTCCCAACACTTTTCCTTTTCTCTTCTCTTTTCCTAGCCCTTGTATTAGGCTTCCTGTGTAGAGTCCCTTCCTCTTTCTTCATTTTTTTCCTTATTACTCTTCTCAATTGTCTCTTCCTTCTCTGAACCCTCTCCTCCCCTCTCCTCTTCCTTATCAACCTCTTCTTCTGCCTTGTTTTCTTCTTCCTCCTCACCCAAATCTTCAACAATCTAATTTTTCTTCTCCCTCTTATTCCTAACCTTAGAGATTGAGCCCTTATATTTGTCCTTAGGTTCCATTTATTCTTCCATAGAAACACCCTCCTTGTTATCCTCTAGTGCCATCCCTTCCTCATTCTCCTAGATATAGGAGTTTTGATCTTCTATGTCCTCTCTAAGATCTTCCTTACCCTTACTAATCTTCTTTTCCTTCTTCTTGGAAACAGTCCCAAAATTTTCCATTTTAGTTTTATTCTTCTTCCATTCAACCATTTTAGGGATAGAACTAGGAATATTATCCCTAGCATAGTCTACAATAAGCAAAATTAACCCTTCATGCATCACCGAGTAACTGGGCTTTTTCCTATTCTCCAAAATACTATTATTCAAAGAACTTAACAAGTAATAGGGAAAATATATTTTCTTTTGATATCTGAAATGGTTGACCAACACAAAATGAAGGTTGTACACCTTCATGTAGCACCCATCAAGAGTGAAATATTCCATCATAACTTTCAAAACTTTGGCCCAAATTAGCTTAATCTTGTCCATTTCCACATAATCCCCTGAGCACTTAACCAACATTGCTTCTTCTTCCTTATTTTTTGGAAAAATATTTATAGCCTGTGACCCCATAGGCTTATTGTTCTTTTAAAACTTCATACCATCCAATGGCATACCTACAATCTCAAATATGAGATTCAACGAAAGAGGAAAGGACTTACCCATCAAATTTACTCTACCATTTTCCCACCCAGCAACAAACTTCTCTGTAACCTCCTTGTCATAACCATGAAGTCTTTCCAGATAAGGAGAAACCCCTCCTCATTGGAGCTTTCTCCAAATTCTCTTCTCCTTTTTCCATTTTTCACAGTCTTGTGGCTCCTCCCTTCTCAACCTACCTCCCATGTCTTCTGCCAAATTCTTCTTACTCTTGTTTACTTCAAGTGCAATTTCAAAATAATACTAGCTCCTTTGATTCAATAGGCATAAAATGACCCACAATCTGTATGCAATTAACTCTTTCATGATTTTCTCACACCTTAACTAACAAATCTCTCTCCTCAAAAACTTAAGTGTCCGCTTCATTATTAATTATTTTATTTATGACCCCTTCCTTGTGATTAAGATCAAACATGATTAGACTTAAAGTCTCTTTTTGAAGATTTACTTCCTCTTTCCATATAATGATAGCTTCTTAATGGGCCCCCACATTAGCAAGCCCATCCGAAGGCTTGTTTCCTTCCCAGTACACATGGAAAATATACACTTCTTGAAAAGTACCAAGAATAGATATGATTTTATCTATGATATGTGCTATGGTCCAAGAGGCCACATTCTTTCCTTTTATACAATTTATTATATTTAGTGGATCTTCCTCCAACCAAAGCTTTGTACTTCTCAGCTCCTTAGCCAACATCACAACTTGGAGAGCTAGCTTGACTTCAGCAACATGATTTGTTTGAATTCCTAGAGGCACAACAATAGCTCCCATACAATTTCCAGCCCAATCTGTTACTAAACCTCCAACCCCAGGCCTACTTAGATTGCCTTTGGCCGAACCATCAAAATTTCCTTTATGCCATCCATTAGGTGGAGCTATCCATATAATATTTTCTCTGGGATTGGTTTCTTTGGCTCTTTGTCCCAAGAATTCCCAATTATGGATTTCTTTGAAGTCCTAAGAGTTGTTCAAGAATTTAGAATCATACAAAAGATTGGTTCTAATTTTTTCCATTAGGCTTCTACAAACTTGGTCAGCCATAATCTCAAAGGAGGTTTGTTTGTCTCTAAACACTCTATTGTTTCTCTCCGTCCATATTCTCCATGCGAAATGAGGGAGAAACATATTCCATATAATTTTGATCTCTTTACCAGGGAAGGGGAAAATCCATTGGTTAACAAGATCTTGAAGATTCTGAGGGTTAACCTAGTCCAATTGGATCTTTTTAAATATAGCTTCCCAAAATTTTCTTGTGTAGGGACAATGCATCATCATATGGTTACTAGTTTCAACTTCAACACAACACAAAAGCACCTATTAGGCATATTAAATCCCCTTTTACAAAGATTATCCACAATTAGAATCTTGTTTTGAACAAGAAACCAATATAACATATTAATCTTGGGTATAAGTTTATTATTCTAGACATGAGAGAAAAAAGGATGTTCTTCCTCCTTAAAAAAGAGAGCAAAAGTAGAGGAAACAAAAAATTTACCACTGGCATCAGGACCCCACACTAAAACATCATGTTCATTATTTCTTATAAACCAAGAACAAAGTTGCATATTCACAATCTTGATATTTTCATTAATGAGACCAAGATCAACCCATTCTTCATTTTCCGAGTAGTCAGAAACCATTTCACCTATTATCTCTCTGCAAACCTGAATAGTATTCATCCATTCCTGGTTCTCATTAAGAGGACTATCTTTCAACCATTTATTATCCTAGAATTTAACCTTCCTACCATCTCCCAGCTTCCATTTGGCCCCCTTTCTTACCAAACTCTTAGCTTTACTGATGTTGTTCCAAATGTAGGATCCCTAAATATCCTCCTCATTACTTAGTCTTCTAAAGAGATTAAAAGTTATTTACTTTTTAAAATAGTATTCCATTCTTTCTTCTCTTCAAAAACCCTCTAGATTTGTTTAGGCAACATAGCCTTATTGACATTTTTTATACTTATTATGCCAAGACCACCAAATCTCTTAAGCTTACAAACCTTGTCCCAAGCAATAAGACTAAGCCTTTTTTCTCTTCAACCCCTGACCAAAGAAATATTTTTTGAATTTTCTCAATCAGATCAACATACTTTTGAGGGATTTTGAAGAGACTAAGAGCATACACTGGAAGGTTTTGCAGAGTAGCCTTGAGTAATTGGACTTTTCTAGCTTAGCTTAGACTGGCCCCTTTCCATCCAGCAAGTTTTCGATGAAATCTATCTAATAAATTATTCCAAGATGTATCATCTGATTTCAGACATAAAGGAAGACCAAGATAGGAAGTAGGGAGCTTTCCTATTTTACAACCAATAATAGCATAAATTTTCCTTTGTCTTACCTCAGGAGTGTTACTGAAATACAAAGAGGTTTTCTCCTAGTTAATAAGTTGGCCAGTGGCATTAGTATAGGTCATCAAAGCCTTCATGTTCCTAGCTTCCTTGACTGTGGCTTCCCCCATCATGATGGTATCATCCATAAATTGTTCATGAGAGCACTTAAATCTAGAAAATGAAAGTTGGAGACCCTTTATCTACCCTACATTCACCAATTTATTGATATATCTCCCAAGAATCTCTGCCATAATAGCAAAAAGGATAGGAGATATAGGATCTCCTTGCCTTAAAACTCTTGAGGGATGGAAGAAGTTAGAGGAACCACCATTCACAATGACAGAAGATGAAATCAAAGTAACCAACTCCATGATCAACCTGACCACCCCTTTATCAAAACCAAAAGATAAGAGAATTTTAGACAAGAACAACCAATCCACTATGTCATAGGCTTTGGAAAAATCCAACTCCATTAAGAATCCTTGCTTTTTAGAAGCTTTTAGAGAGTGAATATTCTCATGGGAAACAATAATAGAGTCCAGAATCTGCCTTCCTGGAACAAAGTCATTCTATTAAGGAGATATTAAAATAGGCAGACATTTTATAATTCTAGAAGTAAGGACTGTTGGAATTAGGAGAGATAGGTACTGAGAGGGGAGGGGTGAATTAGTGCCTTCAAAACTTTACTTATAAAAGCTTTCTGATCAATAACTGAATACTGTGATAACCGATCAAAATAACTTGAATCTAATTGCATAAATCAATCATCTAGTTAACTTAAGAAAGTAAACAACATGAAATCAATATGAAAATAAAATAACACAAGTATTTTGGTAATGCAAAAACCCTTGTTAGAAGGTAAAAACTGCGATGGGGATGACACCCACTAATTCTTCACTACTGTAGATAGAAAAGGTTTGCTTGTTAAGGCTACAAGTTTTGATCACTTTTGGTGATCTTACCCTGTTAGGAGTAACATATTAGATCAACTAGATCTACCTAGTTATAGGATTTAACAACACTAAATGAAGTGTGTACTCAGTTAAGAGATTTATACAAAGATTGTTAATTCTACTCTGTTAAGAGATTTATACAAAAACTCTATCACAATTGTTAGAAAGTAATAGGTAACTATTTGCTAGTTGACAACTCAATTGTCTGAAATAGATCTATAAGTGCTTATCAAAATATCACCTTATCTGTGATGGTTCTCTACTTTGTTCTGCTCGATAGCGTTGTCTGATTCTGCTCAATCTGATATCCTTTGTACTCTATTCTGCTCGGTAAACTAATTGTCTTGAAGATAAGCAATATCTTCAAGTGCTCCTTGATTCATATATATTAGTTCACCAACCTCATAAAAATGGTGTGAACATACCAAATATATAGTGTCCTGTTTTGCCACCTTAGCAAAAATTAGGTTACAAAAAAAATCATAACCCTAAGATCTACGATGAAAAATAACCTAGATCAACTAATTCAAATGAGATAATCATTGCATTTAATGAATATCTTTTACAATAAATGCTCCTCAATCTTGGTAAACCATTTTACGATCTGTTATAACCGTTTGCATAGAATAATGTGCCATTTCTGATTACTATGCCATTTTTTGTGATCATCGGTAAATACTGTATAATCTGCTCAGTATATACTATGATGCTCGGTGTTTACTGACTGTTGGTGTCAGTGTCGCTTATGCTTGGTTAACTATGTGATGCTCAGTGTAAAAAGCTTTACTGACTTCTCTGTCTTACTTCTAGTTACCGATTGTCTCAATATAAGTAACCAACTGACCTGTTTACTATCCTTTGATACTAATGACAACCTTAAATGCTCAATAGATATTAACAATCTCCCCCTTTGGCATTAGTATCAAAACTTCAAAATGTATATAGACAAAATGTTTCTATATATTCCTTATATCTCCGCCATATACATAACAAAATTTCTAAGTACAAAAAGTACTCCCCCTTGGTGCATGCTCCTAGTAGTATGTAATATACATATCAAAGTATACTAATTTGGCATATAGATGGTTTTCCCCCTTTTTGATAATAATGCCAAATGCAAAAAAAATATAATGTATACTTACATCTTATAAAAAATGTTTGGATGGGTTTTCTGTATAGACTCCAAGAGGTTGTCCCACTCCTCTTTCAAGTTGGTAAGAGCAATATGCTCAAGACCGACTTGTGAATGCATGTCAAAGATATTATACAACATCAAAATTTTTGGTGTTACTACAAGTTTCTCAGCTTTGACAATGTGTGTTTCAAAAATCTTTAGGTAAGGAGTGAGTTCTTTCTGTAACTCTATAACTTGATCAGTGATGAGTGCTTCTTGTTTCCTTAAATCTGCTATCAGCCACCGGAGTTCCTGAACTCGGTTAATATGCTTTAAGAAAGTAGTTGGCTCAGTGATAGCTACTTGTGTACTCCACTTTATCTCTACTTCTAAACTTTTTATCTTTTCACTGACTTCTACAGTGAAGGTGTCTGAAGTACAAAGCTTAATTAGAAGTTGACAGATTATCTGGGTGATAGATTTTACCTCGGTAATGACCTCAGATAATTTTACTTTGTTAAGTGCCACTTCTATGCTAATCCTTTCTCCCAATTTGTTCTAAATCTTGGATTCTACCCTTTCTTCTATTCTTTTGTCTGCATTTGTATCAGGGGCATTGATTTTGTCAGCGAGTGTGGAAAGCTAATCTATGATGGGAGTATTCTCATCAATATTTGTTTCTAATACTATCTGTTGTAGAATATCCGTACATCATTTAACACTTCTTTATGTTTGTGTTCTTGCCTTAACTTCTCTTGTGCCACTTTCCTTGAACATAATTCCACATACCTACTTAGTTCCTTGGGGCTTAGGGTTCTCGGGTCACATTCTGGTATAATGATAACTTCATTAATGGTGACCGGGCCTTTGGCTTTCTTCTTCTTCTTCTTCTTCTTCTTCTGGGCAAGAGGTGACTTCTTCTCACTTATGACAATAGCTTTTTCTTCACTCCTCAGAGTATCCTTCCCAGTTGACACTGTATCATCCTTCTTCTGCTCCTCGGTAGATTGTGTGGGAGTCTCGGTTGTAGTGTTAGGTGGGTTCACCTCGGTTGACTTGGTTTCTTCTAGTTTCTTTGGTTCTGTAGACTGTGCCTCTGGTTTGTTAGGCTCATTTGTATCTACAGGTTGCTCAGGTGCTTTAATCTTAGTAGTATCTTTAATTAGCTCAGGATGAGAGACATCAGGTTATACTTGTGAGATTTTTTCAACTGCCTCTGCAAGTATGGGTAGCTCACCCGGTAGTGATGTGAGCACACTAGTAGTGTCGAATGCTTCATCTTTGTATGGTGCAATGGTCACATATTCATCATCCACATCATCAGGATCACCGTTAGTGATGTCCTCAATGAGGGCATCATCATCAGTTTTATTTTGCAAGTGGATCTTGACTTGATCCGGTGCATCCTGTGAAATTTTGATTTCTTCCTTTTGTTCTGTGATATCAATTACCTCGGTAACTGATATACCGGTGTCTTCTATTTTCTTACCTTTGTTATCATTAATGAAAATACCTTTATCTTTTGAACTGTGTCTCTTCTTAGACAATTTCAAGAATGCTTCCTGTTCAACTTTCTCTTCTGCTTTCAAAATTGATGTCCATAGAGAATCATAGATGACATCCATATCATCCACATTCTCATCCATGATCTGCATCTCTCTATTCTTGACTAGAAATCTAGCTTGATACTTTGTCATGTATTCACTTACCTCAGCATAGCAAAAGTGTGAGGCTTCTCGGCCTAATGACCGTTCTCTTTTCCTTTTCTCTGTATCTAATGCAATAGCCCATCTCTCACTTATTTTTTCATCAAGTTCTTTTGGCAATTGACATGCAAATTCCATCAGTACTCTCTTGAATTTTATCATCATCTAGATGATAGCATGTTCGATCTTTGTTTTGTCCTCGATTGACATTTTGCCAAATTTGCCTATGCTTGGATCTGTAAGATTTCCATTCTCAATTATATCTTCAATAATTTCTTCTATAGTACTTTCCCTGTTATGAACTAACTTGAATTGATCAGGGTCATTTTCAGTGTTAGTCTCCTCTATATCTTCTTTACTCCTTATGTATTTCCTCTTTTTCTTAGGTGGTTCAACTACCTTCTTGTTCTTTCTCTTTATGTATTTCTTCGTCGGTGTAGCTGCTCTTTGTTTTGCTACTTTTACTGCTTCTTCTTTCTCAGTAGATTGAGCTGGAGTTGATGAATGTGTCATCATTCCTTCAGGTTTTGGTAGTTGAATTTCTTGTTCATCAGTTGTGGGTAGCTAAATTTCTTCTTCATCATTGGTGGGAGGAACCAGTGTGTGATCCTTTTCTTTGTCTGACTCGGTCTCCTCACTATCATAGGGCTTGTCAACCAACTATAACTAACCTTCGATTGTCTCATCAACCAGTGACTCCTTAGGTGAGTCAGATACATTTCCATATTTTGCTGAGAGATCTTTTCTCATTTTCTTTGCCCTTCTAGACATTTTTCCGATCTCTATGTTTGTTGTGATTCTAGACTTAGCTTCCTCATATACACCAAACCTACTAGCAGTGATGTCTATCAGTAATGCCAACAATGCATTGATTGATTTCAAAGCGAAATCATGATTCATTTCATAACCCATCAGTGCTAGCCATTTTGTTCTTGGTTCTATTGCCTTTATCATTGAGTGGTATGTGCTTACCACAAAGCATATGTCATCTTCAAATTTACTTACTAATTCCTTTGGAATTCTACTTCTTTGTTGAGTTTTTGTTTGAAATTCCTTGAAATATGCATTGAATTCCTTGTTCAGATTGTCTCCTAGACTTCTCATCATTTCACCGATTTGAGCAGTTATCAGTTTGTCCGATTGCCAGTTTACTTTACCAATACCTGGTACATATTTTTGTAGATAGAGAAATGTACAGACAAGCAGTGATCCATACTTACATGTATTAGACTTCTTTTCTTTTATTATCTTCATATTGTCATGCAGTTGGTGTAGTAGTAGCTCAACAAGATCAACCTAGTGATCTTTCTTCATAATTTTGTAAGCCATGTCCATGACACTGCAGAGTACACTATTTGGTCTGCTTGGTTGGAATATCTTGTACCCGATGACATGAGCTATGAATTTTACCATTGGAGCTTTGATAGTTGAGATTTTCAGTTCCCTACCATCCCATTGAGCTCTAGTGTTCTTTTCTACATCGGGACGAGACAAACTTCAAAAGGCTTTGGCTTTGTCGGTTGTAGGGTACCTAGTAACCCTACTGATAATCTTCTTAGTGACCTCAATAGGTTTATCTAACCAAAATTTTCCATCATGAAATCTGCTTAGCATGATTCTTATCCAGTCATTGTGGAAGGATTGCAGGAAGTATGTGAAACACTGTAACCCTGACTCTTCAATCTTCTTATATTCGGATTTAATTTTACCATCCAGTCCATAGATTTGCTGATAAGCTGCAATGGTCTCAAAATCACATACTTCACTGATCTTGCAGTGAATGTAGGCCCTAACGTCTTCTGTTAACAAAACCTTATCTGGAATACTAGAAAATGCACCCATATCGTCTGTTTGTGCTGCGACCTTGGGATGAGGTTTGAATTTTTCTTTGGCAAAGTGTGCCCTAACAATCAATTCCACTTCCTCCTTAATGTTCTGTGATTTTCTTACGGTCGAAGTCGATGCCATAAATTATTTCTAGGGTTTTGGAAAATAATAGATAACCAGTGTTCGGTAGGCAGATGAACTTACTCATTATCGTCCAAGAATTATCATCAGTTCAATCTACAATAGCTTTGAATCTATTCTGAAAATCTTTAGCTTGAACTCTTCTCTGTAAGATCTCCTTTCTTTGAAATTGCAATGTAACAATGAACTTTGTTTTCGCATATTTATAGGATTTTTGATATTCCCACTCAAACTTTGATGCATTAAATGCATGACCTAACTTTTGGTATGAAATGACTATCAGCTTGGTAATGTCTACAATATCTTTTGCTCGATTAACATAGAATTTCTTCATCGGTTCGCACTGTTGTCAGTTAACCTTGTATAATGATTACCGACAAGTAACCAACTCATGTTTCTTCTTTTACCGACTATATGACATTTGTAAATTTATAACACATAAACCATGGTGCATCTTTATTCATGCAGATTTGGTATTTGTACATCATATATAAGGAACTGTATGTAAAATATGATTATTTAAAATGTTAGTTCCATACATACCTTGTAATCTTAAGTGGAGGTACCGATGTCACCCAATCCAATGGACAAGGTTTCACCGACAGTGTTACTTGACTCGGCATTCTCATTAGATGCCTTCTTCCACATTGTGTTCCTTAACTTCATAATATCTACAATGTTATATCCACTCTCAAAGATATGGTTTTCATCAAGTACTCGGTCTCTATAGTTCTTGCTTATATGACCAACCTTGTGACAGTGCATACATGCCATTCCTGCATTTGTCCAGTTTCTTGATTGTCCAATCAGACTCTTTCTGTAATAGTTTGCTACAATATGTCCATACTGACCACATGCAGTATAATTAGTCCATGTATTATAATCCCAAACATATGAGTTACCTTATCTCTTCGGTTGATATGGCTTTCATTGTTGTTTCTCTTTAGGTGTCCAGACTTGTTTCATTTTCGCCTTGCAGTCCCTTGTAGTGTGTCCATGCTTATTACAAGTATAGCATATTTTCTCCTCAATAGTATTATTAGTAATGTCATTCTTCTTTGCTCTGCATTCATAAGCTGAATGTCAAAACTTACCACAATAATAACAATATCCATTGAATTTAGGAATGATAGGAGGTTTACCTTGTGCTTTGCTTCTGCACACATTAGATGTATATCCTATTTTTCCACAGTGGTAACATGTCATCACTTTAGGTTTCTAAGTTTGATTATTGTTGACTTTTTCATCTTGTTGTGATGATTCTCCTTCATCGGTGTAGCCTATATCGGCTCTACTTTCAAATCTCCTCTAATTAGTTAGGAAATCATCAATCTTTTTAGAGCTATCCTCAGCTATCTTCATCATTTCATTGTGTTGCTTTTGTGTCTTTATTTCATTTATTAGTTTTTCATTATCTTCTCTGAGTATTGCAACATATTCAAGTCTTCTTGATAATTCTCCATTTACTCGGTTCATTTCTTGATTAACTGTCATCATCTGATTTGATACTTGGAAGTGACGATCAGTGAGTCTCTATATTTTACTTTATTTTTCTTGAAGTTGTTTAGTCATTAGTCTTCGGTCTTCAATAGCTAGATTCCAATCTTGTTCAGCTTGTCTAGCATTGTTCATGATTTCCACCATTCTCACCATTTGAGATTCATGACCAATTTGAAGTGCTTTCACTTGCTCAGATAGATGTTGATTCTTTTCAGATAACTCAGAGATTATGCTTTCAGATTCGTCAGAGATGCTTTCAGAGCTTGATCCAATATGATCAAATATTTCATCAATAGGTTCTTCATGATAACTAATTTCATTCAGCTGAATAGCAAGGTTCTTTCTTTCAACCAATAATTTATTCAGTTCTTCCTTGCCCTATTTATACTGTTCCACAAACATCTGCCTTTGTATCTTCTAATTCTCAATAGTCTTGTCAAGCTTGTATCTCTCCATGACTTAGATCTTTACCCTTCAGTGGTTAGACTGTTCAACAAGAGAACTATGCTCTGATACCAATTGTTGGAATTAGGAGAGATAGTTACTGAGAGGGGAGGGGTGAATCAATGCCTTCAAAACTTTACTTATAAAACCTTTCTGATCAATAACTAAATAATGTGATAACCGATCAAAATAACTTGAATCTAATTGCATAAATCAATCAGCTAGTTAACTTAAGAAAGTAAACAACATGAAATCAATATGAAAATCACATAACACAAGTATTTTGGTAACGTAGAAACCCTTGTTAGAAGGTAAAAACTGCAGTGGGGATGACACCCACAAATTTTTCACTACTGCAGATAGAAAAGGTTTGCCTGTTAAGGCTACAAGTTTTGGTCACTTCTGGTGATCTTACCCTGTTAGGAGTAACATATTAGATCAGCTAGATCTACCTAGTTATAGGATTTAACAATACTAAATGAAGTGTGTACTCAGTTAAGAGATTTATACAAAGATTGTTAAGTCTACTCTATTAAGAGATTTATACAAAAACTCTATCACAATTGTCAGAAAGTAATAGGTAACTATCTACTAGTTGACAACTCAATTGTCTGAAATAGATCTATAAGTGCTTATCAAAATATCACCTTATCTATGATGGTTCTCTGCTCTGTTCTTCTCAGTAGCCTTTTCTGATTTTGCTCAATCTGATATCCTCTATGCTCTGTTCTGCTCGGTAAACTAATTGTCTTGAAGATAAGCAATATCTTCAAGTGCTCCTTGATTCATATATATTAGTTCACCAACCTCATAAAAATGGTGCGAACATACCAAATATATAGTGTCCTATTTTTCCACCTTAGCAAAAATTAGGTTACAAAAATAATCATAACCCTAAGATCTACGATGAAAAATAACCTAGATCAACTAATTCAAATGAGATAATCATTGCCTTTAATGAATATCTTTTACAATAAATGCTCCTCAATCTTGGTAAACCATTTTACGATCTGTTATAACCATTTGCATAGAATAATGTGCCATTTTTTTATTATTATGCCATTTTCTATGATCATCGGTAAACACTGTATAATCTGCTTGATATATACTACGATGCTTGGTGTTTACTGACCATCGGTGTTAGTGTCGCTGGTGCTCGGTTAATTGTGTGATGCTCAGTGTAAAAATCTTTACCGACTTCTCTGTCTTAGTTCTAGTTACCGATTGTCTCAATATAAGTAACCAATTGACTTGTTTACTATCCTTTGATACTAATGACAACCTTAAATGCTCAATAGAGATTAACAATGACCTTAGACAAAATCTTATACAAAGAGGTTCACAGGCTTATAGGCCTGAATCCATCAACAGTACTAGCTCCCAGTTTCTTATTAATAAGAGCTATAAAGGTGGATTTGAGTTCTCTTAGAATAGTTTTAGTTCCAAAAAACTCCTTAACAGTTGAACAAACATCTTTACCAGTAATGCTCCAAATTTTTTGAAAGAAGAACATTTGAAACCCATCTGGACCTAGAGATTTCTCTCCTTCAAAAGAGAAAACCACTTCTTTAATCTCCTTATCAAAAGGAATAGCTTTAAGAATATCATTGGAAGACTTATCCATAATAGAAGGGATGGATTCTAGAAACTTATTCTGATCTTCCAAAATGAGATTTTTTTCCTTGGATAAGATAGTAGCAAAGTACCCCTTCATTTCTTCTATGATTTCATCCTCTTTAGAAATAGTTTCTCTTGCCGAAGATAAAGAATGAATCATGTTGATAGCCTTATGCTTAAGGGTCATTAAGTGAAAGAATCTAGTATTTTTGTCTCCCAAATTAAGCCATAGAGATCTCGATCTCTACCTCCAAAAGGTCTCCTCTTTGGAAATTATATTATGGTAATCCACAAGAAGATTATTCTCTTGGAGTTTCTAATCATCGGTCAAACCATCTCTTTGGATTTTATCTTGAATATCTTTAAGATCTATTATAATTTTACTCTTGGCTTGGAATCTATCCCCAAAAACGTCTTTATTCCATTGTCTCACTTTAGATTTTACATTTGAAAGTTTCTTAACCACTTTGAACATAGCTATTCCATCCACTTTAAGGTTCCACCATTCCCTTATTTTATTCTCAAGATCTGGGTGAGCTAACCACATCTTTTCAAATCTGAAAGGATCATTTCTTTTACCATTAAAAGGACTCACTGTGAAAGAAATAGGGAAATGGCCCGATCCAATTCTTGCAAGAGAAGAAAAAGAGCAAGAAAACTGAGTCATCCAATCTAGAGAAATGAGCACCCTGTCAAGCTTGACTTGGATAAGGTTGACTCCAATTCTACGATTGATCCAAGTATAATTTATCCCTTCCATTTCAATATCCAGCAAACCTTCATTGCTAATAAAATCCATCAAGTCAACCCTGCTATCCACTTGGGGAGTATTCCCTCCCATCTTGTCATTCTCTTTTAGGGGAGTATTAAAATCCCCCATTATCATCCATGGACTGTTAGGAAAAGTATCCCTAAATTCATGCAATTTATTCCATAGCTTAAGTCTTCTCGTCTTAGTATTAGGAGCATAGACATTAATAAGGATGCAAGAAAATTTATCCTTATAACTAAAAACATTGACTACAAGAAAGTTTTTATCCTCATGCAGAAGCTGACAATTAAAGATAAATTGGTTCCAAAAAATAGCCATACCTCCAAAGGCTCCTTCAGAGCTACAACCAAGGCATCCCCCATTTTTAAACAGTTTAATCTTTTCAACTTTTTCTTTCCTCATTTTAGTTTCTTGAACAAGTAAAAAATATGGCTTAGAGTCCTTGATGAGATTCCTAACTACATCTTTCTTGTGAGGACTGTTAAGTCCTTGAATATTCCTTGATATGATCTTCATAAGGGGATTGGAGAGCATACCTCGAGGATGGTCAATTGTTTGCCATTCGCTATGTTCTATTTTGCTTCTTGGTCTCTCAGTTCTCTATCTAATTGTCTTCCTCTTTCTTTTTTTGGAGTACCAACATCTGCTTTCTATTGCCCTCTAGTCTAGACTCCTCCTTGCTTTTGAGCACCAATCTTCTTAACCATTCTAAGAATAGAGCCTCCCTTAGAAACACTATCTCTTTTCTTCCCTGAATTAAAGATCTGGTCATTTGAGATTGCAAGTCCTAGAGGAGAGCCTTTCTTATGTGAGTTATTTTTTTTTCTTAAGCTCCCCAACCTCAATTCAAGGATTCTCCTTTTCATCAAGATCCATATTTTCTTCACTTCCCCAGGTCCTCTTCACTATTAGGGTTGAGAATGTTTCCGTACTATTCCCTTTTAAGGAGCCACTATGATTCTGACCATCCAAAATATTACGTCCCTGTCCTTCCTCTATAACCTAATTAAGATCAACCAATTCTAGCCCTTTCAAGGAATCTTCCACCCTTGATTCCATTACAATCTCTTCTCCCCTAGGAGATCATGCTCCTCCTCCTTTATTTCTCAAGTCAGGACTAGTAGTCTTATTAACACTTTCTACTAAAACCACATTTTCCTTCTCTTGATCATTTTCCTTTTGAGTTTCACCAGTAAGTGCATCTTGTTGAATCCGATGGTTCTAAACATACCTTGGGCCCAAAGGATTTTCATTTGTCTTCTAGGAATAATCCTCTTTAGAAGCCTTTGGAATAAGAGAAACTTCCTCAATTCTCTCTGGGATAGGACATATTTTTTCTTTCCACTCCATCTTCTATCCTAAAGACTTTTCCTGCATCTTCTTTTTTTCCTTTTGAGGGCATTGTTTCACCCAATGACCTAACTTCTTACATAAAAATCAAGAAAATGGAGTTGATTAATATTCAAATTCTTAAATCCATTTACCTAGTTTCGATTTTATGGTAATGACTTGTGGAAGTTCAACATATTGTTGAATGTTCACACAAATCCTGGCATACACTTTTCTAGTCCTTGCTACAGTCATCAGATCTATTGATAGAAGCTCACCAAAAGCTCTAGCAAGACCAAAAAATATATCCTCATGCTAATATTCCAAAGGCAATCCAAGAAGCCTGACCCACACAAGAGCTGCAACAAAGAAGTTAGCATTATAGTCCAGATTAGTTGACCATTTTTGCAGTGACAGAGAAGATTTACCCATCATCCAAGGACCACCACACAACACTTTAGACATATATTCCCAATTAGAAAATTCAAAAGAAAAAAATCCTTTTGGCATTATTGCTATATCCACCTGACCCTTTAGTCTCCACTTCTTATCCACAAAGGATCTTACAAGATCAATATTTGTCTTGGTCCCACAAACTTACCAACTAGAGTTTAAGCCATTATTGACATAGTGTGGTCAACTAACGGGTTTAGAATGAAAATTCCAAAAGCTCCCTTTTTTGAATGAGAGATAATATTAACCTCAGGGAATGAAGATTTCCCAGAAGGCTAAACACCAAATAAACCTGACCATTTCCCTTTACCAAGAAGAGAAGAGAAACCACTCGATCTACCTCCTTGAGGTTCCAAGGGGGAAGTCTTAGACCCTTCTTCATCCTTAAGAATATTGACCTTTTCCATCTCTGACCCCTTGGAGGGACCAAAGTCCTTGCTAAATGAAGCCAAAGGTGACCCACCATCCTTTTCCACATTCCCTGACACTGAATCCGTAGCAATTCCTGCATCCCCTGTCGCAGATCTTGCAAAAAACCCTCCATCTCCTAGTTTTCCGCTCATGCTCAAATTTGAAAAAACCCCTCCCTCTCATCCTCCTGCTCGATCCCTCTCCATCTCGCTATGTGATTCTTTTTGTCTCGGTTGTTAGGTTGTAGCCTTCTTTCGTTTAGTGTTGTTTTTCTATTGGTGATGTGTCATAATTGTATCCTGAACTCTTAAAGCTAAATCTTTCTTTCTTTGTACAAGGTTTCGAGTCCTTTCAAAACCTATTTTTACTTAATCAAAACATTCTTAGAGAATTTTCCCTATTTTATCACTTTGTGCAAAAAAATAGGTTTAGCAAGGGGTCTTAGGTCCTATATAGATCTTCAAATGGTTTTAATTGATTAAAGAGAGTTTGAAAAAGTTGCTTAAAATGTTTTTGATGTATGTTGTCAAAGTGATAAAGACTTCAATAATGTTCTTTGTTATCATTAAAAGCTCCAAAGCATATTTTAGAACCTTCATGTCTTGAAAAGTCAAAGGACAAGGTTTAAAACTTGGAGGGAGTTTCATACACTTGTAACTTGAGGTTAAGGAATGAAACATGGGTTTGAATATAGTTATAAGTGTAGAAACCCTAAGAAATTTGATGTGAATGTATCATGAAGAGAAAATAAATAGTGCCCAATGCCCAAAAAAATGCAGAAACATAAAAAGAGCAGTAGCTTTAAGATTTAACAAGAGTTTGAAATGCAACTTTTTTTGTGAGAAATAATAGATTAAATAAATAGTAGTAATTACTTTTCATGAATGAAGCAGTGGATCTCATAAAGAACACAAAGTTAAAGTTAAACACATTTTTCGTTAGTGATCAACATGCTCTATGAATGAACAATAGTTTTTTGTTAAACAACAAAGAAAATAAATAACAAGTTTCATTGAAAAGAGCAAGGATTTTCAAGTAATGAACAACAATATATTAGGTACATGCATAGGAGAAACAAATTCAAAAAGAAAGATCATCATATCCATATAATAAAAATAGTGATCTCATTAATGAGAAACAATTTTGGATAAAGAAACAATAGTCTACATTGATTCTAGATGCTCGTGGAATAGAATCAGTAGACATTCTATGAGAAGGACAAAAAATGAAGAGTTTATCAATGGTTATTAATCATGAACAACAAAAAGAGAAGATTTCTAAAGAAAAACAATAGTCCAAAGAAAGAAATGACACCATGAACATGAGTTAACAGTGAACAATAAATACATTCAAAACAATAGTGGAAAGTAAATAATAGATGAACTAATAGAAAACAACAATTCTTTAATGGATAAAAGCATCTTTTAAAATGGAATGAATAATAAAAGAACACCACATTTCGTGCATGGATAGAAAGTCATTGTGAAGAGCTTCAATGATGTAAGGAACAACAAATTGCTAACGAGAAGTAACAGATTTCAAGAGCTTAATGTAGACACCCAAAAATGGAGATACTTGTGAGCTCATATTTAACCACTAATTAATTATTCCTTTATTATTTAATGGTTCTTTAATCGTTAATTAAATAACTTATTTCTTCTATAGTCCAATCTCTTAATCACTCTCTTGATATTAATTAAATAATTAATGTTATTTAATTAATCGACCTTAATTAATTGGTTTGTACTGATTAATTCAATTCAATTTCCATTATCCTATAGTTAAATAATTATCATTTAATTTTTTAATTTATCTAATTATTCTCCCTAATTAAATTAATTTAATTTCACTTCAATTTTATTTTTAATTATTTTTTGGCGAAAGTGGCATTCCACTAATATTTTATATAATAAAAACTAGTTCAAGAGCTCAACAGGGAAAGCACCAGTGAAGAAAACCCTATACCTTTTCTCAAATACAAATATATAGCTCAAATCATGAAGGAGAACCCTAAATAGATAACTAATTCTAATATCAACCAATCAATGTCTCAAGCATCCAAAAAACATATCCAAAATGTGCTCCAAAATATGCTTTATGAGTATCTACCCACTATACTATAACATTTTCTATTTTTTAATTACAAATGTATATATCCCCAAACAACACTATGGATTATACCAAAAAGGGATATAAATCATGTCTATGAAAATGAGATCCCATAAAAGCACCCCAAAAGGGAAAGATGATGACATGACAACACCACTTCCTTCGTTGAACATGTCGTGTCAACAAAGAAAGCTTGGATACCATAGATTCAGAGACCTTGCATATCGCTTCACTATTCATTACATATCTGCCTGCAAATTTGAATTTGTAATAGCCTCCATATATCAAGCCACACTTATCTACAAAGAAATATTTTCCATCGAAATCTATCGAAACGCCCACCATTGGTTATCGAGAGTAAAACCCGACAAAAATGACCATCATGCAACTGCCCTTTTGTCTTTGACTGTGCAAAAAAAACCTTGTATATCAAAAGCTAATGTATGGGGAATCTAGGAACATTCATTTCGAAAAAGGAATAAAATGTTTTGGCAGGGTAGCCAAATTTAATCTATATCCATTGGTTATGCCTCATTGGAATTATCCTCTTAAACTCTAGCCCATTGATTATTGTTTTTCTCATCTACATTGTCATGATGATAAGACCAATTTTGGTTATCCCAGGAATATTGTTTGTTAATGAAAGCCTCATCCCAACTTGAGACATTTTCCCCCATAGAATTATGCTCTCTATTTTCATCCCTTGAATTATGTAAATCTACATTTTGGAAATCATTACCATGTCCTAAAATGTGACGTATGGTTGTAATTGAGATTAGGACATTATCACAATGGAGAGATTTAATCTGACCAAAAACATGGGTATGTTGAAGAAGGCCAATATCATGAAATTGTAGTGCCTTTTTAATTGATCCATAAAAAGTGGCACATGATTGATTTAAAGAAAGAAGGTCCCTATAAAATAGACATCCAAACCATGCAAAACCATCCTAGAAATTGTATTTATGAGTTGCATCCATCACACTAATTCTTTTTTGAAACTATTTTCTTAAAAGGAGCCTAGGATTATAACAAATCTAAGCAATTTGAGAGGAATATTGAGAGCAATTGAGAAGGAAAAATTATCCTTTTTTTCCATTATGTTTACAATGTCATGCCATGTTATGTTAACCAACTAAAATTAAAACCTTGTGGCTACATTTTATGTCTTAGATTTGTCCTCATTGATAATATTTTCTACCAACGGGTATTGTGAAATATTTATGTCCAAGACCAAAGAGTCAAGGAGTATATGATCACATCCCATGTTAGCCAACATATCTACCAACTTATTACCCTCCCTATAGGTGTGGGAAATGTAACATTCTTTAAAGGAATCCAACAAAGACCATGTTCGAGTTAAGATATAGGAAATGCAATGATTGAAAACATGCCTTTTAATGTATGCATTGATAATAACATATGAATCCCCTTCTACATGAATATGCTTAAGGCCCAATTTCCTTGCCATGACCAACCCATTCAGAAGATCCAAAGCTTCAACAACATTATTTGTGTTTGGTTGAATACTTGCATATTTCAAAGCCAGTAGATTGCTCAGGTTGTCTCTAATAGAAATACCAATTCCTTCTTTCCCCAGGTTTCCCCTTGATACTCCATCTAAATTTATTTTAAATTGACATGATTGTGGAGGTTTCCATTTAATATTGTTTCTAATTTTATTTTTTATTATGTTGACAAATGGGGAATGGGAATGAAGGGAAATTGATGTCACCCTGGGTTTTGGTAATTGAAGCATCCCATGGTATAAAAGTATGTTTCCCCTCCAACCTATGGGCACTAGAATTGACCATTTCAGAGATAGATTTCTCCAGAAGAGAAAGAACAGTTTGGATGGATGAGTGAATTTGCCTAAAAATTCTTTTGTTTCATTTCCACCACATGTCCCATAGAATTGCAGCTAGTGTACAATACCAAATACTGACAAACATTGATTTTGAGAATAAGACTAGCCATGATTGCAACATGTCCCATAGAGAATTTGGTAATGGGAAAACCAAATCAATTTTTATCATGACAAAGTGCCAATGCTGCTAAGAAAATTTACAATGCAAAAAGAGATGATACATTGTTTCTATAGTTTCATTACATAAAACAAACTAGAAAGGTTGTGTTATATTTAATGAATGAAGTCTCTCACTAGTCAGGATGCATTTTCTGAGTGCTAACCAAGAAAAACACCCAGCCTTTGGGAGAACATATTTATGCCAACAAAACAATAATTCCTTTTGTTTTTTATTGCAGGAAAAAATAGGTTTTAAAGGGGACCCGAAACCTCGTACAAGCTAGAAAAAAAGTTTTACGTTAAAGGACACTAAAAAGAGACAAGATTGGGGACCAGTCCACCATAACCAGAATAAGAAAAACAACCTAAAAAACTAAAGACCAGCAAAAAACTGACAAACTACTAGTACCAGGAACCCAGGGCACTAGACAAACTCCTTGCGAGTCTCATTAGCTTCCTGCTTCACCTCAGATATTTTCTTTATCGCTGCATTGAAATTAGAGAGCTCTTGGATTCTTTCTTGAATCTTCCTCCTTTTCGCCGATCTTGTATGTTTTCCCAAGCCTTCCTCTTCTAGGTCCTTAGTAATCTCATCAAGTTTCTTACTAGGGGAGCCAGCATCCAGCTCAGCTTTAATGGTCATAAAACAATCCATGGCCGAACCCATAAATTTGTTGTTGTCATGCATATGATTTTTCATTGCGTTCTCCATAGTTTCCATTCTAGCTTGCATTTCCTGCACTTTTTTTATCCCCATCATTGTTCATATTATCGATCACAATTTTTGAACCAGACTCCAGCTTTTCCTGCAGAGAATCCACCCTAGAAGAAATGGAGCGATGCTTTAAGTTTAGATTCTTGATCTCCTGGAAAACCCATTTCAACAATAATTCCCTTTGTTTTTCTTTAATATTTACCATCCATTAAATAGCTTGATAACCCATCTTGGTTGTGTAGTTTCCAATCTGAAGATGGGACCCAAAATAGTGAATCCACACTATTGGTATTATATACTATCCTTTCATTCAATATAGATTAGAATGTTGATATCTGCACATATGAAATTGGTAGGTTTTAAGGATATTTCCAAAATGCCTTTCCTATATGAATATCAATAGCACTGGTGTATTCAATTAATTTAGTACCCCAAGAGTCCTTAACTATATCAGCAACACAATTGTAATCATGCCATCCATATGAGGCATTATTAGGTGTAAGTATATGATTAGATGACATTGGGCATTTGGAGCCTTAGGTATTTTTCTCCATTTTCTCACCCATGATTTTGAAGGAGATTATTGTAATATCTTTGTACAGGGCATGATTTAGGGTTTTCTTCCTAGATTATTTCCCTAATGAGCATTTGAATTCAGGTTTATTATATAAATAAAAATATATCTAGTGGCTCACCACTTTTGTAAAAAAAAAAAACTATATCAACAACACAAACTAGCTCATCATTTTGTATTAGGGGAGGGAGAGCATTCCATGAATCTTCCCAAAAGTCAATACTTTACCCATTATGTACTTTTCATGAAATGTATTTTTTAATGATGTCCCTGGAAGAAATCATGAAGTTCCAAATTATCGAGTCACTAGGGGGTCAAGGACTATTATTATTCTATTTGATTCCTATGAATCTAAATATTTCTCTTGCAATTTCATAAACCATTTTCTATTTGGATTCTTAAACATTTGTCAGACTAATTTTCCTCCAAAATCCTTATTTTTATATGTTAGATCATGCAGTCCTACACCACCCACATTTTTTGTACAAGACATGTCTTTAAGTGGTACTAATGGAATTTTATTTCCCCCTTGACATATTGTTGGTCCAAAGGAAGTCTCTAATGATTTTTTCAATTTGCTGGATAACAGATTTTGTTGCTTGGAGAATTGACAAAAAATAGTTCAGTATTGCTGATAACACTATTCTTATAAGCAATATTCTACTAGACAAGGACAACCAACATACCTTCGAAGAAGAAATCCTATTTTTTATTCTCTCAATAATGGGGCTCTAGTAACTAGCTCTATTGGCACCCTTGAAAAAGGGGATACCAAGATAGGTAGAGGGCAGAGTTTCCAATGAAAATCCCAAGATAGAAATAATATTATTTGATACTTGCTTGGAGGTGTTAAAGATAAAGAATTTTGACTTGTGGGAATTTACTCTTTGACCATACACATGTATATATAGGTCAAGAACATTCTTCATTTAAACTTCCTAAAGATTGGATCTCCCAAAAAGGAGAAAATCATCAGCAAAGAAAGAGTGGGTGATTGATATGGAAGTACCCACAATATGGACTCCTTGTCACAATCCCTAATCAGATTTAAATATGATGAGCCTGCTAAAAGCTTCTACTATGATGATAAATAAGAATGGCGAGAGGGGGTCCCCTTTCCTAACTCCTTGTGTTGAAGTAAAAAAAATTGTTGGTGATCCATTTATTAAGACTAAGAATTGGGCACCAAATATGCACGTTTTGATCCATTTACACCACTTAGTTGCAAAACCAAACCCTTTAAGGACTTTCATAAGGAAGTAGCAACTCAGTCTATCATAGGCCTTCATCATATCAAGCTTGACGATAAAGGTTGGAATTTGATGTGAATTAATTGAATGTATAGTCTCATGAGAAACTAGAGCTCCCTCCACGGTTTCCCTCCTTGGAATGAAAAACCCTTTCTCTAGAGAGATGATATTTACAATGAGGTGTTGCAACCTTAAGTAAATTTCTTTTTTGATGATTTTATAGATTGTATTACAAAGTAAAATAGGGTGAAAATCTACAGAAGTTTTGGGGTTCTTACTTTTGGGAATGAGAGTGATGTTTGTTGTGTTGAAATGTTTGAGCATTAATAAACTTTTTCTAGATTCTTCAGCTACAGGTAGGAGATCATAACAAATAACTTCCCAACATTTTTGGAAGGAAAGTCTAGTAAACCCATCAAGGCCCAGAGCTTTGTCAGCCACCACAGAAAATATCACTTTATGTATTTCCATCAAAGTGAAAGGAGCCATGAGCAACAAATTATCTTTTTCTATTATTAGTGAAGGAATAGCCCTTATAATTCATCTTCATGCATGGGAGATGCAGGGGGAATTGATAGTGCAAGGAGACCTTTGAAGAACTTGACTCCCTCATTCTCTATATCCTGTGGATCAAATAATATCCTATCTGTTGTAGCATCCTGAATTGAAAAGATGGTATTCACTGCTCATTTTTGTTTAGCAGACATGTGAAATAACTTTGTGTTCTTTTCACCCTCAGCAAGCCAAAGCTCCCAAGATTTTTGGCACCAATATTCCTCTTACCTTTTGCACAATTCTTCCCACTCCCCAAATAATTTCTTATTCTTCTCATAAGAATGTTGATTTAATCCATATCTGATAATGTCATCATTTAATTCTTGTAATTGCTTTTGCACAACCTCCTCTTCAAATTTTTTTTAAAGACTACCTTATTCCAAATCTTGATTTGCTTTTTGACAAATTGCGTCTTCTTATAGAACTAAAACATTTTTGTATTGTCAAATGGTGGAGCCAAGTACCACCATTGTTTTAGGAGAAAATGAAATTGAGGGTATCTAAACCACATACTTTTAAATTTAAATGAAGCTTTATGTCTTTGCTAGGATGAGATTGAAGAATTTTTTATGTGTAATCAAGTGGGGAAGTGATCTGAGCCTTGAAGAGACATAATTTCTAAATGAATATTCATATCCAATTATTTCCAGTATTGTGTTAATAGGAACCTATCCAATCTTTCATCCATCTGTAGAAAACCCATGCATTTATTGGTCCAAGTAAATTTTCCATTGCGAGGAATTACATCCAATAAATTGTTATCAATAATAAAAAATGTAAAATCTTGCATCACATAGATTGGAGGGCAGATTCCACCTTCTTTCTCATTTGGTGAGGTAATGGCATTAAAGTCCCCTGCTATGACAATGTTGTAATCTGCATATTGTTGGGTAATATTTGTAAGCGCTAGCTAGAGCAATTTTTTTTTATCATGGATAGAAGAGGATCCATAAACATTAAGTATCAAAAAGGGTAAATTAAAGTTTTGGACTTGAATAAGTTGCCAATTAGATTTAAGCATTATAAGTTGAGCCTGGACAACCTTTTGATTCCATAGGAATGCAAGACCACCGGAAGCACTCATACTTTGAATATGAATAGAATTCTATAGAGACCATTTTTGAATACTTTTATTGAAAGTGCACCATCTTAGAATGGATGCACTCCTCATGTAAGACTTTTTAGCTCCCATCCTTTATCAATTTTTTGGACCATGGATGGATTGATGCTCAGTTCCCTTATTCTCCCATCCAACCCTATTTTTCCCTCTTTGATCTATTTAGTTTCTAAGACCTCAAAGTTGGCTCTTTGTGGGCCACTCTAGGAATAGGTTGACTAGGTTGACCTATTCCCCATGGGTTGTGAGCCTCAAGCCAAATATTGTCTCGGGGATCTAATTTGCAAAATTTGGTGACCTCGTCAGCTTACTTTATTTTCCCACCTGAAAAATAATATAAAGGAAGCCCAGGAACCTCATTTTGGAGGAGGCCAATTCATGATAGAAATCTCATGTTCAAGTGTTCAAGAAATCAAGCATTCAAGTCTTCAAAGATTCAAGGATCGTTTGTGGGCATCTTTCCTCTTCAAGATCTAGCATATTGTTGGCCATCAAGGGAGGAGATCTTCATGGAGGCATTCATCTTATTATTTATTTGATGGAAACTTACATCCATGGCTCCATGAAGTGATTTTGGTATATCCATAGCATTTGTAGAGATTTCATACATTGCAAGTTCAAGATCAACTTACAAACACAACAAAATCCTTTTTGACAAGGATTTCTTCAAGAAAGGTGAATATTTACATTTATCTCATTTCATTTACAAATTCACATTTCAATTCAAGGTTGATTCCTCAATCTAGGGCTTGACCAAGGCAAGCCTATATGCCTTGCCAGGGAACCTAGGAGAATTTAACCTAAAACATATCACTAAGTTTACAAAATAACTTTTTTCTTAAGTGTTTACAAAACAATAATGATAATAGTGCAGAAGCAATACAATCATAAGATATAAACAAGTACATAAATACAACTCAATTAAATTTAACAATTCTCAAGGGTCCAATGATGTAGAATTACATATTACAAATTAAATATTATAGATAAAAAATAAATACAAATATCTCATGTACAAATGATAACAAATACATCCAATACCATAAGGTATAAATACAATGAAATAACATCCTCTGCACAAGTTGTAGGGTATTTCATAATAACCAAATATAAATTAGTACAATAACTAAAAGGAATCATCTCTGAAGCACTGATACAAGATATAATTATAAACATCATAAGATAGATATGAAAAAGACTCCAATGAAGAACAAGAAGGTAACAAAAACAAGTATCATGCAACACCGCTACATGAACATGGAAATATAAAATGGTAAAAGAAACACTACCACCCGACCTTGTGGAACCAAAGGTCCACTCCCACCATGCTGAGGAGGTAACAAAAAAACCCACTCAGATAATAGACCCAATCAAAATAACTAAGCAATGGATCCTGAAGGCTATCTATCTCCAAAGGGTACCACCAACTAATGATAAAGAAAAGATAATGAATATCAAAATGTCAACACACACCAAAACACCAAATACAAGAATATCGATTAAATACCAATCACCAAATAATACTAACATAACAAAGACACACCACTAGATAATACTAAAACACCAATGAAACACCACTAGATAATACTAAAACACCAATGAAACACCACCAGATAATACTAAAACACCAATGAAACACCATTAGATAATACTAAAACACCAATGAAACACCACCAGAGGTAAATGTAGAAAACTGTGGAGGAGACTTAGACTACATACTATGGGAGTGTCATCACATGGCTATCTACTTGAGTTACACTGGATTGGTCACTCTGGACCTCATACCCTCAAGCATTGAGTTACCCTGGACTACCCACTATAAGCCCTAAAGCCTCAATATGACCCACACAGAACTAGAATAACCTCTCATGCAAATGAGGAATTATAATCATACCTACTCTCTAGGTATCATCACATTCCCATTCCCATCCTTATCCTAAACAAGTTCTCAAGGCATGGGTGAGGCATTATCTCTAATTATCTTTTTAATGAACTTCCTAATTATAATTACTATGTTATCACTTATTAACAAACTTATAATAGGTTACCTTGGTACTAACCACTTTGGGTTCTAGACCCCTATTATAAGCCACTCCCCCAGGCTCACAAGTCATAAATAATCACATAGGTCTCATAAAAGTATACTGATCAAATTTTGGTCCAAAAAAGGATATCAGGGACACACATTGGTCCTCAAACCAAAAAATCATAACCACTCTCTCAAAGAGTTTACATACATGAGCTTAGGTCTCAACAAGGTTGGGTAGAAATGATCGAAATAATATAAGATCATAATGGATAATAAATAACCACATAAGCACCAATAGAATGACACACATGTCAAAAGATATCAATAACCCCAAGCCTTTGGTATACATGCCCTAAAAAGGCCAATGCATATTTTCCCCAAATACACATTAGATAATGCAATAGAGAAGTTAGACAAACATAACATAATACAAGTTGGAAGGGTGCTCTTCTTAGCCAGGCTAGCAAGATTTTTGTTCTCAAAGCTACCCTTCAAAGTATTCCTCTCTATTCTTTGAGCCTTTTCAAAATACCTAAGAAGTTTGTTGAAAGTATAGAGAAAATCCAAAAGAACTTCCTTTGGTCCAGAGTTGAGAAAAAGAAAAGGATGGCTCTTATTGTGTGGGAGAAGGTTTGTAAACCAACTAGGAAAGGGGGTCTTGGTCTCCGCACTATAAGAAGTACAAATGAGTATCTCATGGCTAAACTCCTTTGGAGAATGTTCAATAACTTGGGAGAATGGAGCACTATATGACACAATAAATATAACAGGGACAACTCTGACTTCATTAATTTCTTAAACTCTGAATCTTCCCAAGGTGGTTCGTGTATTTGGGGCAACGCACTTAGAAGGAAGGCAATGATAAAGAAGGGGGTGAAATGGAAGGTTGGTAATGGTAAGAAAATTCTTTTCTGGGATGACATATGGCTGCTTGATAAACCCCTAAAGGAGGTTCCTATATGGAATGAGATGTCTATCCTTTGTAAACAGATCTTGGGCACTCAAGTGGAGAACTATTGGGAGGGGGGTAAATGGACTGATTTATCTAGGTTTGATCCTTCTCTTAGGGGCTTGAATAACCTTCTGAATGCTACTATTATTATTGATGATGAGGATACTCTTATTTGGAGATATAGTACTAATGGCTTGTTCTCGGTTTCATCCCTATACATACAGAACTTTGAAGACAGTCCTGAACCTTGTTGGGCCAAACCCTGGCTCAAGGGATTAACTCCTAAAATTAATGTTTTCTTTTGGATCTTATTGCAGGATAAAGTTCTTACAATTGACAATTTTAGGAAAAGAGGCCTTGTTATAACTAATAGATGTTGTCTCTGCAAAAAAGATGAGGAGAATATCAACCATATGACAATTCATTATTCTTTTACTAGTCAAATATGGGAAAAAATTCTTTGATCTGATGAATATGGAGTGGGTGTTTCCTCATAACATTCAGGTGTTGTTTTTGTGTTGGAAACCACCGACTAACAACAAGTTTTTAATCTCCTTTTGGAATTTCTTCCTACCCTTTTTGTGCTAGGGGGTGTGGAAAGAAAGGTATGAAAGAATTTTCAGGGATAAGGAGTCCAATTGGGATAGTATTTTTCACAAGATTAAGAGTGCTTTGTTGGAGAACTTGGGGTTGATAAAGAACTATCAAGAACCAAAGAATGAGTGGGAGGCCAAAGTATATAAGAAGTGGAAGCTTGAAGGAAGGAAGGTTCTAAACATCCAAAGAAATTTGAGGGAAGAGGCTAGGTGGGACTGTCCTCCTAATGGATGGGTCAAAATCAATTTTGATGGTGCCTTGAAAGGCAACCCTTGAATTGCTGGCTGTGGAATGGTTATCAGAGATGAGTTTAGGAATTGAAAAGGGGCTATGGAAATTCCTATAGGTTTCAACACCAATTAGGTGGCGGAGGCTAATGCTGCTCTCTATGGGCTGTTACTAGCCAAAAGGAAGAGTTATACTAAAATATGGATTGAAGGGGATTCCCTAAGTATTGTTAATTGTTTGAAGAATACAATGACCCCTTCGTGGACCATAGAAAATGTTATAAGTAAGGCTAAAAACATTATTGATACCTTTGAAAATTGCATGATAACCTACATTTTTAGGGAGGCAAATTTGGTGGCTGACTGGGCTGCGAATGTGGCTTGTAAAAGCTAGGTGGAAATTGAGTGGAGTGATGGTTCAGATATCCCTTATGATGGATCATCATTAATTAACAAGGAGAGGAAAATGAGTAAGCAACACGTTTTGAATGAAGAAATCATTAATGAGTATTGAGTGCAATAATCTATGTGACTATCATGAAGGACAATGGCCTGATTTCGAGATAATTATTGGGGTCCTTTGGCATGATTTGTGGGTTGTGCATAACATTAATAGTGTTTATTATAGCTCAAGGGCTAAGTTGCAGAGAGGGGGGATTCATCTGGACAAAGGCTTTATGCTTTCTTACATAGCCATGGGAGGCAGGAAGAGGAGATGCGAGTTGGTGAACTGTAGCGACTAGAAACAGACCAAGGAGATATGGAAAATTGTCAAAGAAGGGGGTCTGGAACTTTTTTTGGAGAGATTGCATGGAGGGAAAGTTGCGGTGACTAGAAATTTCATCAAAACTTGGAATAAGGGGAGTGTTCTGGTTGGTACGTAAAGTATGGAGGTGACTGAGGAAGTGATTGCTGAAGCGACTGGCTTGATGACTGAGGGCATCAACTTCTATAGGGACAGGAAGATTTTGGACAAATCGTTGGAGGCTTTTGCACCCACGAAGTAGGAGAGAAACCATATGGTTAAGGTGGACAATTCATACTTTAACCCTAATTTCATTTCCAGGCCCTGCCACCTTGTTTTATTGGTTATTATAGGATACATTACCCTTGATGGTCGGTATACTAAAATTTACAACCACCATCTTACTCTTCTGAACCACTTTAGGCATAGGGTTAAGATTAAATTTCCTTTTTACTTGCTGAGTTCTTTGAATGCTTCCCTCCTCCACTGGCAAAGGGACTCAGAGGGTGATCATGCCTACCATGAAGGGCTCATGGTCCTCATATTTGAGGTGTTGAAGTCGAAGAAGGTGGAAAGAACCTGGCTTAACAGAAAAGCCTTGGAGGACTATGACACTGATGGGAAAGAGTCTGAGGAGCCTTTATGGAGGATACGGAAGATGACAAGGAGGATTCTAAGGATTACTAGGAGGTCAACCCTAAGGAAAATAAAAAGAAAAGGAAGATGGAGGATTCTACAACTGATATGGAAGTTGAGGAAGAAGAGAGTAGGGAGGAGAGTTCCAAGAAGCAGGGGAAAAAGAGATTGGAACCTTTTGGCAATCGTACCAGAACAAAAACTGGGAAGAAGAAAGTTGCGAAAAGGGTTTTCATATCCTCTGATGAGGGTTCTTCTTCCCAGGAAAAGAATGATTAGGAAAACCATGTGGAAAACAACCTTGCTATGGAGGATAGTGGGGGTACTGGTAAAGATGTCTGGGTTGAGGAAAAACTCTTGCAAGAGGTTGCACAGGATGTGACTAATATTGAGAAAGATGGGTATGAGAAGGACAAGGCCAACTTGGAGAAGGAGAAGGTGGAGAATCCTAAGGAGAACATGGAGGAAGAGAATAGGGGTCTTGAGAATAATGAGGGGAGGAATAAGGATTTTGAGAATCTGGGGTGCTTGGCCATCTTGTCTACCCTTAGCATAATGAAAAATGATATCACTGCGATGAAGACCAACATCCACCAACTGCAAAAAGAGACAGGGGTTCTTAAAAGGATGAACCTGGGGGAGAAAACTATGGGCTAGACAATTGATGAGCTCACTGACATTGTCACTAGAGCTGAGAGTGTTGCTACCTTCAATGAAAGACTTACTGCCTTGGAGGAGAAAATTCAAAGCAGTAATGTTATAACCAGGAAAGTTGAGACTATTGAAAAGAGAATTGACAAGCTAGAGAAGACTATGGAGAATATTGCAGAACAGAGCTTTGTTGTCCTTAAGGCTTCAAATGAGCATGTGAAGATCCTGGTTGACAAGTTCGATAATGGGAAAGGGAACCAAGAGATCATAGAGACTAAAGAGGATCAGGGACCTAGCAGGCGTACGAGATCCAGGTTCAAGAAGATGGAGGATGGCAACAAGAACGACATGGAAGATCTGAAGTTGTTGCTGCAAACATGAGATTCTTGTTGATCAGGCTGCAGAACTGATGAAATGTGTTTAGATAGTAGCTTGTTGTCTTGCTTTCCTTTTTTGTTGTCCTTTGTCTTTTGGCTGTTCTTTTTGTTTAAGGACTCAGTTGTGTTTTTTTTTTTTGGTGTTGATGCACTTGTCCTCTTGGAGCTTAAATGTATTATCTTTTATCCTTATGTAAAAGGTTTCGGGTCCTTTCAAAACCTATTTTTACATAATCAAAACATAATACAAGTTCTCATTATTTTAACATAATCCACTTTGTTTCCTAAAGTTTAATTTGATTATAAAATATTCACATAATAACTTGCGCATAACTCCTACTCGTCAATAAGAATAAAAATAACATACATTCTAACAATAAGATAGCATTTATTAATCTTAAATAAATGTTATCAATTCATAATCACAAAAAAAAACATCTAATATATCAACATAAAAAAAATAGCAATTAATTTTTTTAGAAATGTAAATAATAATAATATTTATTAAATTAACATCTAATAATAAATATTAATTTAATTAAGTTAACATTAATAATAATATTAATAATTAATAATAATTAATTATTAATCAGGGAACACTCCACAACGCAATGGTAAGTTGCGAGCCTCTTAATTGGGAGGTCTTGGGTTCAAGTCTTCTTGAGCTCCTTGTTGATCTTGGCTTCGGCCTATTACCTATGAAAAAAAAATAAAAATTATTAATTAAAAATAAATTTTATTAATTAAATTTTTTTATCAATAAAAGGTCGAGGCCATGATTAATTTTATTAATTATTTTAAGTAAGTTACATGAGTCTCCATTCAGTGGAGGCACTGGTAGGAAAGAATGCATAAGAAAACCTTTAGTCTTGCCTTGGACATTTGTCTAGCACATATAAAGATAGGGCATTTCCCTATTTACAAAGCTAGAAAGATAGGGGCATTCCCCTATTTACAAAACTAGAAAGATAGGGGTATTCCCCTATTTACAATGCTTGATCTAGAAGGAATCCCCAAATTAAAGATCTTATTGAAGATTGGTCTACATGTTTACATAATATAGGTTGCACAGTCTGTTGCATAATACACTATACAATCCAATCATTTGTCATGACACCTTATAAGATTCAACAACTATCCCTGAAGATAAGCTGAGGTAGATAGTCTTTAGCCAAACTTTCTTTGAGATTTTATCCTATTCAAATCACTTAGACTTCCCTCATTTCACATGTTAGCACAATTTCCAAAATAATAATACATCCTTTTATTATCCTTAGGATGTCAAAATATAATTCCCATGTATCTAAAGACTAGCTGAACAGATAATTCTAAAGAAAATATATTATAATTATTGTAAAAAATGATCCCTTTGTAACTTACCCCCGTTTCTTTCATTCACCATCTTGTTAGTACATATGAGTAGGATTTACCAAATGTAATATCATAAAATTAAATCTTTCATAGCATATTATACATTAGTAAACATGTACTCACCTTTGGTTAGCACCCTAGACTAGAGAATGGAAGGATTACTCATTTTAACTAAATAGACAAGTAATAGCATAAAAGAGCTCATCTCCAGTATCTTCCTTTGATAATTATACATCCTTATTTTAAACAACTAGGTATCTACTCCTTCCCTTCTAACATAGGTAGCATCAAACTGCACAATATACTTATACAATATACAAATCAAAGAAAACACATGAACACAACAAGAATTTTCAAAAAACCCCAAGAATAATACCTATATATATATATATATATATATATATATATATATATATATATATATATATATATATATATATATATATATATATATATATATATATATATATATATATATATATATATATGTGGTGTGTGTGTGTGTGTGTGTGTGTGTGTGTGTGTGTGTGTGTGTGTGTGTGTGTGTGTGTGTGTGTGTGTGTGTGTGTGTATGTATATATGTATATATGTAT
>BSBK01009397.1:0-158434 GCA_027943335.1 Chamaecyparis obtusa | reverse complement strand
TTGAGTTCTATTCCTTAAATATCAGTTATTTTAGTTTTTCAATGTGATCCATCATGGAACTTTTCAAGTGGTCCAATTGATTGGCAACTTTAGCCAACTTAGTTTCTAACTCTTCCTTCTTTGTGTTTATCTTTGTTGTGAAGTTAGTGAGGATCGATATCTAGGTGAATAGTTTACCAACATCAAGAAGTGATTCCTTAAGCTTCTTGACCATTTCATAAAATCAAACTTTCTCAAGTGTAAAATTTGGAGTAACTTCTCCAACATTTCTTGTTCTAACCTCTTTTGAACCATCTTTTTCACCTCTTCCTCCATATCATTATCCAAACTAGTTATTTCATCAACCCAAGTTTTTAGTTAATCAATCTTTGATTCTTCTCTATCATTCTGTACTATTGGTACTAAATCAAAAAGGATAGAATATTTTCTAAGAATTTTCTTCCTATACTTTTTTCTGCATGTGTCGGTTCTTTTATGCCTTTTATGCTAGCCTCTTGGAAAATAATACTTCTTTTTCAGTTTTAATGTATTGAAGTCTTTCTTTAGAATGGAATATTATGGATTAATCTCCATGTTAGTGTCTTCATCATCATCATCATCTTATTCTTCTTCTATTATCTTCCTTTTCTTTGTGTCACTAGTTTCATCTGTTGAAGTTTGTGTAGAAGTGGGAGTTATATCCTTTTGTGTCTTTGTAGGGGTTGCCTATGGTGTACTAGTATCCTTATCAATTTCCTTTTCCTATTCCTTTTCTTATTGTTTCTCAACTTGATTATATTTTGTGTCTTCTTTATTAGTTTCCTTGGGATGGTCTATGGTCTCATTAACCTATTATGTTTCCTTATTCATTTCTATTTTATCATGTTTTTTACCTTAGTATCAACTTGTGATGCCCAAAATTTTGGGACAAAACACAACCAAATTTTATTTTTTTAAGGATAAAAGTGATACTGTCTATGTCTAAGAAAGAGATAGGTGATCAATCTCAACAAGGTTGCTTAAGTTTGCATAGAATGCTAGAAGGAAAGTAATATATTCAAAGAAGAAAACCAATACATTAAACATACATGATATAACAATAATCATTCAATTGCATATAATATTCATAATTACATTGCATAATTCAAATGAAATTCCATAGCATAATTCAAATATCATCAAGATCATCGGGTTCACAAAACATCATATAATAACATAAACCAAATCCACACACTATGGATCCCATATGTAGAATCATCAAAATGAATAGTCTAATGAGTCAACATAGTATATCAATAGTCGACAGAGTCCAAGTATCTCTAAAAACATAATCAAAATGATAGGCTAATATCTATAAAATAGGATCACTATGTGGGCCGAAAGTGGGCCTCACACAACTGCACCCTTATCTATTTCAATAGGATTTAATTCCAGTGGTGACTAGTGTGATGTATCTTCAGCTTCATCTCCAATAGCTTCACCTCCAATTATTGGAGAATAAAGTGTGTCAGTAATATCCTCAATATCTATTGAATTTTTTTAAGGTCTATGTATGTAGACAATTTTGAAACACTTCATAACACACCTCATGTTAACTCATGCATAGTAAATATGTCATCCCATTGAGATGGACTGGGAGTAATATGTTCTAATGGTTGGTCTAAGTTGAATATTATTTTCCAAATCATGACTGATTCATCTTCAACTTCTTGCTCTTTTCTAGTTGATAATTTTCCTTGTTTATTACCAATACTCAATCAACCTTTGTACTTTTTAGGTAATTTTTTCCATATCTTCTACTATCAAATATGTTATAGTGTAAGTTGTTGGAAACTAGAATTGAAGCAATTTTTGTATTTTCATTGATGTCAAACCTTAACTAGTAAGACTGTTTCTATCTAAGAATGTACTATATTTATTGATTGATGAGAAGGATTAGGGAAAGGGTGATAACAATAGAACCTAGAGAAAGGTTGAGTTATTTGATGCTTCAATGAGTACTTTATTATGTGGCACAATGATAAGATAATGTATTGTTTATCTAAGTAAGAAGAAAGACTGAACAAGTAGGCTTAACCGAGAAAAAGTGAAGAAATCTATTTTAATCTAAGTGATGTTAGTTTCGACCAAGCTAGTATATGCTAAGTAAATTCAGTGTTGACTGAACATCTAGTTTATTTATGAGTGACAACATTAGCTGAGGGAGATAGGTTTGAGGAGATGACCGAGCTACGCAGTGATGAGTGAGGAGTTGAACATAGTATTGATCGAGTGTCGGTAATTTACATTTGAGGAAGAATTCAAATTCCTAGCTGACTTAGTTGAATTCTTGGATTATGTAAATCATGTTGACTATATTAATTGAGTCTATGGAGAATTTAATGCATCGTAAACTATTTTATTATGATTTCAATAAAGAGATTGAAGATATTTCTAGAAGGATGGATGAAGAACATAAATATGGAAGGATTCGATGAATTTGACCTAAACCTAAGATCTACAAAGGAGATTAAGTGGAAAATGATGGATCGACCTATTGAAAAGGTATATATGAAAACCTAAGTGTGAGGTTAAATAGAATGTTGGAATTGTTGATGTTATTGACTGATAAAGAAGAAAAGATGAAGGTTTAGGAGTTGATCAAAGTTTTGATTTCTTGAAGGGATTTCTAAGAAAATGAGTGATGGAGATGGAAATGGAACTTAGTCAGTAAGCCATCATATATGTGCGAATTGGATCTGTTATTTAGAAAGTGATTTGTATGTTTTCAGATCGAGAAACTACTGCTACTTTCTAACCATTGTATCAATCTAAATCCTTTAATCAAGGTTGACCTAATAGTCATTATTAAATCCTTTAATCAAGGTTCCATTCTAATAGAATGTACTTAAGTCCTCTAACAAGGTGCACTCCTAACAGCGTGGTTGAAATCCTTTAATAGGGGTCACACCTAGCAGTGTGTTTGTAAACCTTTGACAGGTTTGGCTTTTCATAGAGCTCACTTTAGAAGAGTGAAAATATCAGTAACATGTTACAATGTGGTTTTCCCAAATTGGGTTTCCAATATAAATCCTGGTGTCAATACTTGTGTGAATGTTTTGGTTTGAACATTTCTATGTTTTGCAAGTTAAATACTGTTGGATAGTGTACTGCATTGTTATATGTTTCCATCACACATTCTCTAATGACCGAGTAGTGTTGGTTATTAGATCTAAGATTGTTGAAATGTTTGAAATTTTTAATTGATTCATCTGGACCCAATAACAACTGATTCACCCTGCCTCTCTATTTTTATAAATCATATTAACAATTGGTATCATAGGTGTTGGTGCTTGCATAGAACAAGTTTGAAGGTACTTGAAGAAAATGATCAAGATGTATAAAAAGAAGGTACTAAAGTTGAATAAGGAAAATTTCCCTGCATGGCAGAGTCTAATGAGACTTCGTCTAGCCAATATTGGCAACTCAATGAAATACTATGTTGAAAATATTTGACTATGTTACACCTGCCGCACCTTAGACTGTCGAGGATATGAGAGCTAAACAAGAACACAACCAAGCAATGTTGGAGATTGCATCTACCTTAAGCTATCCTAAATTTGAAGACATTAAAGATTGTACAAATGCAAATAAAATATGGGACACTCTTTCAAATATCTATGGTGGTGATATAAATGTATTAAGGGGAAAAGATGAAAGCTTGAGAGGTAAGTTTGATGAAATGAAAATGCAAGAACGTGAAAATATTGCTCAATATTGTGGTAGAATCAAGGAGGTAGTAAATACTGTTAGAGGAGCTAATGGAACTGTTACCCTCATTTTCCCATGTATATGCAAATTTGGCTTAAACCTATTCCAAAATCTCTATTTTTATCCTGCCAAGCATCCCTAAAAATTTCTTGAAGTTGTGACTTGTCGTCTGGCCTCTGCAAATTGTTTTACTCCCTGGTCTATAGGTCAAAAAATTCATAAATATAGCCATTCAGGAAAATAAACCTGCAAAACCTAAGCCTTCATCCTAATTCCTTGTTACTTTATTAGCCACTTAAGTTTCGAATACCCATATGCACTAATTTTTCATTGGCTAGTCGCTAGTTCTCCAAGATAGTTCGCGGTTACCTTTTCCTTCTGGCGATTCAGCGAATGCCTTGTTCACATAATACCCCAATGTTTCACAGTTAAGTCCTTAGTGGTTAGCAATTTAGTGGGTGGTCTATTCTTCCTTTAGTCATGTAGTCACTTAAATGTTTGGTGATCTCAGTTTGTGGGGCCCTAGTTCAGCAAGATCGACAGTCATTGTAAGTTCATGATGGGTCTCTTAGAGGCTTGCATTCTTGCAATGACCATAGATTTCCTTTCCCTACAGTGCTTCAAGTCAAGTGGGTCCACTACCATGTTGTCCTACATGGAGGCTTCCTATTGGTCAAGAGGTGGTGACTTGTCCAATTTTTAGAGTGAGCCTAGCAGACTGTGTCCCTTTTAGATCAATCGTTGGCGTATAATCTCATGGAGTTTCTTTGACACATGAGATTATGCACCAACTGTCAATCTTGCTTTATTCTTGAGGCTCTGATGATGGGTCCTTTCTTGCCGATGTGCTCATGTTTGATTGGTTCACGTAGTGGTGACTAGTGTTGCAGTGGATCCATTGCAGGGTCCTACCATGTAGTCCGAGCTGTGCATTTGTGATTAGTCAAGACTTGTGATTCGACACCATGTCAACATGGGCCCGATGGTTGTTAGTTGACTAAAGATCTAATAGCTGGAACATGATCTGAAGGAGTTTCTCTAACACATGAGATTATGTGTCCGCCATTGGTCTTACTTTATCTCTGGGCTCTGTCAGGTGGGTCCTTAGTTTTTGACATGCTCATTCTTTATTGGTTGTGTTAGCACTCTAAAAAAATTTCATGGCTTTACCAGTTTTCCTCTGGTCTCTGCAATGTTTTTCATGCCTCTGGCTTAAAGCCCTTAGTTCAAATTTTTTAAAATCTAGCTGTTACAAGAAAAATCCTTTGTAATGCCTTGGCCCTATTCTATTTTAAAGTTACTTTTTTGAGCCACTTAAAAGTCTTAAAATGCATGTACTTTATATTTTGGTCAGCCCTTGTTTAAATTCTTCCTAAGTTTTTACCCCCGGTGGCTTTTAATTTTTCTTATAGTTCTTAGCGCCTAAATTTTTCCCTAAAGCCTAAGTCCTGTGCTTTAATATTTCATATGTTTTGACTTAATCTTTCCTGGGCCAAATTCTAGCACCATCTTGATCCAACAGTTGTCATGAAAGCACAAGGGTTTTGTTAGAGGCTTGTGCTTTTGCAATGGTCATTGATTCATTTCCATGACGTAGCCTTTTGTAGGCGGGTCCATTGCTACGTGTACACAAATGGTGGCTTTTCATTGGTCCATGTATTATTATAGTGGTAGTTGTCAGTGGGACCTAGTTTCTGAGTTTGTCAGAGGGTCCTAACATTGTCAGAAAATCAACGATGGGTGCATGATCTTATGGGATGTGTCAGAGGTTTAAGATCATCCATCAACCATCGATTCTACCTTTTTTAGAGGGGATAAAGTGCGGTGGGTCCACATGCCAGGTGTGTTGATTTGGTGGTATTTGATTGGTCCACATAGTAATGACTAGATATGTTGTTAGTGGGGCCAAGTTTTTTGAGGTTCAATGGGTTCTGACACTTGTAGAGCATCGATGGTCGGCATGTAATTTGATGGGTTTTTTTCTGACACATGCGAACTTAAGACAATCATTGATCTCTTTCGGTGTTAGAGGATTGTCAAGGCAAGGTAAGATTCTTCATCTGATGGTTGTCTTATGATTTGAAGGAATCTTGGAGGTCTACGTGAAGATGAGACAACTGTTGATCTTCTTGAGGGCGGGCCCAAGTTTTGGTCTAAGGTCTTAGTGGTTCTGATAAAGTGTTTAGTGGCCTAAAAAGTTTTCAAAGGTTCGCTCATTCACGTAGTAAAATAGTAGTTTTCTAAGAAAGCTGGTGGTTCAGCAAACAAGCATTCGCTTAATCACTAAAATATCTGGTGCTAGTATAAAGTATTTTGTGAATGGCCAATTCCCTTCAGTCGCCAGTTTGCTAAATGTGATTGAGATCATATTTAAAGATAAAGACAAAAGACCACAAAAAGGAGAGATCTGACGGTCATGACTTAAAGTTGATCGAGTTTTAAATATTGACTGTTGATTCACTACTGGTGCTATGAAACTAGCTGTTCAATTTCAAATTCAAATTTTTGAGGGTTTCCTACGACCAGAAGGACTAAAATTCAATGCAGAAGTGACTGGAGTTGGTAAGAGATGATCTGTTTGCCATTGTAGTGTGGTCCAAGGTGTGCCATGATCATTTGCAGGGGTTTGTACTATGTTCTTTGTGCTTGAGGTGTGTTGTAGGTGGCCGAATAGGTTGACAAATTTGACATTTTCATGGTTCTTAGTACTTTCTCAGTGGTATTATCATGATTAAGGATCACTCCAGGATCTGTTTTCTCCTGGTTGCCTAGGTTTCTTCCCCTGCATTTATTTTTTGACTATTTCTAGTTGATCTGGTGGGTGAAACCCTAACCTTAGTCATCCGTAGCTGATTGCATCCTCTTTGAGGATTCCAAGATGACTAGGGATTATATATTGTAGCATTTTTTATTTTGTAAGGGTTGTTGTTGATGGTAATATACTAAGCAAGGAGAGCCTAGATTTTGGGTTTGTTTCTTTGGCATTTTGTTGTTTGATAATGTATCGATTATGCAATTCTTAATGAGAAAATAGTTGAACTCCAATTTCATAGTGGTTCTTGTTTTGTTCTTGAGCTCATATATGTTAATTTCATAAAGTGGGTTAGCATATGGTAAATAAAGAGTATTTTGAAATTATCTTTAAGCTCCTAACAAAGTTAGGATTAAAGTCTTTGAGGTAGTTTCAGTGAGTTCATGGCTAGATAAGGATTTGATGTCCTGGTATGTGAGTGAGAGGGATAATAGGAAAAGCACTTATCCTAAATTTAGGCGTTTTTGAGTTAGGAATTTCAGTTGATGTATGCTATTAGGTGACTCTATGCCTTGGGTTAAGGCACTGGTCTTTTTTCTAGAGGCAGTCCATCATCATCAATCACACACACACAAATTAAATGATAAAACATTTCAATCAGTTAGTAAGGGATATAGTTGTATAATATTTTGTGATTCCTTTAAAGAAGTGAATCAAGGGTACACCTACCTAAGCATTAAGGTTCAAAGTGTAGGAGGATCTCATTGTTGATCCTTGTTAATTGGCCCTCTTCCTTATAGACTTTGAAGTGGTGATAGAGTCAAAGTAATATTAAAATTATCCATCAAAGTATAAATCTACAAGTTGAAGATCAAAGGGAACTCCCAAAAAATGGCGACTCTACTGGGGAGTGTCTAAAGATAAAGTTTTCAAAGTGCACTCTTGTTTTCCTATTCTATTCAGTTGAGAGATTTCCCATCTAGGTGGGTGGTGACTCAAAAGGGTTAGAGCTAGTGTCATACTGTAAATCATGGAAAAAATGAGGAATAATAGGTCATTTGTCAAGAAAAATCCAAAGGTCACTCTGGAACAATTACCTAGATAGGAGAAGAAGAGTTGGATCAGGAGGAATGGTGAATCTACTGGTGTTCCCATAAGAGAACAAAGAAATACCAGAGGTAGAGCACCACATGTTTCCTCAAGTGAGGAAGGTTCACAAGATAGAGTTTCTAGATCAAATGGTGGTCGCTCTGAAAATAAATTTTATGATACCCTAGAGGCTATATTTTAGGACAAGGGTCCATTTCCTATAGGTCAGGATGAACAAGCCAGAGAGATGGGTTTGAAGATTGATTTAGACCTTGATGAAGATAATTTCAGAAGGGAGCCCATGAGACCATGACAAGTGCATTTCCCATATCAACATCCTACTGATGTGGAAGTGTGATCAAGCTCTGAAGACAACATGATAGATCCACATGACCTAAATGCACTTAGGTTGTAGTTGGCAGAGTAGGATGCCATATAAAAAAGGTTACAAGAGGAGAGAGAGGCTGAAAAAGTAAACGCTCTACTAGAGAGGTAGTCTTTTCTTAGAAAAATTAATGAAATGAAGGAGAGAAACAAGATGCTTGCTTCTGCTCCTAAGGTGTTGTAGCATGATGTTTTTGGTGATCTTGAAGCTCTAATAAGTGAGTAGGAATGCTTGTTGCAAGACCATGAGTTTGATGAAGAGGGCCCTGTGATCAGACAAGTGCAAAGTTATGCTCCTTTGCCTAAGGGTAAGAATGGACATGAGATCACTAGGCCTACTCTAGTTATTAATGAAAAAGGAAAGCAGAAGATGGTGGGTGTCCAAATAAGAAAACCAGTGACAATACTAGGGATCCCACCACCTAAATCAAATAGGGAGATAGAGATAGAAAGAAAAAGAAAAGAGGATGAAGCTCTAGGTCAAGAGTTGGAAAGAGCTAAAGTTGATGCTGCTATTGTAGAGAAAAGAAGAAATATCCAGTTCTTGAAGGCTTCATCAACTAATGTTCATGGCCATTCTGCTACTGAACTAGGTATGCCATCCATGAACACTATTGTTCCACTTAGCAATGCTACTAATAGTAATCTAATTCTTAATGTATCTACAAGATCATTTGTTGATCCTAATAGATATTCAAATGTGCAAGTGGGTGGGAATGTAGATAAAAATAATAATTCTAGTGGGAACACTAGTTTAGGATTTCAAAGAAGACCTATGCAACTAGAAGGCTATAGGCAAATTAGTTTTGATGGGATTCCTGACTACCCAAATTCTTTTCCAAATGATATAAGAAATAAGGTACATAATTTTTCTAGTAATAATGCTATTAGTTGTGAGGAGAATCTTAGGCTATTTGTTGATATGCTTAATGATTATGAGGTAGAGCATGAGGATGTATTCATGAAATTGTTTGTACAGTCTCTAATGGAGGATGCTAGAGATTGGTTTAAGAGACTTCTTGATAAATGTATTGATACTTGAGATTATTTTGAGAGATGTTTCAAAGAGAAATATGGTGATAGGCCTAATGCTAGTTTCATGTTGAATGAATTCAATAACATAACGAAAAATCAGAATGAGTTAGCAGCTGAATTCAACATGAGATTTCAGAAGGGTATGCATAAGTTGTTCCAAGTTATGTGGTTAGATGACAATGTTTGTCTAACTACATACTTCAATGCATTTGATGGAAAGATGGGATACTTTTTGAGGGACAAAGAACCAAGAACTCTTAGAGATGCTTTTAGGATTGCTATCAATATTGAGAACAATATGAAGATATCAGGGAAGTTGGGTGGGAAGAGAGATGACCCTAAGTTGTTTGGGGACAAGAAATACAAAAAAGAAAATGATAGGAATGTTGGAACTATGAGGCAAGAAGAAGATAAATTAGTTAAGGTGCTCAATGCATTGAAGGATTTGAAGGCACCTAGAAATAGGAACATCAGTGCTCCTACCAATGAAAGGCCTTAGTTCAACAACAATTTCAATAAGTAGAATAGATTGCAGAACTACCCCTACAACACCCAATGGAATGATGGCAAGCTTGTGATCCCTATTGCAAGAGGAAACAGTGACAGAGGTGTCCCTGACCCTCTACAAAAAACTTCAATAAATGTCATGGAGGACATACCTTTGTGTGTTGCATGCCAGTCCCCACATTCTGTAGAGCATTGTGTGGTTGCACATTCTATGGCTACAAATCAAGATTGTGGCAATGAGGAGATAGATCAAGAAGAACATCAAGATGATGTTGGGTACAACATGGCTACTTCATATCTAGGATATGAAGATGATTTTGATTTTGATCAAGAAGCAGATGTAAATGTGAAGTGACACACTTAGGCCCTTTTTCATCAAGAAATTTTTTCTGATAGTGAAGACATTGATAAGAAGACATGTAACATAAACTCTTCTTCTAAACTAGTAAATTTAAGAAGACCTTCTAGAGAAGAGATGGATAGAATTATTATAGAAATGATTGCTCAAGTGCAAACTAGAGGCATGGTGGCAAGGGATACAAATGGAAAATCTACATGAATGTTTATAAAGAGTACCAACTCTGGAGAGCCTAATGAGAAAAAATCAAAAGGTGATCACATGGTGAAATTCAAGAATGTAAAAGGTAAGAATTGTGAGCCTAGGGGAGTTGCAGTTGAAAGATTTTCTAGTGAGATTGAGAAGCCAGTTAACACAATGGATAAGATTGAAAAAATGAGGGTGGCCAATACACCTAATGTATCAGATAAGAAAAAGGATACTAAGGCTATGCAGATTGAGATTCCTCACTCTGCCCCTATTGATATGTTATCTATATTGTCCCAAATTATAGTTAAGGTTCCATTGTCAAAATTGTTGAGGATACTTGAGCACAAAGATAGAGCTATTGCATGGGTAGATAATGTTTAGAATGATGATGTTTCATGCAATGGATCTCAGGATAAAGCTTTGAAAGGTGTTGCTGCTCAGGGAATTATATCTCAAATTCCTCCTATATATGTCGATAGTTTTGTCAATGCTAGCCTTGAAAACATTGATCTATTTTTTTAAGTGTCCTTGTGAGTTGAATGAAATTAAGAAATTGTATGATTGATAGTGGTGCCTCTAATACTATCATGCCTTTCAAAATCATGGAGAATTTCAGCCTTAAAGTTGATACAGTTCAAGGCAGATGTTTTGCAATGGATCAGAGAGAGGTACCAGTTATTGGGACTATCAATGCAATGCCATATAGGCTGGCAACATATCCAAAGAAATAGCTAAAAATGAGTGTTTTGGTGGTGGATATCCCTCCTCATTATGGGATGTTTCTATCTAGAAGGTGGGGTGCTGCCATGGGTGGAAGTTTATAGTGTGATCTGTCCTAGGGCACGTTCAAGATTGATGATCAGTTTGTCAAGATTGATCGAGAACCAAGAGTATGCCACATGATTGAGAGAAATATTGATAATGAAACTACATGTTTGGTGGATGCTAATATTAATTCTTTTAGGGAAGAGATCCCTGAACTTGAGAAGGAACCTATCTTGTCACCTATCTCTATTGAGGTAAGTGTTAATTCTGTGAAGGGTGATTTGTGGGTAATGTACTTTGATGGTGCAAATTGCAAGGATAGAGCAGGAGTAGGTATTCTACTTATTTCTCCTAATGGAACACCTACAAATTTTCTTTCACATTGGTATTAAGTGCTTAAGTGTTTTTGGTGATTCTAAGTTGGTGGTGTCCCAAGTCAGGTTAGTATATGCTTCCAAGAACAAGAGGTTAAAACAATATAGGAATGCAGTTTGGGATTCGATTGAATGTTTTGATGCCTTCAATATTGAGTGGAAGGATAGGAGTAACAATAAGATGGCTGATTTGTTAGCCAATATTGCAATCAATCCCAATGATATTACATTTTCTAGTATCTCTAAAGTTGAAATTCAAGCTAGGCCTAGTGGACCAGACAATATTGAAAATTGGAAAGTTTTTGATGATGATAATGATATCTTGAAGTTCATGACTTGTGAAGATAAGCATCATGGTCAAGAATTTGATTTTTCAGCCTTGGTTGAGTCAGTAGAAGGAAAAGAGGTTGTCTTTGGCAATGAGGTTATTCAACTTAGAACTAATAAGGTGCCCAAGGGGCTTGTTGTTATGGAGACTATCTTTGATAACTAGGATAGAGTTCAAAAGAATATCAAAAGAGAAGATCATTTTGATCTAGAGGAGATAAATCTTGGAGCACATGAGGCACCTAAGAAGGTATACATTTGTAGGGACATGTCTCACAATGTAAAGAAATCTTTGATTGAATTATTGAGAAAATTCAGGCATGTCTTTGCATGGTCATATGATTACTTGAAGGTTTATAGAGAATATTTGTTTCAGCATATCATTCCTTTGAAAGAAGATGCTAAAACTTTCAGGAAAAAATAAAGGCCTATAAATCCCACTTTGGCACCCAAGATGCAAGAAGAGTTAATGAAGCTAAGAGATGCTAGAATTATCAAGCCTATAAGGCACTCTTCTTGGGTGTCAAAACTTGTTCCTGTGAGAAAGAAGAATGGTGACATCAAGCTTTGTGTGGACTTGAAGAATTTGAACATCGGCTCATTAAAGGATAACTATTATCTGCACAATATGGAAGCTATGTTGTAGAGAGTGACCAGATCAGAATTGATGTCTATGATGGATGGTTTCTCTAGTTACAATCAGGTAATTGTCAAAGAATTAGAACATTTTAAGACAACTTTCACTACACCTTGGGGGACATATGTTTATGTGAGAATGCCTTTTGGTCTCACAAATGCTGGTGCTACTTTTCAGAGAGCAATGGATATTGCTTTTGCAGATTTTATCAATGATTTCCTTGTTGTTTATCAAGATGATTTAATTGCTTATTCCAAGAAGGAAGAAGACCATTTTACTCATTTAGAGAAAATATTTGTGAGGGGTTTGGAATATGGTATTTCATTAAACCCAAGGAAATGTGCATTTGGTGTCACTGAAGGTAAGTTGCTTGGCCACTTAGTTGGGAAGCAAAGAGTTAGAATTGACCCTAAGAGGATAGCATCTATTGATAAAATTCAAAGGCCAAAAAATGTTAAAGGGATTCAGTCCTTCTTTGGTCAAGTCAATTTCTTAAGGGGGTTTGTTACAAATTTTGCAGAGGTTACTAGACCTATTTCTAAGATGTTGAAGAAGGGATCCGCAATCAATTGGGAGGGTGAACCTAATGAAGCTTTCAAAAATATCAAGCAGGCTATCAAAGATGCACCAGTGCTTAAGGCACCTGATTATAATGTCCCAATGCACATTTTTTCCTTTGCATCATTTCACACTATTGCTGCAGTGTTGTTGCAGAAAAATAAGGATGGTTTTGAGCAGCCTATTATATTCTTCAGTAAATCTTTGCATGCTGCTAAATTGAAGTATGACATAAATGAGAAACAAGCATATGCACTTGTGAAGGTAGTCAAGGCTTTTAGGTGCTACTTGATGGAGGCAATTGTGATTGCTTTTGTGCCAAGTGCAGCTGTGAAGGATATTTTCTCACAGCAGGAGGTGTCAGGAAGAAGATGTAGATGGATCAATAGGATCCAAGAATTCAATGTTGATGTCCAGATTACCAAGTTTGTTAGAGGACAAGGATTGGAAAAACTTATGGCTCAATCCAATCTTGATGCAAATCAGGTAAATCATTCTGAGATTGATTATACATGTGACATGGATGATTGTATCTGGTATCAACATATTATCTATTACTTGAGGAATATGAGATGTCTAGTAGACATGGATGACAATAAGAAGAGGACATTAAAATTATAGGCCATCAAGTATGTAATTGTGAAATGCAAATTGTATAGAAAAAATTTAGATTGCATACTTCTGAAATGTGTTGATGAAGATCAGGCTAACAAGTTGTTAAAGGAAATGCGTGAGGGAGTTTGTGGGGGACATTGTATGAGTAAGACTACTACTCATAAAATCTTGAGAGCAAGGTTCTGGTGGCCCACAATCTTCAAGGATGTAGAACAGTTGGTAAGGAGGTGTGATGCTTGTCAAAGGTTCTCCGGTAAGCTTAAATTTTTAGGTAACATGCCATTAAAACATGTAGAAGTGCATGCTCCTTTCCAAAAATGGGGAATTGATTTCATAAGGGAAATACCAAACAAGTCTAGTGGAGGACACTCATGGATCTTAGTTGCCACTGATTATTTTACAAAGTGGGTAGAGGCTATACCTACAAGAAATTCAACTAGCAACGTGGTGACTGCTTTATTATTGAACAATATTGTCACAAGGTTTGGGTGCCTTAAGAGAATAGTAAGTGATAATGCAATGCGCTTTAGGTCTACTGAATATAAAGACTTTTGTAAAGGTTTAGGAATTCAGACTTCTTATTCCTCACCTTATCATCCACAAGGAAATAGTCAAGCATAATCTACTAATAAGAGTTTTATTAAGATCCTTAGGAGGATTCTTGAAAAGAATAAGAGGGCATGGAATTCAAAACTACCATTAGCTATATGGGCTGATAGGGTAACTATGAAGACAGAAATTGGTCGTGCACCATTTGACCTAGTATATGGAATACATGCAAGAATGCCTCAAAATAATCTGTTGGAAATGTACATGTTTGTTTAGTTATATGATGATGACATAGATGATGAGATGCAATTGAGAATTGAGGATCTCATTAGGTTAGATGAGGCTAGAAGAGAATCAGTTGCCAGAAATGCCAAATTGCAGTTGCAGGTTAAAAATTTGTATGACAAGAAGGTTGTTGAGAGGAAGTTTGAGCCTTGTGATTTGGTGTTAATTTGGAATGCCAAATTGGAGGATAAAGAAAAACATGGTAAATTTGACCCCATCTGGCTAGGGCCATATCTAATTCATGAGAAATGGGGCCAAGATTCATACATTGTGAAAGAGTTAAATGGTGAAGTTCAGGAATTGCCAGTTCATGGACAATTCTTGAAGGGATACTTCAATTGAAGGTATTTTATTTCCATGAGTAGTAGTTAGGTCTGTACATTCTATAAATTTTGTAAAGTTGCTTGCCCCTATCCTGTTTTGTCCTGGTCTATAGGCTTTTGGTCCTATTGCTCTTTGTTGTTAGTTTTTCCAATGGGGAGGTCTACTCAAACCAGTGATTCTAAGTCCTTGCTATGCCTGCAAGAGGCATACATCCCTAGATAGAGCCATTGTTAGCACTCTAAATAATTTTCATGGCTTTACCAGTTTTCCTTTGGTCTCTGCAATATTTTTCATGCCTCTGGCTTAAAGCCCTTAGTTTAAATTTTTTAAAATCTAGCCATTACAAGAAAAATCATTTCTAATGCCCTGGCCCTGTTCTATTTTGAAGTTACTTTTTTGAGCCACCTAAAAGTCTTAAAATGCATGTGCTTTATATTTTGGTTAGGGCCCGTTTAAATTCTTCCTAAGTTTTTACCCCTGGTGGCTTTTAATTTTTCCTATAGTCCTCAGCGCCTAATTCTTTTCCCTAAAGCCTAAGTCCCGTGCTTTAATATTTCCTATGTTTTGATTTAATCTTTTCTAGGCCCAATTCTGACACCATCTTGATCCAATGGTTGTCACAAAAGTGCAAGGGTTTTGTCAGAGGCTTGCACTTTTGCAATGGTCGTTGATTCATTTCCATGATGTAGCCTTTCTTTGTAGGAAGGTCCACTGCTACGTGTACACAAATGGTGGCTTTTCATTAGTCCATGTATTTTTATAGTGGCAGTTGTCAATGGGACCTAGTTTTTGAGTTTGTTAGAGGGTTCTGACATTGTTAGAAAATCAACGATGGACACATGATCTTATGGGATGTGTCAAAGGTTTAAGATCATGCACCGACCATTGATTCTACCTTTTTCAAAGGGGATAAAGTGCGGCAGGTCCACATGCTAGGTGGGTTGATTTGGCATTTGATTGGTCCATGTAGTAATGACTAGATATGCTATTAGTGGGGCTAAGTTTTTTGAGGTTCAGTGGGTTCTGACACTTGCAGAGCATCGATGGTCGGCATATAACCTGATGGGTTTTTTCTGACACATGTGAACTTAAGATAGCCATTGATCTCTTTCAGTGTCAGAGGATTATCAGGGTAGGGTAAGATTCTTCATTTGATGGTTGTGTTATGATCTAGAGGAATCTTGGAGGTCTATGCAAAGATGAGATTTTCTTGAGGGTGGGCCTAGGTTTTGGTCTAAAGTCTTAGTGGTTCTGATAAAGTGTTTAGTGGCTTGAAAAATTTTCAAAGGTTCACTCATTCACGTAGTAAAATAGTGGTGTTCTAAGAAAGCTAGCGGTTCAGCGAACAAGCATTCGCTTAATCGCTAAAATATCTGGTGGTAGTATAAAGTATTCTATGAATGGTCAATTCCCTTCAGTCACCATTTCACTAAATGTGACTGAGGTCATATTTAAAGGTAAAGCCAAAAGACTGTGAAAAAGAGAGATCAGATGGTCACGACTTAAAGTTGATCGAGTTTTAAATATTGACCATTGATTCACTGCTGGCAGTATGAAACTAGCCGTTCAATTTCAAATTCAAATTTATGAGGGTTTCCTACGACCAGAAGGACTAAAATTGAATGCAGAAGTGACTAGAGCTGGTAAGAGATGATTTTTTTTCCATTGTAGTGTGGTCTAGGGTGTGCCATGATCATTTGCACGGGTTTGTACTATGTTCTTTGTGCTTGAGGCGTGTTGTAGGTGGCTGAACAGGTTGACAAATTTGGCATTTTTGTGGTTCTCGGTACTTTCTCAGTGGTATTATCATGATTTAGGATCACTTTGAGATCTATTTTCTCTTGGTTTCCTAGGTTTCTTCCCCTGCATTTATTTCTCAATTGTTTCTAGTTAATCTGGTGGGTGAAACCCTAACCCTAGTCATCTGTAGCTTGTTGCATCCTCTTTGACGATTCCAAGATGACTAGGGAGTATATATTGTAGCATTTTTTATTTTGTAAGGGTTGTTATTGATGGTAATATACTGAGCAAGGAGAGCCTAGATTTTGGGTCTATTTCTTTGGCATTTTGTTGTTTGATAATGTATTGATTCTGCAAGTCAAAATGAGAAAATAGTTGAATTCCAATTTCATAGTGGTGTATGTCTTCTTTTTTGTTCTTGAGCTCATATATGTTAATTTCATAAAGTGGGTTAGCATATGGTAAACAAAGAGTATTTTGAAATTATCTTTAAGTTCCTAACAAAGTTAGGATTAAAGTCTTTGAGGTAGTTTGAGTGAGTTGATGGCTAGATGGGGATTTGATGTCCTGTTATGTGAGTGAGAGGGATAATAGGCAAAGAAATTATCCTAAATTCAGGTGTGTTTGAGTTAGGACTTTCAGTTAATGTATGCTATTAGGTGACTCTATGCCCTAGGTTAAGGCACCGGTCTTTTATCTAGAGGCAGTCCATCATCATCAATCACACACACACAAATTAAATGATAAAACCTTTCAATCAGTTAGTAAGGGATATAGTTGTATAATATTTTGTGATTCCTTTGAAGAAGTGAATCAAGGGTACACCTACCTGAGTATTAAGGTGGAAAGTGTAGGAGGATCTCATTGTTGATCCTTGTTAATTGGCCCTCTTCCTTTTAGACTTTGAAGTGGTGATAGACTCAAAGTAATATTAAAATTATCCATCAAAGTATAAATCTACAAGTTGAAGATCAAAGGGAACTCCCAAAAGGTTAGTCAGATGACAGTTGGGCTCTACTGGTAGGACCGTGTCAGGGTATCTATGGGGATGTTAGTAGACTAAAGATCTCTGGCTGTCACTTGATCACAAGGGATCTTCCAAGCCCTTGCAATCTTGCAACAACCGTCTGATGCTCTTTCTTTAGGTCGTGGGTCCAAGTCTATCAGATGTGTTGATTTGCTCATGTTTCATTGGCACTGACTTCCATAGTGGTTTTGAATTATCAGAGGGGTTTTAAAGTTGTTTTCAAGTTCATCATGGTTGTTCATCTACTAGGAAGGATTTCTCATTGATGATTACATTTTAAAATCTATCGCTAGCCATTATATTTCAAAAATTGAAATGTCTATGCAAGGGTTTTGCATACTTTCAGCCATGCATGATGTCAGGTAGCCCAGGAAATAAAGTCTTAGGATGGTTGTGGTTTTGAAGATGATAGAACTGACTGTTGGTTGGTGTTGCGGGCTCCTTTCCCACATTTTAATGATAGGAGGTGCTAGAAAGAGTTGGCACCACCTTTCCAAGTAGTACCTCTCCCAGGGCAATATAATTAGATTTTGAGCCTTCATGGATTAGTGGAGTTGGAGGTGGGTTGGTAGGTTGAGGTTGTTGTGTTCGTAGGTGTTTTCAGTTTAGAAGGATCAACACGCAATGAAAGATATGATTTGATAACCGGTGTTCTTAGAGATTTTCGTTAATAGGTGATTAGTACCCTAGGGTTTGATATCATTGTTTAATCTTGTAACCCTAGTTAGGTTTTGACTCTTGCCTTCTTGCGAGAGGGGGATGTATATAATTTATTTTTGGAGCTTATGAGCTCAGAATTGACTTTTCTATAAAAGAGAGGTTCACAATTGTAGAAGAAATTCATCTTTTCTTAAGGGTCATTTATGGTATCATTTCTACCCTCTAGCTTATACATTTGTAAAGTTCCCATTGATAATAAAAGCATTACAGAGGTATTTTGTGACAATCCTTCATGTCCCTATGCTTCCTTGTTTGAATTATCTCTTATTGGATTGAAGTATACGATGTTTCAGTGATATCTTAGGGTTCCCAATCCCTCTCTCTTTCTACAACTATTGTATGTTATTGTGGATGATTGGATGTGAATGCGATTGTGGGTATCATAAATTGTGTCTAAATCCTCAATAATGCTATTGTTTGTGAAATCCTCTTTTTCCCTGAATAGCCTCTTTCTATTGTAGACCCTTCTATGAAATACTTATGAAAGCCTATTCAGTGAGTTTTGACCTCCTATACCTAAGCCTTTCATTAATTTCATCCTCTATACTGAGATCCAAACCCTAATTTTGGTGCATCACCTAGTAGATAGCTTTCTTTCAGTCATTTTCTTTTTCAAGCACTCCTATCCCTTTCCCATAAAAAGTTTACTTTTCATGTCTAGAAGAAAATTAAGGTGATTATCCAAGAGGAACCAGCCTAGAACCTGGAGGTCTCATCTTAGTTAGCATAGGTCCCACAACCTAGAGATGATTCCGATGTTATTCTAGGTTATCAAGAATACAAGATCTTGAAACAAGGGTGCAAACTTAGTGTATAACAATTTTGGCATGCCCGGTGCAACCACAAAAAGAAGTTCATTGTTTAAAAGATATGCTATCTCTGATATGCAGATTGCATAACAGAAACTTTTAGAAGTTGCTCTATCAATTATATCTGGTGACTCCATTGATTTCAAAAAATCTAGGCCAAGCTTGTTTAAAGTTTATGAGAAATATTGAGACTACGAGCTCAAAGCCTACTCAATTTTTAGAGTCTCCCTCAAGAAGAAGTCACAAAGGTAAGTCAACTCAAAGAACATCGCCTGCAAGGAGAGTTTAGTCTACACCTCCTGATACCTCAGAAGGGAGACCTTTTCCCCTTCATTCAAGAAGAAGAGGCATATCTCTAACCAAAGATCTAGAAGAGGATTCAAATCTAGTAGCAAATACAACTCACATAGTTGTCAATCTTCATATCCCAAGTCCTACAATGGCTAGACAATTTGCTTTTGCACAATTCAACCAAGGTAGCCCATTGGCCTTTGCTCAACATCATGATGTGCCCTTGGTGGCACTAAAGAGTATACCTAATTTCATAGTTGAAGGGAAAACAACTACTTTTGAACACATAAGAGATGTGACCACCATCTACAGCATACACAACATAACTCAAGAGGATGTGGCCACAAAATTATTAGCAGCCTCTCTAAAAGGTAAGGCTCTTGAATGGTTTAGGACTCTAACTATTGGTTCTATTACTTCATGGGATGAATTAGGGGATGCATTAAGTAAGCATTTTGAGGATAAATCAGATAACTTGTCTCTAGTTGAGCAGTTAACAACTATTAAGAGAGACCCTTGAGAGCAAATGACAGATTACAATAGTAGATTCCTTAAGACATGGAATAGAATTCCAGTCTCTATGAGACCATCAGCTGACCAAACTTTTCTATATTACTTGAAAAGCTTGAATGGTCAAATTTCTATCATGATCCAGTTCATGGGTGGTACTTCTTTACCCCAAGCCTTTGACATAGCTATTAGGGCTAAAAATTGTTTGATTCAAGCAGGCATGATTGCTAGAAGGCCACCGATGCCTATCTTTCCTAGCCTTCAACCAATTGTACCTACACAAGTGCCCCCATTTACCCCTATTCCCACCATATTATCCCCCCAAGCTAGTACTAGTGGTCAAGAGCTAACAACTAGTTTCTCTCAAGAGCTATAAGAAATAAAGAATAGCCAATAGAGTAGTCAGCAAGAAATGACAAACTTATTGTAGACCTTGACTAAGGAAGTTACCAATTTGAAGAAACAAGGTCAGGGAATCAGACCACCATTTCAGCCACAAGGCCAAGGTCCTAATCAACAATATCAAAATCAAGGATAGCCTTATCAACAAAATAGGCCACCATACCAAGGAGGTTATCAAGGAAAAAGGCAAAGTTTTAACCAAAGACCATTCCAACCATACAACCCTGCACCTCTCAATTCTACAAATCTAGTGAGGGATATGGTTCCTAGTCAAAACAATGTGGCTATGGATAATGAATGGTCTTTTCCTTGCAATTAGCCTCACATCAGACTACATGTTCAAATGGATGGATGAACCAAGCTCTAATGGTTCAAAATGCCTCACAAGCTCAATCAAAGGCTTCATCCAGTGGGTCAGTGCCTCAACAAGAATCACAAGAAAAGGAGACTGCTCTTTTCAATTGGGAGCAACCAGACTTCAATGGAGTCAATGATGAAGTTGCTTTTGTTGCCTATACAAGAGCAAAAAGGAGAGCTCAAGACATGGAAAGAGTAGATTCCAATGCCAAATCCACTACATCTGCAAAGCCACTGCAACAAGCTAATCCCATGACACCTAACGAGGCTCTTGTCATTACAAGCAAAGAGAACCGACATTCCAAAGAGGTGGAGCCCATCATAGTAAAGGCACAATAGAGAGTACACACTGTGACACCATTTAATATTGTAGACAACATGAAGAAGGTGAATGTCACCATGTCTATGTGGGACTCTTTGGCCCTTCCAGGGCAGCCTGAAATTTTGAAGAAGGCCATGACAAAAATAGCAACTCCTCAACCTGCAAAAGAAGCTGCAAAGCCAATGTTGGTTAACACTAATCAAGAAAGGGAGGCTACAAGTAGCAACTCCAAAGGCAATGCCACACAAGGTAGGAATTCAAAGCCACCTCCCTTTTATGTATATTTAATCATTGGAAAATCTTTAGTGCATAATTGTATGGTAGATAGTGGAGCTACTGGCACTGTAATGCCTAAGATGCTAGTTAACCAATTAGGACTAAAATATGAGCCCTTTCAAAAGAAGGTTACACAACTTGATGGATCCTTAGTCAATACCATAGGTGTGGCTAAGGATACTAGTCTGATCCTTCATGTTAGTCCTAATTTTTCCATCCTCCTTGATATATACATTATAAATCTCCTTGCATTATTTGTTATATGTCTTTCAAGGGAGTTCACAGCCAAGATAGGAGGGTATCTATCTTCTGATTGGTCTCACATGCTATTTCATACAAGGTATGGGACCAAGGTCACCATCAAGTCAGAACCATTGCCAGCACACCATATAGAACCTTATGTATCCAATACCATCAATGTAAATTGCCCCATATTTGATGACAACAACTTCCAAACCATTAGTGAAGCAAGCACAAAGATAGAAAGTATACCTAATATTCTACTAGATGAAAGAGCTTTAGAGGCCCAAGAAAATATTGTGTGGGATTTTGGTTTGGGAAGTTATTTGATACAAGAAAGTGGAGTTATAGAGCCAAGCCTTCTCAAAGAGGACACTGATTCAATGGATCAGACCAATCAGGTTTGGGAATTATTTTTTGATGGAGCTAAAATTAGACATGGTTCTAGTGGTTGTGCTATGTTAGTGTCCCCAAAAGGAGAAAGGTATTATACTACCTTTAGATTCAGTTTCCCCTGCACTAGCAATACTACAGAGTATGAGAGTCTAGTTAATGGACTAGAGTGGCCTACAAAAAGAGGGCTTAAGGCCTTAAAAGTTTATGGTGACAGTGAATTAGTTGTCAGCCAAGTGAGAGGGATAAGTGCAACCAAAAATGACACCATGAAAGCATACAAACATAGAGTTTGGGATACAATTGAAGATTTTTGTGCTTTCAATATTGTTGCTATCCCTAGGAAGCTAAATCAAAATGTAGCTAGATTAGTTGTTGTTGGATATTAGTATGACATTCCAAATAGAATTTCAAAAGAAATAGATCAATAGCATATCAAAATGATTGTCATACCTTCTATTTCTGATAATGATGTCAATTGATAGGTGTTTGACAATGATGAACAAATTCTACAATTCTTGTTTGAAGAAGATGTCTTTTCAGAGCATAATGAAGATAGGCTATCACAAAATTATGGTGACCAAGTGATATAACTGAAGTCCAATAGGATTCCTAGAGGTCTTGTTACCTTAGAGACTGTATTCAACAAGGATGATGAAATTAAAAAGAACAAAGCTGGCCTAGTAGTTCAACAAGACAATTGTGTTGAATTAGAATTGGAACCAGGTAAGAGATTACAATTTGGAAAAGTGAACACTGAATTGGAAAAGAAAGCTTATACCCAATTGTTCAAAGAATTCAGTGATGTTTTTTCATGGTAGTATGAGGATCTCAAGGGCTTTGATCCTTCCCTTTCTCAGCACACTATTGAGTTAGAACCTAATGCCAAACTAGTAAGACAGAAGCAAAGTCCTATTAATCCCAAGCTTGAGCCACTTATGCATAAAGAAGTACTCAAACTAATCGAAAGTGGTATCATCTACCCCATTAAGCATACTAGTTGGGTTTCCAACCTTGTTCCTATCAGGCAGAAGAATGGGGAGTTGAGGTTATGTGTTGACTTCAGGGATCTTAACAGGGCTTCTTTAAAGGACCACCATCCATTACCCTCTATGGAACAAATCTTACAATGTGTCTCTGGATTTGAGAGATTTTCATTATTGGATGGCTATTTAGGATACAACCAGATCTTAGTGAGTGAAGAGGATCAATACAAGACTGCATTTACAACCAAGTGGGGAGCCATGGCTTATCAAAAAATGCCCTTTGGTTTGTCAAATGCAAGTGCTACATTTCAAAAAACAATGGATATGGCCTTTAAAAGCATCATGTACAAATTTGTACTGATCTACTTAGATGACATAATTTTCTATTCAAAGCATGCAGTAGATCACATCAAATAGTTGAGGAAGATTTTTGAAAGGTAGAGAATTTGGGATATCTCTTTATCCCAAGAAATGTGTGTTTGCAGTCCATGAAGGAAAATTGTTGGGATATGTAGTATCCAAAGAAGGGATCATAATAGATCCTAAGAGAATTACAACCATCCTATAGGTACCCCTACCACATCATAAGAAAATTCTCCAATCTTTCATAGGAAAGATTAATTTTGTTAGAAAGTTCTTGCCTAACATTGCAGATTTACTAAAGCCTTTGACATCCATGTTAAAGAAGAGTTCAACTTTTACCTAGACCAAAGAAGGGAGAATCAACTTCCAAGCTATCAAAGAATCTCTAATAGAGGCTCCTACCCTCTTGAACCCAAATTTTAGTAAAGATTTTATCCTTTATGCTTATAGAGGTCATGATGCTATATCTACAATGTTGACTCAAGAAAATGCGGATGGATTGGAGTAGCCTATTGCTTTCTTTAGCAAAGGTTTAGAAGAATATGAATAGAGATACTCTTTTGTAGAAAAACATGTACCTATTGTGATGAAGGGCCTTAAAAAGATCAGATATCTATTGACCCATAGCAAGGTACATTTAAAGGTTACTCATCCAAGTGTCAAAGAATTTTTTCTTTCCAAAGACCTAAATGAGAAAAGAGCTAGTTGGATCACCAAGGTGATGGAATATGACATTGATATTCAAACTACCAAGCTAGTTAGAGGAAGAGGTCTTTGTCAGCATTTGGTAGGGGATGAGAGTTCAAAGAAATCAGAGCAAATAGATGCATCTCTAGTGGTGCATTCTACAGAAGAACAAGCCAAGGCAACAAGTTGGTTGCCTAATATGATCAATTATTTGAAGACAGGACAATGTCCTGCAGGCCTAGATTTAGCAAAAAGGAGGTATTATAGGTTACAATCTATTCCTTTTATGTTGATTGATGAAGTTCTTTTTAGAAAGGATCACAATGGTGTCCTTTTAAGATAAATAGATTCAGAAAAGATAGCTGATGTCCTATTTGAGTTTCATTGTGGACCTTTTGGAGGTCACTTTTCTCCTAGGACTACTACTTTTAAGATCATGAGGGCTGGATAGTATTTGGCATCTATCTTTAAGGATAGTCATGAGTATGTGAGAAGATGCATCAAGTGTGCCATGTTTACAGGAAAATAGAAGCTTGCAGCCTTGCCCCTACAGTCAGTCATAACAGAGAAACCCTTCATGAAGTAGGGTATAGACTTCATTGGCATTGTCAATCCTCCATCTAGTGTAGGACATAAGTGGATAATTACTGCAATAGATTATTTCACTAGATGGATAGAAGAAATTGCTTTAAAAGAGGCTAATGAGAATGTTGTATGGATTTTTTATGATGACATAATTCACAGATTTGGCATTCCAGATTCCATAATTTTAGATAATGCATTAGCATTCATAGGCCTCAAAGTCTTAGAGTGGGCAATCAGGAATGGCATCTAACTGAATACTAGTTCCAATTATTACCCCCAAGGCAATGGCTTGGCTAAATCAACAAATAAGAACTTGATTAGGATAATCAAGAAGACTCTGCAAGATAATCAGAGGGATTGGCATACCAAACTCAAGTCTACCTTATGGCTAGATAGAATTACTACAAAGAAAATCATTGGTAATTTTCCTTACATGCTAGTATATGGTAAAGAGGCCAAGTTGTCCATTTTAGCTGAATTGTTAGCTCTGGACTTGGCTACTCAGTATGCCCTATTTGAGGAAGGAGATCCTTTGCTGATCAGGTATGCTCAGTTAATGGAATTAAAAGAGATCAGATACAAATCAATGCAGGATATGGAATTCCATCAGATTCAAACAAAGAGGAGTTTTGACAAAAGAGCCAGGGTCAGGAATTTCAAAGTGGGAGATGTAGTTCTCAAATGGGATGAGTTCAGATCCAAGCCTAGTAGACATACAAAATTTGATTCATTTTGGAGTGGACCATTTTTTATAATAGAGTGCAAGGGATCCAATGCTTTCCAGCTATCAAATCTCGAAGGAGTTTCCTTGCCAATTTTAGTGAATGGATTCCACTTGAAGCCCTATTTTGAGGTTAACCCCTCTTTGTAAAATTTTGTAAATATGTGCTTGCTTTCTTTCCCTATTTTCTAGGTTAGTTTTCTACTTTCCAAGAAGTGCCTATGCATAGGTTTGTCTCTCTGGTTCCATTTCTATCTCCCTATGAGAATTTTTTATTTTTGATGACCCCATGCTCAATGAATGTATCAAGGCCATTGGTTTTCCATGTCTAGCAGGATAACATCCAGCAGAAATCACCAAAATATTACCCTAATTTTCCCATGTACATGCAAATTTGGCTTAAACCTATTCCAAAATCTCTATTTTTATCCTACCAAGCATCCCTGAAAATTTCATGAAGTTGTGCCTTGTCCTCTGGCCTCTGCAAATTATTTTACTCCTTGGTCTGTAGGTCAAAAAATTCATAAATATAGCCATTGGGGAAAATAACCCTACAAACCCTAAGCCTTCATCCTAATTCCATGTTACTTTATTAGCCACTTAAGTTTTGAATACCCATGTGCGCTAATTTTTCATTGGCTAGTCGCTAGTTCTGCAAGACAGTCGGCGGTTACCTTTTCCTTCCAGTGATTCAGCGAATGCCTTGTTCACATAATACCCCAATGTTTCATGGTTAAGTCCTCAGTGGTTAGTGATTCAACAGGCGGTCTATTATTCCTTTATTCATGTAGTCACTTAAATATTTGGTGGTCTCCATTTGTGGGGTCCCAATTTAGCAAGATCAACGGTCGTTGTAAGTTTGCGATGGGTCTGTCAAAGGCTTACGATCTTGCGATGACCGTAGATTTCCTTTCCCTATAGCGCTTCAAGTCAAGTGGGTCCACTTCCATGTTGTCCTACATGGAGGCTTCCTATTGGTTAAGAGGTGGTGACTTGTTCAATTTTTAGATCGGGCCCAGCAGACTGTGTCCCTTTTAGATCAATGGCTAGCGTATAATCTCATGGAGTTTCTCTAACACATGAGATTATGCACCGACCATCGATCTTGCTTTATTATTGAGGGTCTGACAGTGGGTCCTTTATTGCTGATGTACTTGCATTTGATTGGTCCATGTAGTGGTGATTGGTGTTGTAGTGGGTCTATTGTAGTGTCTTGCCATGTAGTCCAAGCTATGCATTTGTGATTGGTCAGGACTTGTGATTTGACACCATGTCAGCGTAGGCCCGATGGTTGTCAGTCGATTGAAGATCTAATGGCTAACACATGATCTAAAGGATTTTCTCTGACACATGAGATTATGTGCCCGCCATTGATCTTACTTTATCTCGGGGCTCTGTCAGGTGGGTCCTTAGTTTCTAACGTGCTCGTTCTTCATTGGTTAGTCAGACAACAGCTAGGCTCTATTGGTAGGACCGTGTCAGGGTATTTACGGGGATGTCAGTAGACTAAAGATCTATGCTTGTTGCTTGATCGCAAGGGATTTTCCAAACCCTTGTGATCTTGTGACAACCGTCTGATGCTCTTTCTGTAGGTCATGGGTCCAAGTCTATCAAATGTGCTCATTTTCTCACATTTCAATGGCTGCTAACTTCCACGGTGGTTTTGACTTGTCAGAGGGGTTTTAAAGCTATTTTCAAGTGCACTGTAGCTATTCATCTACCGGGAAGGGTTTCTCATCGATGGTTACATTTTAAAATCTGCCGCTAGCTGTTATATTTCAAAAATTCAAATGTCTCTACAAGGGTTTTGCATTCTTTTGGCCATGCACGACATTGGGTAGCCCAGGAAATAAAGTCTCAAGATGGTTGTGGTTGTGAAGATGATAGAAGTGACTATTAGCTGACGTTGCAGGGTCCTTTGCCATGTTTTAATGATAGGAAGTGCTAGAAAGAGTTGGTGCCACCTTTTCAAGCAGTACCTCTCCCAGGGAAATATAATCAGATTTGGAGCCTTCATGGCTTAGTGGAGTTGCAGGTGCATTGGTAGGTCAAGGTTGTTGTGTATGTAGGTGTTTTTAGTTCAGAAGGATCAACACACAAGGAAAGATATGATTTGATCACCAGTGTTCTTAGAGATTTTCATTAATAGGTGATCAGTACCCTAGGGTTTGATATCATTGTTTAATCTTGTAACCCTAGTTAGGTTTTGACTCTTGCCTAAGTGTGAGAGGGGGATGTATATAATGTATTTTTGGAGCTTTTGGGCTTAGAATTGACTTTTCTATAAAAGAGAGGTTCACAATTGTAGAAGAAATTCATCTTTTCTTAAGGGTCATCTGTGGTATCATTTCTACCCTCTAGCTTATATAGTTGTAAAGTTCCCATTGATAATAAAATCATTGCAGAGATATTTTTTGACAATCCTTCATGTCCCTATGCTTCCTTGTTTGAATTATCACTTATTGGATTGAAGTATATGATGTTTTAGTGATATCTTACTGTTTCTGATCCCTCTCTCTTTCTACAACTATTGTGTGTTATTGTGGATGATTGGATGTGAATGCTTTTGTGGGTATACTTCAACCCCCTAACAATCTTGTCTCATTCCTATGATGAGTTGTAGAAGTGAATGTTTGTTTGTAGGTCATAAATTGTGTCTAAATCCTTAGTAATGCTATTGTTTGTGAAATCCTCTTTTTCCCTGAATAGCCTCTTTCTATTGCAGACCCTTCTATGAAATACTTATGCAAGCCTATTCAGTGAGTTGTGACCTCCTAGACCTAAGCCTTTCATTAATTTCATCCTCTATATTGAGATCCAAACCCTCATTTTAGTGCATCACCTAGTAGGTAGTTTTCTCTTAGTTATTTCCCTTTTCAAGCACTCCTTCTATCCCTTTCCCATAAAAAGTTTACTTTTCATGTCTAGAAGAAAATTAAGGTGATTATTCAAGAGGAACTAGCCTAGAAGCTAGAGGTCTCATCTCAGTTAGCATAGGTCCCACAACCTGAAGATGATTCCCATTTTATACTAGGTTATCAAGACTACAAGAGCTTGAAACAAGGGTGCAAACTTAGTGTATAACAGGAACTATTAAGGATGAAAATTTTATTGGAAAGGTATTAAGAAATTTTCTTTAGATCTATGCCATTATAATTTTAGCAATTCAATAATCTAGATGTAACCTTGGTAATGCCCTAACATTGGAAAGCCTTGTTGGTAAGCTTCCTAATTTTGAGCTTTCTAACTATGATAACTACATTATTTCTAATGTTGAATCTAAATTCAAGTCGCAAAGTATTTTATATAAGTCTAAGAGGGAAAAGAAAAATGTATAAGTGATAGTGACACTTCTTATGAAGAATTAGAGGATCTTGAAGCTCTTATGGCAAGAAGATTGAAAAGAGGAAAATGAAAATATAAAGATAAAGTTCCTATTATATGTTTTTCATGTAACAAAGTTGGCCATATAGCTACAAGATGTCTTGACAAGGATGGAAAGGATGAGGAAAGAGAAAGCAAGTACATGTATAAGAGAGAAAATAGAGGTTACCAAAGGTACAAGGACTACAAGGATAAAGGTAAGAAATCTTGTTATATTGCTGAAGAAGAAACTGACAGTGATAATGATGAATTTGAAATTGAAGTAGTTTATGTTGCTATGAAAGACGAGTCTAATGAAGATGAGAAAAATACACTTGTTTCTTATGTGAGAAAAGGTGATCAATGGATTATAGATAATGGTTGCTTACACCACATGACTGGTGAAAAAAGTAAATTTGAAACCCTAGATCATTACAAAGGTAGAAGTGTTAAGTTTGGTAATGATGCACCATGTCCTGTATAGGGTAAAGGATTAATTAAGACAACTGATAAGATCACTTGTGAAAATGCTTATTGGGTTGAAGGTCTTAACTATAATTTTCTAAGTGTTTCACATCTTAATACCACTGGTTATGGAGTGGAGTTTCATCACAAAAAGGCTAAAATATTTGATGCTACTAGTGAACTAATTGGAAGTTGAGAACAAACAAGAGGTAATTTGTTCTATCTAGATATATCTGAAGAGACATTCTTGATTGCACAATTTTATAATATATGGTTATGGCATAAGAGGCTATGTCATGTTAACTTTGACAATCTGGTAAATATTAGTAAGTAGAACAAAGTTAGAGATTTGTTGAGATTGAAGAAACTTGATAATGTGATGTGCAAACAATGACAGTTGGGTAAAATGACAAAGTCTAGTTTCAAGAGAAAGACTTTTACTTCTGAAAATGCTTTAGATCTGGTTCATAATGACCTTTATGGACTGATGGGTATACAAAGCTATTGTGGTGGTAAATACTTTATTTTTTTTGTTAATGATTACACTAGGTTGATGACTAATGTTTTTAAAAGAAAAATCTGATGTATTTTAGTTGTTTAAGTGGTATTTGGCTAAGGTTGAAAAAGAAATAGGTAGAAACCTGAAATGTCTGAGATTTGACCAAGGTGGAGAGTTTATATTGAATGAGTTGAATCTATTATAGAATGATAGAGGAATCAAGAGCCAAATGTCTTCACCTAGAACACCTCCATAGAATGGTATAGCTGAGAGAAGGAATTGATCTATCATGGATTGTGCAAGGACACTAATGATTGAGAATAATGTTGCAAATAAGTACTATAAATAAGTTGTAAGTACAACTATTTATACCTTAAACTGAGTGCAAATAAAAAAAGGTACAAATGTTACACCTTATGATTTATGGCATGGTTATACACTTAAAGTAAAATACTTTAGAATCTTTGCGAGAAAATGCTATATATTAAAAGATAATAGGAATGGAAAGTTTGATGCAAAAAGTGATGAGGGCATATTCCTAGGTTATTCCACAAAGAGTAAAGCTTGCAAGTATTTGAAGTCTAACACTAAAAAAATTGTGGAAAGTGTAAATGTGAAAGTTGACAAATATGTGGGGAAGAATGAATGGGAAAGTAAAAGAGAACCTAAAGATTATAGATCTTTTGTCTATATAAAAGGAGTGGGGAGTAACACACTTGCACCTGATGTAGAGTCACATGTAAGAAATGCCAAGCATCAGGGAGATAATGTCAAGCATTAGGGAGATAATTCTGAGCATCAAGAAGATACTATCGAGCATTAGGAGGATTTTGCTAAGCATTAGAAGGATGTTGCCGAGCATCAACAGGATGTTGCCAAGTATCAGGAAGAGGTTGTCAAGCAATCAGAGGTTGAATCTAATAATCTTATTGGTGAACCTGAAGAGAAAGGAGAAAACAAATCTAAACCTACTTTGGCACAGTATGTAAGAAGACATCACAAGCATGAGAAAATCATTGGATATAAAGAAACTGGAGTTTTGACTAGAAGAAAGTTGAAAGATCCTACATGTTTATTGTGTGAGTTTGAGCCTATCACAATAAGGGAGGCATTAGAAAATGAAGACTGGATTCTACCTATGAATGAGGAGATAGACCAAATAGAAAAGAATGATACCTAGACTCTGGTGCCCAGACCAAAAAACAAAAATGTGATTGGGACAAAATGGGTATTTAGAAACAAGCTTAATGAACATGGAAAAATCACAATGAATAAAGCAAGGGCAGTATGCAAGGGTTATGTACAAGAAGAAGGAATAGACTATGGGGATACATTTTCCCCTGTAGAAAGATTAGGAGTGAGAAATCTACTTGCATATGATGCTTAAAAAAATTTCAAGGTATACCAAATGGATGTAAAGTATACATTTTTGAATGGTATATTAGAAGAAGAAGAAGTGTCATTGAGAAACCTGAAAGATTTGTTGATCCAAACAAGAGATATATGGTTTGCAAGCTAAACAAGGCACTACATGGATTAAAGAAAGCCCCCAGAGCATGGTATAAGAGGTTGCACAATTACTTGATACAGATTGGATTTTCAAGGACAAATGACAACAAAAATTTGGACATGAAAGATGAAGAAGGTAAAGGGATTTTGTTAGCTAAGATGTTTGTAGATGATATCATATTTGTAGAATAAGATGCCCTGTGTAAGAAATTTTCAAATGAGATGCAAATTGAGTTTGAAAATGTCTATGTTTGGTGAGATAAAATTATTTGTTGGTTTGCAAGTCTATCAGATGGAGAAAGGTATTTTTATCATTTAGTCTAAATATGTAAAAGAGATAGTGAAAACCTTTGGTATGAATGATTCAAGGCTAGTAAGTACTCCCATGGCTACTGGACATAAACTATCTAAAAATGATGATACTGCTAAAGTAAACCAAACTCTATATAGATCCATGATTGGAAAGCTACAATATGTTGTTCATAGCAAACCAGATATTGCTCTAGAAGTTGGGATTGTGGCAAGATTCTCCACCAATCCTAAGGAAATTCATATGATGGCTGTGAAGAGGATAATGAGACATTTGAAAGGGACATAAGATTATGGACTATACTACAAGAAGCTTGAGAAATTTGAACTAAGAGTCTACATTGATGAAGATTGGGTAGGAAATGTTGATGACAGAAAAAGTACTAGTGGTGGAGATTTGTTTCTTGGACAAAGATTAGTTTCCTGGACAAGCAAGAAACAAAACTGCATTTCCCAACCTACAGCTAAAGCTAAGTATGGAGTAGATGGAGTGAACTATTCAAATCTAGTATGGATTAAGCAATTGTTGAAAGGCATGAAAGAGGAGATCACTAAACCAATTGTCATATATTGTGACAAAAGAAGTGTTATCAACATATCAAAGTGTTACCCATGTTTTCCCTGTGCATGCAAATTTGGCCGAAAACCATACCCAGGCCTCTATTTTTATCTTGCCTACCATCCCTGTAATTTTTATGGATTTATCCCCTATTCACTGGCCTCTACAAATTTGTTATCTCCCTGGTCTATAGTTAAAAGATTCATAAAACTAGTCATTTACTTTATCTCAGCAACTTAATTCCCTTCAATTTCCACATGCCTTTTTCAATCCTTTAGTCACCAAGTCTCTGATTCCCATCCGTTAACCCCTTAACACTCAGCGATCCCGTGAGCCGTTACTATTTCAGTTGGCAATATTAGTTTAATAGCCAAGTCAAGATTCTAGATCTAACAGTTGTCACATGATCTCATGGCTCTGAAACATTCCATGAGATCTTGCGATGATCATCGATCTTCCTCCCTGCAAAGTTTATCTTATTAGTGGGACCGGTGCCACCTCATCTGATTTGGCAGCTCCTGATTCATCGGTGGTGTCTGATTCAGTAGGTTGACAGTGGGGCCATCTTCTTTGGCAGGTTAAGTTCTGACTTAATTGTGTGGTCATCATTATACCTGAGGCTCAAGATGTGACCTAAGTAATCTGGTGGTATAGTGATAGCCATTGATCCTCCTGTACCATCAGAGCTTCTCACAGTGCATCCTGTGTTAGGGAATGTGCAACGTGGATTTGGTTGGTGGCTTGTGATTGGTCATTTGAGAGTATAGTTGGCATCTATTAGTGGGGCTGAATATCTATAGATGTTTTAGAAGGACTTAAATCTATGGTGGTTGCATGATTGCGAGGAATATTTCGAATTCATGCGATCATGTGACTACCATTAGATTAGCATCTTAGTGAGTGGGTCCATTGTCAGAGGATTGTCAAGGTGTATGCTAATGAAGTAGGTCAGAACAAATGAATGTATGTAATGTGTATGTTGTCAGTGGGCCTGTAGGGTGAGGGGTTTTTAAAGAGGTTAATGCATGATCAGATCTTGTGGCTGTCATTATACCAGAGATCCAAAAATCTTGATCATTATGATCGCGGTATAGCGACAACCATCTAATGGTGTTCCCAGGGACATGGGTCCAAGGTCTGTCAGGGATGTTGACTTGCTCGCCAATGATTGGCTACTGACTTCCACAGTCACAGTTGACTTGTCAGAGGGGTTTTAAAAGTGTTTTTCTAGGTGTATCTAAACCACCCAATCTACCGGGAGATAAACAATCAATGGTTGCATTTTAAAACCGACCAGCTAGCTGTTCCTTATCAAATTTAAATATTTCTTCCACTAGCTTTGCTAGGGTTTGATTTTGCAGCCATGCACGACAAATGGGTAGCTAGAATTGACTTCCTTAGGATAGTGAAGGTTGAGGGGATGATAAGAGAGGATCTGATCATCGGTGCCATAGATTTTACAGAGTACCACATTGTGCTGAAAGATTTAATGGGCTTGTCACCACCTTTTGTAGGGTTAATATTTTTAAAACCCAAACATCTATAAGATCAGATAGTGAGCATTCATGGCAAGGCTGAGTTGCAAGAGAGTAGATGGATCAAGTTTGATGTAGTATAGGCATGGGCATGCAACATATCTAATCAGCCTTGATGTTGGAGAGATTTTTTTTATGATTAGATTTGATAGGCAGTTGGGTTTTCTATTTTACTGTAAAATCATGTAACCCTAGTTAGGTTTTACTCCTTCCTGCATGTAGGAGATGTATATATTGTATTTTTGGAGCCTTAGTGCTCAGAGGTTAGAGAGTTCACATTTTGTAAGAAGAAAATCTCTTTCTTAGAAGGCTATCTGTGGCATTTCCTGCCCTCTAGTCTTCTACATTCTATAACCTCCCATTGGTAATTTAGAGATTGAAGATATTTTGTGACATTTCTCATGTCCCTATGCCTTTTTTGTGTGATTTATCTCTTATTGAATCAAAGTATTTATATGTTTCTCAATGATATTTTAGGGTTCTTGATCCTTCTTTCTTTCTACAATTCATGTGTATTATTGTGAATGATTTGATGAGAATGCTTTTTTGGGTATAATACAACCTGTTAACAATCTTGTCTCATTCCTATATCTAGTTACAGAGGTGAATGTTTGTTTGCAGGTCATAGATTGTTGTCTACCCCAAGGAGTTTCATTATTTGTGAAAGAATCTCTTTCTTTCCTTGAATACCTTCTTTATTTGTAGACCCCTCCTATGAAATACTTATGCAAGCCTATTTAGTAAGTTGTGACCTACTAGACCTAAGTCTCTCACTAATTTCATCCTACATAATGAGAGCCAAACCCTAGTTTCGGTGCATCACCTAGTGGATAGTTTTCTTTTAGTCATTTCCTTTTCCAAGCACTCCTATCCCTTTCCTCAAAAGTTTACTTTCATGTCTAGAAGCAAATTAAGGTGATTATCCAAGAGGAACCAACCTAGAACTTGGAGGTCTCATCTCAGGTAGCATAGGTCCCACAACCTAGAGATGATTCCCATGTTATATACTAGGTTATCAAGACTACGAGAGCTTGAGACAAAGGTGCAAACTAAGTGTATAATAATTCTAGCATGCTCGGTGTGACTAGTAAAATATCAGATTAATGTTCAAAGGTGTTCCTATTGGTTCATCTACAAAAGGATCAAGGAAGTTCAATACACAAGGAATATCAGTACAAGCTCAAGCTCAAGTACACCCCACCTTGGTGCTAGTGTATAACAATTCTGGCATGCCCAGTGGGACTAGTAAAAGATCAAGAAGTTCATTGTTTGAAAGATTATGTTATCTCTAATATACAGGTTGCATGATACCGGCTTTTAGAAGTTCTATCAAGTATATTTGGAAACTCCACTGATTTCAAAGATCCAGGCCAAGCTTGTTTAAGGTTTATGAGAAAGATTGAGACTAGAAGCTCAAAGCCTACCTAATTTTTAGAGTTTCCCTCAAAGAGAAGTCACAAAGGCAAGTCAACTCAAAGAACATGCCCTGCAAAGGGAGTTCAATTAACACCTCTTGATACCTCAGAAGGGAGACCTTTCCCCTTTCATTCCAGAAGAAGAGGTAGGTATCTAACCAGAGATCTAGAGGAGGATTCAAATCTACTAGTAAATATAGCTCACATAGTTGTTAATCTTTAGATTCCAAATCCTAAAATGGCCAGACCATTTGCATTTGCACCTTTCAGTCAGGGTAGCTCACCAGCCTTTTCTCCAAATCATGATGTGCCCTTGGTAGAACTAAAGAGCATACCTGATTTCACAAGTGAAGGGTAGAGAACTGCTTTTGAGTGCATAAGAGATGTGACCACCATCTACAACATACACAACATAACCCAAGAAGATGTGGCCACAAAATTATTAGCAGCCTCTCTAAAAGGTAAGGCTTTAGAATGGTTTAGAACTCTAACTGTTGGTTCCATTACTTCATGGGATGAATTAGGGGATGCATTTAGCAAAAATTTTGAGGATAAATTAGATAACTTGTCTCTAATTGAGTAGTTAACAAATATTAGGAGAGACCCTTAAGAGTAGATGACAGATTACAATAGTAGATTCCTCAAAACATGGAATAGAATTCTAGTCTTAGTTAGACCATCAGTTGACCATGCTTTCCTTTACTACTTACAAAGTCTAAATGGTCAAATTTCTATCATGATCTAGTCTATGGGTGGTACTTCTCTTCCCCAAGCTTTTGACATAGCTGTCAAGGCTGAAAATTGTTTAATTCAAGCGGGCATGATTGCTAGAAGGCCTCCAATGCCCATTTTTCCTAGCCTTCAACCCATTGCACTTGCCCAAGTACCCCCATTTACCCCTATTCCCACCATATTAGCACTCCAAGCTAGTACCAGTGGTTAGGAGCTAACAGCTAGTTTCTCTCAAGAGCTGTAAGAGATAAAGAATAGCCAAGAAAGTAGTAAGCAAGAAATGACCAATTTGTTGCAGACCTGGACTAAAGAGGTCACAAATTTAAAGAAACAAGGTCAAGGAATCAGACCACCATTTCAGCCACAAGGCCAAGGTCCTAATCAGCAATATCAAAATCAAGGACAACCTTATCAACAAAATAGGCCACCATACCAAGGAGGCTATCAAGGACAAAGCAAAAATTTCAACTAGAGACCATTCCAACCATATAACCCTGCACCTATAAATTCGACAAATCCAGTGAGGGATATGGTTTTGAGTCAAAATAATATGGCTATGGATAATGAATGGTACTTTCCTTGTTATCAGCCTCATAATTAGTCTACATGTTCAAATGGGTGGATGAACCAAGATCTAATGGTTCAAAATGCCTCACAATCTCAATCATAGGTTTCATCTAGTGGGTTAGTGCCTCAACAAGAACCACAAGAGCATAAGACTACTCTTTTCAATTGGGAGCAACCAGACTTTAGTGGAGTCAATGATGAAGTTTCTTTTGTTGCCTTTACAAGAACAAAAAGAAGAGCTTAAGACATGGAGAGAGCAGATTCCAATGCCAAGGCCACCACATCTATAGAGCTACTACAACAAGCTACTCCCATCACACCTAAGCAGGCTCCTACCATTACAAGAAAAGAAGGCCAAATTCTAAAGGAAGTGGAGCCCATCATAGTGAAAGCACAACAAAGACTACACACTATGACACCTTATAATATTGTAGACAACATGAAGAAGGTAAATGTCACCATGTCCATGTGGGACTCTTTGGCCCTTCTAGGACAGCCTGAAATTTTGAAGAAGACCATGACAGAAGTAGCAACTCCTCAACCTGCAAAAGAAGCTACAAAGCCATTGTTGGTTAACACTGATCAAGAAAAGGAGGCTCCAAGTAGAAACTCCAAAAGCAATGCCACACAAGGTAGTAATTCAAGGCCACCTCCCTTTTATGTATCTTTAATCATTGGAAAATATTTAGTCCATAATTGTATGGTAGATAGTGGAGCTACTAGCACTGTAATGCCCAAGAAAGTAGCTGACCAATTAGGACTGAAATATGAGCCCTTCCAAAAGAAGGTTACACAACTTGATGTATCCTCAGTCAATACTATAGGTGTGGCTAAGGATACCAGTCTAATCCTTCATGCTAGTCCTAATTTTTCCATCCTCATTAATATATATATCATACATCTCCCTGCATTATTTTCTATATGTCTTCCAAGGGATTTTACAGCTAAGATAGGAGGCTATCTATCTTCTGACTAGTCTCACATATTATTTCATACAAGGTATGGGACCAAGGTCACCATTAAGTTAGAAACATTAGCGGCACACCATATAGAACCATATGTGTCCAATACCATCAATGTAAACTACCCTATATTTGATGACAATGACTTCCAAACCATTAGTGAAGCAAGCACAAAGATAGAAAGTATCCCTGATATTTTTGTAGATGAAAGAGCTTTAGAGGCCCAAGAAAATCTTGTTTGGGATTTTGGTTTGGGAAGTTATTTGATACAAGAGAGTGGTAGCATAGAACCAAGCCTTCTCAAAGAGGATACTGATTTAGAGGATTAGAGTAGTCAGGTTTGGGAACTATTTTTTGATGGAGCTAGAAGTAGGCATGGTTTTGGTGGTGGTGCTATGCTAGTGTTCCCAAAAGGAGAAAGGTATTATACTACCTTTAGATTTAGTTTCTCCTACACTAGCAATACAACAGAGTATGAAAGCCTAGTCAATGGACTAGAGTGGGCTCGAAAAAGAGGGCTTAAGGCCTTAAAAGTTTATGGTGACAGTGAGCTAGTTGTCAGCCAAGTAAGAGGGATAATTGCAAAAAAAAATGATACTTTGAAAGAATACAAGCATAGAGTTTGGGATGCAATTGAAGATTTTTGTGCTTTCAATATTGTTGTTCTCCCTAGGAAATTAGACCCAAAAAGAAGATAGGTTAGCTACTGCTAGATCCCAATATGACATCCCAAATAGCATTTCAAAAGAAATGGATCAAAAAAATATCAAAGTGATTGTTAGACCATCTATTCCTAATAATGATGTTAATTGGCAGGTGTTTGACAATGATGAACAAATTCTACAGTTCTTGTTTGAAGAGGATATTTTTCAAGGCATAATCAAGATAGGTTATCACAAAATTATTGTGATCAAGTGCTACAACTGAAGTCTAATAAGATGCCTAGAGGTCTTCTTACATTAGTTACTGTCTTCAACAAGGATGATGAAGTTGAGAAGAACAAAGATGGTCTAGTAGTCCAACAAGAACATTGTGTTGAACTAGAGTTAGAACCAGGTAAGAGTCTACAATTAGGATAGATAAACATTGAATTCAAAAAGAAAGCTTGCACTTAGCTTTTCAAAGAATTCAGTGATGTGTTTGCATGGCAATATGAAGACCTCAAAGGTTTTGATTCATCCCTTGCTCAACACACCATTGAGTTAGAACCTAATGCCAAAATAGTGAGGCAAAAGCAAAGGACTGTTAATCCCAAGCTTGAGCCACTGATGCATAAGGAAGTGCTCAAATTGATAGAAAGTGGTATCATCTACCCCATGAAGCATACTAGTTGGGTTTCTAACCTTGTTACTATCAGGAAGAAGAATGGGGAGTTGAGGTTGTGTGTTGACTTCAGGGATCTTAACATAGCCTCATTAAAATATTGCCATCCACTGCCCTCCATGGAACAAATCTTACAATGTGTCTCTAGATCCGAGAGATTTTCATTATTGGATGGTTATTTAGGATACAATCAGATCTTGGTTAATGAAGAGGATCAATATAAGACTGCATTTACAACCAAGTGGGGACCCATGGCTTATCAAAAGATTCCCTTTGGTTTGTCAAATGTAGGAGCTACATTTCAAAAGGCAATGGATATGGCCTTTAAAAGCCTCATGTACAAATTTGTGTTGGTCTACTTGGATGACATAACTGTCTATTGTAAATATGCAGTAGATCACATCAAACATTTGAGGATGATTTTTCAAAGGTGTAGACAATTTGGGATATCTCTTAATCCCAAGAAATGTGTGTTTGCAATTCATGAAGGAAATTTGTTGGGATATGTAGTATCCAAAGAAGGAATCATAGTAGATCCTGAGAGAATTGCAGCTATCCTAGAGCTACCCTTACCACATCACAAGAAAAGTCTCCAATCTTTCATAGGAAAGATTAATTTTGTTAGGAGGTTCTTGCCTAAAATTGCAAATTTATTAAAGCCTTTAATAGCCATCTTAAAAAAGAGTTCAGTTTTTAGTTGGACCAAAAAAGGAAGAGTTAATTTCCAAGCTATCAAAGAGGCCTTAACAGAAGCTCCTACCCTCTTAAACCCAAATTTCAACAAGTTTTTCATCGTTTATGCTTATGGAGGTCATGATGCCATATCTATAATGTTGACCCAAGAAAATTCAGATGGATTGGAGCAGTCTATTGCTTTCTTTAGCAAAGGTTTAGAGGAGTATGAACAAAGATACTCTTTTGTAGAAAAACATGTGCTTGCTATGGTGCAGAGCCTTAAAAAATTTAGATATCTATTGACACATAATAAGGTACATTTAAAAGTTACTCATCCAAGTGTCAAAGAGTTTTTGCTTTCCAAGGACCTAAATGAGAAAAGAGCTGGTTGGATCACCAAGGTGATGGAATATGACATAGATATTCAGACTACCAAGTTGGTTAGAGCAAGAGGCCTTTGTGAACATTTGGCAGGGGATGAAAGTTCAAAGAAATTGGAAAAAATAGATGCATCTCTGGTTGTGCATTCTATAGAAGAACAATCCAAGGCAACAAGCTGGTTGCATAACATGATCAATTATTTAAGGATAGGGCAATGTCCTACAAGTTTGGATTTAGTAAAAAGAAGGTATTATAGATTGCAATCTATTCCTTTTGTACTAATAAATGATGTTCTTTTTAGAAAAGATCACAATGGTGTCTTTTTAATATGCATAGATTCAGAAAAGATAGCTGATGTCCTATTTGAATTTCATGATGGACCTTCTAGAGGTCATTTCTCTCCTAGGACTACTGCTTTTAAAATCATGAGGTTTGGATACTGTTGGCCATCTATCTTCATGGATAGCCATGATTATTTGAGAAAATGCATCAAGTGTGCCATGTTTGTAGGAAAAGAAAAGCTTGTAGCCTTGCCCCTACAGCCAGTCAGAACAAAGAAACCCTTCATGAAGTGGGGCATAGATTTCATTGCAATGATCAATCCTCCATCTAGTGTAGGCCACAAATGGATAATTACTACAACAGATTATTTCACTAGATGGATAGAAGAATTTCTTTAAAAGAATCAAATGAGAGTGATGTCCTAAGCTTTTATGATGATATAGTTCATAGATTTGGCACTCCTGATTCCATCATTTCAAATAAAGCATTGGCATTCATAGGCCTCAAAGTCTCAAAGTAGGCAGTCAAGAATGTCATCTATCTAAATACCAGTTCCAATTATTACCCCCAAGGCAATGGCTTGGAAAAATCCACCAATAAGAACTTGATTAGGATAATCAAGAAGACTCTTCAAGAGAATCAGAGAGATTGGCATACTAAGCTCAGGTATGCAGTGTGGTTAGATAGAATTACCCCAAAGAAAATCATTGGTAATTCTCCTTATATGTTAGTGTATGGCTACACAGTATGCCCTATTTGAAGAAGGAGATCCTTTGTAGATCGAGTATGCTTAATTGATGGAATTGGAAGAGATCAGAGACAAATCAATGCAAGATATGGAATTCCATCAGATTCAAACAAAGAGGAGTTTTGACAAAAGAGCCAAAGTTAGAAATTTCAAGGTTGGGGATGTAGTCCTCAAGTGGGATGAGTTCAGGTCTAGGCCTGGCAAGCACACAAAATTTGACTCCTTTTGGGGTGGACCATTTGTAATCATAGGATGGAGGGGCTCTGATGCTTTTCAACTATCAAATATGGAGGGAGTTCCCTTACCTATCTCTATGAATGGTTTCCACTTGAGGCCTTGTTTTGAGGTTAACCCCTCTCTGTAAAATTTTGTAAAAGTTTCCTTGTTTTTTTTCCTTTCTTTCTAGTTTAGTTTCCTATTTTTCAGGAAGTTATCTAAGCACATTTTTAGTTTTGTTCCTCTGTAGATATTCTTGGTCCTATAATAGCCCCATGCCCAATGGATTGTCAAGGTCACTAGCTTCCCATGTCTAGCAGGATGACATCCAGCAGAAATTGCGAAAATGTTACCCAAGTTTTCCCTGTGCATGCAAATTTGGATGAAAACCATACCCAAGCCTCTATTTTTATCTTTCCTACCATCCCTAAAATTTTCATGGATTTATCCCCTATTCTCTGGCCTCTACAAATTTGTTCTCTCCTTAGTCTGTAGTTAAAAGATTCATAAAACTAGCTATTGGTGTTCAAAAAACCCTAAAACCCTAAGCCTTGTTATAATTTCTAGTTACTTTATCTTGGAAAATTAAGTCCCTTCAATTTCCACATGCCTTTTTAAATCCTTCAGTCACCAAGTCTCTGATTCTCGATGGTTAACCCCTTAACACTCACCGATCCCGCTAGCGGTTATCATTTCGGTTGGTGGTCTTGGTTCAATGACCAAGTCAAGATTCTAGATCTGATGGTTGTCGCATGATATCATGGCTCCAAAATATTCCATGAGATCTTGTGATGATCATTGATCTTTCTACCTAAAAATTTTATCTTATCAGTGCGACCGGTGCCACCTCATCTGATCTGGCATCTCCTGATTTGTCGGTGGTGTCTGATTCGGTAGGTTGACAGTGGGGCTATCTTCTTTGGTGGGTTAAGTTCTGACTTAATCATGTGGTCATCATTATACCTAAGGCTCAAGATGTGATCTAGTTAATCTGGTGCTATAGCAATAATTGTTGATCCTCCTACACCATCAGAGCTTCTGACAATGGATCCTGTGTCAGGGAACGTGCAACATGGATTCATTTGGTAGCTTGTGATTGGTCATTTGAGAGTACATTTGGTGTCTATTAGTGGGGCTAAGTATCTACAGATGTGTTAGAAGGAATTAAATCTATGGTGGTCACATGATCACAAGGAATATTTGGAAGTCATGCAATCACGCGACTACCATTAGATTAGCATCTCAGTCAGTGGGTCCGTTGTCAGAGGACTGCTGAGGTGTATGCTGATTAAGTAGGTCAAAATGAATGAAAGTATGCAATGTGTATGTTGTTAGTGGGCCTGTAGGGTTAGGGATTTCTAAAGAAGTTAATGTGTGATCAGATCTCATGGCTATCATTATACTAGAGATCCAAAAAGTTTGATCATTACGATCATGGTATAGTGACAATCTTCAATGGTGTTCTCAGGGATGTGGGTCCAAGGTATTTTATGGACACTAACTTGCTCACCGATGATTGGCTACTAACTCCCATGGTGGTAGTTGACTTGTCAAAGAGGTTTTAAGAGTTTTTTTCTAGGCGTATCTAAGCCGCTCAATCTTCTAGGAGATAAATGATCGACGGTTGCATTTTAAAATCAACCTGCTAGTTGTTCTTTTTCAAATTTAAATATTTCTTCTGCTAGATTTGCTAGGGTTTGCATTTTGTGGCCATGCACGACAAATGGGTAGCTGGAATTGAATTCCTTAGGACAATGAAGGTTGAGGGGATGATAATAGAGGATCAGATCATCAGTGCCACAGATTTTATAGAGTACCACATCGTGCTAAAAGCTTTAATGGGCTTGTCGCCACATTTTGCAGTGTTAATCTTTTTAAAACCCAAATATCTATAAGATCAGATTGTGAGCATTCATGGCAAGGCCAAGTTGTAGGAGGGTAGATGGATCAAGTTTGATGTAGCATAGGCATGGGCAGACAACATATCTGATCAGCCTTGATGCTGTAGAGATTTTTTTTATGATCAGATTTGATAGCTAGTTAGGGTTTTCTATTTTATTGTAAAATCATGTAACCCTAGTTAGGTTTTGCTCCTTCTTACATGCAAGAGATGTATATATTGTATTTTTGGAGCCTTAGTGCTCAGAGGTTAGAGAGTTCACATTTTGTAAGAAGAAAGTCTCTTTCTTAGAAGGCTATCTATGGCATTTCTTGCCCTATGGTCTTCTACATTCTGTAACCCCCCATTGGTAATTCAGAGATTGAAGATATTTTGTGACATTTCTCATGTCCCTATGCCTTTTTTGTGTGAGTTATCTCTTATTGAATCAAAGTATTTATATGTTTCTCAATGATATTTTAGGGTTCTTGATCCTTCTTTCTTTTTTTAATTCATGTGTATTATTGTGAATGATTTGATGTGAATGATTTTGTGGGCATACTACAACCCCTTAACAATCTTGTGTCATTCCTATACCTGGTTGTAGAGGTGAATGTTTGTTTGTAGGTCATAGATTGTTGTCCACCCCAAGGAGTTTCATTAGTTGTGAAAGAATCTCTTTCTTTCCCTGAATACCTTCTTTGTTTATAGACCCCTCCTATGAAATACTTATGCAAGCCTATTTAGTAAGTTGTGACCTACTAGACCTAAGTCTCTCATTGATTTCATCCTACACACTGAGATCCAAACCCTAGTTTCAGTGCATCACCTAGTAGGTAGTTTTCTTTCAGTCATTTCCTTTTCCAAGCACTCCTATCCCTTTCCCTCAAAAGTTTACTTTTATGTCTAGAAGAAAATTAAGGTGATTATCCAAGAGGAACCAGCCTAGAACCTAGAGGTCTCATCTCAGTTAGCATAGGTCCCACAACTTGGAGATGATTCCCATGTTATACTAGGTTATCAAGACTATGAGAGCTTGAGACAAAGGCACAAACTTAGTGTATAACACAAAGAACCTAGTGATGCACACAAAGACCAAACATATTGCTATCAAGTATCATTACTTGATGGAATTAGTACAAGATAAAGAGGTAAGAATGGAATATGTGAATACAAAGGAACAACTAGCAGACATATTTACAAAATCTTTACCTAAGGATGCTAATGAATATCTTAGAGGTAAATTGGGGTATCCACACAAAATAGAGTTGTCAAGCTCTTTTTACTAATCAGGAACTTGTTACAAATGATCTTTCCCTTGAGATTCAAACCTCCAATGATATTCGATTCCATTCTTCATGTTTTTAGGCTATGTTGGTCAATCTCCCACTCCTATCATTTAGGGGATCCTATGTTACCAAGTTGCATGCATATTTGCCTTTATTGCAAATGTTGTCATGAAAACTTCTTGTTAGAAATAGGAAATACTAAGAGGGGGGGTGAATCAGTATTTCACAAACTTTTACTTTTTCCCAATTATGGATATAACTAATTACTTTAGTGCATACAAAGATTATCAAGTTGATTAGCAAACATAGTAGTAAATAGAAAGAACTCATAACACATGATATGTTCTCAAGGAAACCCTAGCGAAGGGAAAACCCTAATGGGGATGGTACCCACAAAGATCACTAATCAAAATTATCTTGTTAGGGATATTAGACCCTGTTAAGAGTCAATTTACAATATATAGTAGATCTATCCTAGTTAAAGGACTTTAGGCCTTGTTAGAAGCCTTAACCCTGTTAGGAGTTAGATTACAAAACCTGATCACCAGCTGAGCTCACTACCCAAACAAGTAATACAAAATGTTTCTAACTATATTATGGTATTGCTTACAACTTCACATCAATAGCCTTTTCTGCTATCACAATATACAACTATCGCAAGTTATATTTTTCTTTCTTTTCACACATCATATCATATCCTTATCATTACATTTCAAGTATGCCTAATATATGAGTTATTAGAGCTAATAAATTTATATGGTCAGCTTCCAAAATCTTTATCCAAGAGTAAAAATATAGGTTGTCATCCCTTCATAATGTTAAGTCATTATTTTGACAAGAAAAAATAATCCCTTAACTCTTTCGCTAATATTGTCTCCAAAACTGTTCCGTTTGCAAAAACTATCTTCAGTAAACTTTGAATGAATTCATCCGTACTACTCCAAAATTTATGTACACTAAGATGGGGTATCCTCATACTCTATAGAATCTTTAGTTAACTGCACAAACAAAAATATTGCTCCGGTGGACGTCGCCAACTAAATCTTCATCGGGTGCTTTGTCAGGATCACTGTATCCATACTTAGACAATTTCTTCCTTCAAGTTTCCATACTTGCATTCCAAATTTTGTGCTCTCAGTAGAGATCATATGTTGCCATAATGACAACATCTATGCATCCATATTAGCCAAATTGCCAACAATCTCCTCCTTTGTCATTGGTGGCAACATATGGGAAAATTGGATAAGTGTGCAAACAAAACTTCAAAGCATTTACACAAAATTGTGGCCAAATGTTATACAAAACATATAAAATATTGTACTCCATAGAATATCTCCCCTATGAGTATCCTTCCTCAACATATTATCAATTTTCTTCTATCTCTCCCCCTTTGACAACAATGACAAAGATAGGGTGTACAAAAATTTCAATAAAAACTTGATACCTTGTTATCAACTATTGCAAAGCTGGTAGGCTTCCAACATAGTCGCCAAACTCTAACTTTCATGATTCAAAATATTTCTCCCATATTTTCTTGATGGATTTAGCAACATTGAGTAGAGTACTCAATCCGTATGCTGCTGTTTGACAAGCTTGCAGGGAATTAAAGCTAAACTTCTGAAAAGATGTCTTTGCTGAAAGACATTGCTCAATTTGATCTTCAACAATTGAGGTCTTGATTGAAATATGCTCTCTCAAGATGTTAATTCTGATCATCTTTCTATTCTTCTCCTCTACTAACATTCTAATTTCATCATTTAACTTCCTTATGTTCTTCTCCATAGAACTTATCTTTATATTTGGGCTTGTCAAGGTGTTTGTTTCAGCTATAATTGCATCTATCTTCTCTCTGATCTTCTTATCTTCTTTAGCTATTAGGATTTCTAATTTTGTGCATTGTATATACAAACTCTTTCCAGTCTCAAAATGTTTCCTCAAATTCTTTGTGCATACATCCAAATTACCAATATCATTTTGAATATTTACACTTAAATTTTGTTGCATTTCTGCTTCAAAGGCTTCTTGAACTTTTATTCTAGCAATATCCTTTAAGTTAGAAAATTCAGAGTCAAAAGAGTTTATTACCATTTTAGCTTTCTCAAGTGGATCCGATTCAAATACCTTAGTGCTGATCACACTCTCAATTTTCTCTATCAAAACTCTAACTTTGCCTTCAAGGTCCTTCACCTTCTTATTCTTTCCAATAATTTTATTAAGAGATGTGATGAACTCAAGCTGATCATCATCTTCAACCTCTTTTCCAAGGTCTTCAAAAATTGAACCAATTTGTCTCTTCTTGCTATCAGGTGCACTAGGGGTAGTGACCTCTATCAAAATTTGTTTACCTTTAACTATCTGCTCTGCTGGAACTAATTCTGATATAGCTGGTGCTTCCACTGCCTCTGTATCCTTTTTTGATTCTGTAATCTTCTCTTGCTCTTCTAAAGCCAAATTGTCAACAATGTTTCCTAGATCATGAAATACTGCATCATCTGACTCTAGTGTCAATTTGGTTCCTTCAATGTCCATTGATTCTTTTCCAATATTGATATGTGAAGAAGATGGGACTTCTTCAATACCAACTTCCTCTACATGTGGTTCCTTTGATTGCTTCTACTAAGGATCTGATTCAACATGTTTTCCTACAACTATATCTGCAAGAACTTGCATTACTGCTTGCTTAGTCTCTTTTTGTACTTCCTCCTTTTTGCCTCCCATTATAAGAATTATTCTTCTCTTAGTTCTCAATAAAGTTCCAAGAGGCTTCAAGATTCTCTTCAAATGATCTTCATCCTCAACTTCACAGAACTGTCTGATTACATGTTCTCTCATCTTTATGTCCTCTTCTTGTGCTCTTTGTTTTCTATTCACAAGTATGTTACACAAATCTTCTAGGATCTTACCATGAATACTGCTAACTTTCTTATCTATCAAAATCATATGTGTAATCATTGCATTTTCAAAATTCAATCTGTCAAGTGATCCATATAGATCATAGAATTTATTTATCTTAGTGAAGTCTCCATGCTGCAATATATCTTCATTAACTCTTTCAATTATAAGTTTCCAAGTTTTCTTCTTGATTGAAACTTCATCATCAGCTTTAATTACTACTAATTTTCTAGGTACAGGTGGTACAATCACTTTCTATCTCTTGCCGAGTCCTGTTGCACTCACTTTTACTCTTTTTCTAGAAATAGGAGAAAAAGATTTTTCTCCTTCATCTTTTTCAGGTACTTCAACTTCTACCTTTACTCCAATAGGATCAATAGGGTTTGCACTAGATGCCATAGGTGGAACTACAAGATTTTCACTTTGCTTCAAGGCTTCTGTAGTCTTCTTAGCTATGTCAAACTCATGACTTGACATACCTAATTCTTTCAGTATTTTCTTCATAGTAGATTCAACTCTCCTACTAGATTGCTTCTTTTCTTTCAAACTTATTGTAGAGTTGAAATTGTCTTCATAGGTTCCAAACCTATTTACATGACCATCCAACTCACACTTTAACAGTGTATTCACATATTCTATTGTTTCTACTTCAGATATTTCATAGCCAAGAGGGTCTATGAATTCCATTCTAGGCTCAACTGCTTCAATGTAGGTGAAATCAGTGTCTACCATAAAACAAATGTCATCTTAATGCTTTTCAACTAAGGATTGAGGAATCCTTGATCTGTTCTTAACAATATTCTAAAAAGTCTTCAATACAAGCTTCACACTATAATTGACTTTATCAATTAGGTGCTTCATGTAGACTGAGTTTATTCTTTCCATTGTGTTCACATTGTCACTCTAGTCAACTGTGTAAGGAAATCTTTGCAAAATATGGAAAAACATATAGGTTATCAGAGATGAAAACCTAAACTGTGTGTACTTAGCCTTCTTAATCTTTTATAAATTCTCAAATAACTAAATTTTTAGAATTTCACATAGGTCTACTTGTTTCTTCTCAATACACATAAGATAAGCTACATGAACCATTCCTATAGCCATGTCATCTTCCCTTGAACTACCACATAATTTAGTTGTTAGGATCTTGCAAAGGTACCTAACATCATCTTGCTTAATCTTACTTATCACAATTCCTCTACCATTATAACTAGATCCAGTGTTGTCTAAAACAATCTTTCTCATGTTCTTTTCATTCAGTGGAATCTCTCCAACTTTTGATCTTCCAGTAACATCATGAATTAGGTTAGTAGTTATATCAATAACTCTATCCTCCATCTAGAATTTCCCATTGTGGATTCTACTTAAAATGATCTTGGTACATTCCTCATCATTAAATTCATACTTCATGGAATAATTGATAATTTCATTATTCTCTAGGTGCCCATAAGCTGGTTTAACTGACATGTCTTGATTATACAATTTCCTGTAATCATCACTAAAATCTGCATCTCCCAAAGTTTCAAACTTGCAACCTAAATATCCTTTAACATTCTCAATGTGTAATACTCCATCTGGTACGGATGATAGTGCTAGTCTATCATCAATTTCAACTGGTTCTACTGGTTCTTTCCTAATCTTAGGTCTATTATTATCCTTAACATTATGAACCATAGAAATATCCATCTTATCAACTGATTAAAGATCAAAAAATACCTCAACTTTGCAAATCTAGGGTTTCGGTATGATTGGCACTGCAAACTACTTCCAAACTTCTTCAAATCATCCTCAACTCACTTTTTCTTCTTTGAAATATCTTCTAAATCACCTTTTAATCATGATAACTTTGATTTAGACCTTATAACACTTCACATTAACTCGATCTGACATCGCATTCATTCATTTTGCCGCTAAAACCTCAAAAAGCTGATTCTGCAAACCTGCAACCATAAAACTTTTTGCAACCTCGCAAAACACAATATTTTCTTTTGTGCACTTAACCATAGCATTAGTACAATATAAAAAACCTATATCTAACTGCGCAAAACTTAACTCATTCAAATTGTTAATCTACACTAATCCTAATTCCTAAACTATAGAAACTTACATAATTTAAGTACTTAAAGAAGGGTCAAGTAAAGATTCATCCTTACCATTAGTTACATTACCTTCCTGACTACTTCCAATGCTGAATATACCTCCTTGATCTATGCCTTTATCAAATTTTACTTCATCTTTATTGATACAGTAACCTTTCTCTTTGTTTCCTACATTTTCATTCCTTCTTGCATTGTTGGTAGGGTTAGGGTTATGATGACAACCTCCATTGTTCATTATGCAAACTCTTGTTGAGTGTCCAAACTTGTTGCATATTTGACAAATGATTCCATTGTTTTCAAATCTTTGTCCTTGCTGGTTAATCTGTGACCTGCAATTTCTAGCAATATGTCCTACTTTGTTGCATCTAAAACATACTACCACTTTTCTTTTATTCATTTCTTCAATAGATCTCTTATCTGCATTGTTAGTATTCCCAATCATTCTATTATCATAATTATTCAAAATTACTTTAGGTCTTCTACATTTGTTAGCTCTATGTCCAAAACCATGACAATTATAACAATGTCCATTAAGAGGTTTAAATTGCTTACCTGTGCAATCTCTCTTCATGTGCCCAATAGTATTACAAGAAAAACATCTACCTTTGAATTCTCTTTGCATACCTTTAGATGATTCTTCCTATTTTGATTCTTCTTGCTTTGATTCTTCTTTCTCTCTAGGTGGTTCTTCTTTAGGTGGATCTTCCAATGTGTTCTCATCTAGCTTCATTTCCTCCATACTTTCAGATGTCTTCAGATCTGGCTTCTTACTTTCATGATTTGTTCTAAACATACTAAATCCAAATCCACTCCTATCAAAGAATGGTTCTCCAAAAGAAATTTGTTTTTCAGTCCTATCACTATTTGAATATAGCCTTCAAGTTGTTGTTTAGATTGAGTTAATTCACCTTTCACAATTTTATTATACTTCTCAAGTTCCACATACTGCATTTTTACTTTTTCAGATTTGGATGTTTCCTTTTCAAGTCTTGATCTCAGATCTTCATTCTCAATTTTCAATTTTTCATTATCAGATCTCAAATTTCCATCTTTCATACTAAGCTTCAAATTTACTATCTTCAGTTCATGCTTAAGGATCTCATTTTCTTTTTCTAATTCATCACAATCTTCAACAAGAATATCCGATTTCTTCTTAGATTTTAGATCTTCAATCTTACCTTTTAATTTGTCAATAGCATTCTTTGCATCTTCATACTTTCTTCTTAAGGAGTTCTTTCATTAGTAAGCATATCAATCTATTCAAGAGCTTCTTCAAGATTCTTCTGAAGTTGATCCATATCCATAGAGATCTTACTCAAGCTGCTAAGCTTTCCTTGAATGTTCCTTCTCTGATTAACTGTGCTCTGATATCAATTGTTAGAAATAGGAAATACTGAGAGGGGGGGGTGAATCAGTATTTCACAAACTTTTACTTTTGCCCACTTATGGATATAATAGATTATTTTAGTGCATACAAAGATTATCAAGCTGATTAGAAAACATAGTAGTAAATAGAAAGAACTCATAACACATGATATGTTCTTGAGGAAACCCTGGCCAAGGGAAAACCCCAGTGGGGATGGTACCCACAAATATCGCTAATCAAAAGTATCTTGTTAGGGATATTGGACCCTATTAAGAGTCAATTTACAATATATAGTAGATTTGTCCTGGTTAAAGGACTTTAGGCCTTGTTAGAAGCCTTGACCCTGTTAGGAGTTAGATTACAAAACCTGATCACTAGCTAAGCTCACTTCCCAAACAGGTAATACAAAATGTTTCCAACTATATTATGGTACTACTTACAACTTTGCATCAATAGCCTTTGCTGCTATCACAATATACAACTATCGCAAGTTATCTTTTTCTTTCTTTTCACACATCATATCATATCCTTACCATTACATTTCAAGTATGCATAATATATGAGTTATTAGAGCTGATAACTTTATATGGTTGGCTTCCAAAATATTTATCCAAGAGTAAACATCTAGGATGTCATCCCTTCATAATGTTAAGTCATTATTTTGACAAGCAAAAATAATCCCTTAACTCTTTTGCTAATACTGTCTCCAAAACTATTCTGTCTGCAAAAACTATGTTCGGTAAACTTTGAATAACTTCATCTGTACTACTCCAAACTTTATGCACACTGAGATGGGGTATCCTCATACTCTTTAGAAGCTTTAGTTAATTGTGCAAACAAAAATATTGCACCAGTGGATGTTGCCAACTAAATCTTCATCGGGTGCTCTGTCAAGATCACTATATCCATACTTAGACAATTTCTTCCTTCAACTTGCCATTCTTGCATTCCAGATTCTGTGCTCTGAGTAGAGATCATATGTTTCCATAATGACAACATCTATGCATCCATATTAGCCAAATTGCCAATGCTTCTAACAAGATTTGGCATCTTTTCTTTCATGCCACCATCCTAACTTTTAGGACCTCTAAACCCTATAAATCAAGGAACAAACTTCATTTATGGCCTCAAGGAATCTCTATTACATCTCTCATGTGTTTATGACACATTGATAGCTCAAATCCAACTCTAAGCTTCTAAGCCTAAGCTTAATAAGAATAACTAACAAAGACTAATTGGTGACCTTAGTTATAACACTAACTCACATATTCCATATTTGAAAAGACCTTCTAAGGTCCAAACTAAACACACAACTCATCTCACCATTCTGACTTGCGTAATGTTAGATACAAGCAAAAATATCACAAACTATGGAGGTTAGCCAGGGTTCTCATGCACCATCCTCCCCTAAACAAAAGAGGTAAATCCACCCTTGGATTGAATAATGTAGGATCAACTCCCATCTTCTTAAACTTAGCTTCCTTGATCCACACTACATTAGCATCAGATTGACCATGCCACTTGATCAAGTTTTCTATGTAATCCTTGGTTCTAGTCTTCTTGTAGACTCTAGTATCTAGTATGCTGTCAGCCTTCTTGACTGTAGAAGAAGGTAATTTGAGTGCATCCACATCTTGGATGACTTTGCTGAGGCTTTGATCCATATCAAGTGGTATTCCTTTATAAGGAACCAGGTCTGCAATATTTTAGAGTGGTGTTCAAGTCTAAAAGCATTGTTCCCATACTTTTCCAAGATAGGATAGGGACCTATCCTTCTCATCTGAAACTTGTGAGGGACTCCCTTTTGAAGTCTAGACTTGTTTAGATGCACCATCACCATGTCTCCCAAATTGAACTAAATTTCTTTTCTACTCTCATCCACCTTGGCCTTATGCTTCATAGTATTCGTTATCAAAGTCTTCTAGACTATATCATGTATCTTCTCCATTGCATAAGCAAATTCATTAGCATATCCACTTCCCTTCACTCCATCCTTTAAGTCTCCTAGCTCATAGAATCCTCTAGGATGTAAGCCATATACTATTTCAAAGGGATTGTTCCCTGTTGACCAATTTATAGTGTCATTATAAGCATATTCATCTTGTCTAATGAATTGATCCCATTATTGACCATATTCCTTGGTCGAGCACCTTAATAGATTTCCAAGGCTTCTATTTACCACTTTAGTCTGACCATCAGTTTGGTGATGCTATGCAAATCCAAATGATAAATTAGTGTCCAATCTCTACCAAAGAGTCTTCCAAAAATGACTCATAAACTTGGTGTCTCTATCTGACACTATGCTCATAGGTAACCCATGTATTCTTACTATCTCTTTGAAGAAAAGAGAGGCTATTTGGCTAGCATCATTAGTTATATTCTATGGCACAAATTGATCCATCTTTTTGAATCTATCCACAACTACATAAACACTATCCATGCCTTGTCTTGTCTTGGGTAACCCAACTACAAAATCCATTCTCAAGCATTCCCATGGCCTAGTGAGAATAGGTAATTGTTGATATAGGCCTACATTTGAAGAGGTTCCTTTGGCATTTTGGCACACTATGAAACCTTCAACATACCTTCTAACATCAAGGTTCATCCTTGGCCAATAGTAGAACCTTTGAACAAGTCCTTGAGTCTTAGTGATCCCAAAGTGACCACTCAATGCACCATTGTTCTTTTCCTGAATCAAATTCCCTCTAATGGAACCTCTAGGAACACATAACTAATTTCCCTTAAACAAAAGATCACTTTCCAAAGTGTATTTAGCATATTTTCTATGAAAATGATTCTTTTATTTAGCACATACCTTGTAAATGTCTGCAAAATCTTCATCATCTGCATATAAATCCTTGAAGTGATCTATTCCCATGCTCTTTAATTGAATTTCTTATATGGTAAGAGTTATCCTACTCAAGGAATCTGCCACCTTCTTGAGTACTCTTTTCTTGTTCTTGATATTGAATGTGTATGCTTGCAGGTATTCAACCCACTTCATGTGCTTGTGACTCAATTTCTCTTGAGAGTTCAAGAAACTTAGTGCTTGGTTGTCTAAATAGACTATGAACTGCTTGGGAAGCAAATAGTGCCTCCATTTCCTTAAAGATTGAACAAAAGCATACATCTCAAGGTCATAAGAATAATATTTCTTCTTAGCTTCACTTAACTTTTTTGAATGAAAAGCCACTAGTCTACCCTCTTGGCTTAAAACATCTCCAATAGCCACATTAATTTCATCACATTCTATAGTGAATAGCTTCTCAAATCTTGGCAAGACTAAAATAGGTTGGGTAGCAATATTTTCCTTCAATAACTCAAAGCTCTTGTTATCTTGTTCATTCCATACAAACTTAGTCTTCATGTGTCCTTTAATAGTGTCCAACATAGGAGTACAAATAGCACTAAATTGCCTTATAAACTTTCTATAATATTGAGCAAGGCCATGAAAACTCCTTACCTCTATTGTTGTCTTGGGAGTAGGCCAATTAAAAATATCTTCCACTTTACTCTTGTCCATTTTCAGATTTCCATGTCATAGAACAAATCCAAGGTATAGTAGCTCTATCTTGATGAACTCACACTTCTCCAAGTTGATCATCAACTTCTCATCATGTAGCTTCTTGAAAATAGTCTCAAGGTGTTGGAGATGCTCACCTTTTGTCTTGCTATAAATCATTATATCATCAAGATATACCACTACAAATTTTCCAATGTAGTCTTCAAGGACTTCATTCATGAGCCTAATAAATATGGAGGGGGCATTAGATAGTCCAAATGGAATGACAAGCCATTCATACAAACCTTCATTTGTTTTGAAGGATTTTTTCCACACATCTCCTTCATGTATCCTAATTTGGTGATAGCCACTCTTCAAGTCTATCTTTCTATACTACTTAGATTCACCTAGACAATCCATTAGGTCTTCAATCCTTGGGATAGGGAACCTATACCTAATGGTTATCCTATTAATAGCCCTTGAATCAGTTAAATCCTCCAAGTTCCTCCTTTCTTAGGTGCAAGGATAGTGGGTATGACACATTGACTACTACTCTTTCTAATGAGACTTTGGTTTAGGAGTTCTTGTATTTGTGTAGCAATTTCCTCATTTTGTTTAGGGTTCATCTTATAGGCTTCCTTATTAGGTAGGGTAGCTCCTATTACCAAGTATATGCTATGACTTATGACTCTTTTAGGGGATAATGTTGATGGGTGTCCATCACTTACTATACCTTCATAAGTCTGTTGCATGTTTTGTGTCTCCTTATATAACTCTAGCTTCCTAGTTGCCTTACCTTCTTCTACCTCTGTTAATATTAATACTAATGCAAAGCCAACTCCTTCACTTTCTTCCATATCTTCTAAGAACTCTTTTTCACCAATCATGAGCACATTAGGACCTATTGTCTTCACCTCTGCATCCTCTAATAGTGATTGAATTTTGAAAGTCACATTATCCTTCTTGAAAGAATAGGATTTCTTCACTCTATCATGCATAGCTTGGAGGTAAAATTTCCATGGTGTACCTAGGATAAAATGGCATGCATCCATAGGTAACACATCACACAAAAATTTGTCCTTGTATCTTCCAATTAAGAACTCCACCCATGCTTGTTCATTTACTAACACATGTTGGCCTTTATTCAGCCATGTGACCTTGTAAGGATTGGTGTAGGGTATCCTTTTCATGCTTAGCTTACTGACTTCTTCCTCTAACACAATATTGTTAGTAGACCCTAAGTCAATGATGACTCTACATATTTTTCCCATCATCTTACACTTTATTCTAAATAGGGACCTTCTTTGGTTTGGTTCTTCTTTAACTGACTCCTTGATCAAAGTTCTCCTCATCATGAGGTTCTCTCCTTCCTCTGATTTCAGTGGTACTTAAAAATGTTTCTCTGCTACATTTGTCTCTTCATGAACTAAATTAATTATCTTGTCACCTGCTTGAGAAGTACTACCCTTCTCTAGACACCTATAGGTAGGGTGTCCCATTTGATTTCAATGATAACATTTCATATTGGAAAAATAATTTCCTCTTCCTTGTCCACCACTTCATCCTCTAAAACTTGATTTCCTTCCTCTACCACCTCTACTAGAGCTTCATTATTTCTTCTTAGTGTAATTGACTTCTCCTTGAGCCTTTTATTCTAAACTCCTTCCCCAATAGCCACCTCTTTGTCCTCTACTATCTTTTCCTTTACCTCTACCCTTATAGGTTTTTTCTTTCTTTCTTTTTCCTTTCTCCTCAATCTTCAAGGCCATTTGAAAACATTGGAGGATGGTTTTGAAGTTCACTAGACTCATGTCTTCTTGAATAGACCACTTGAGTCCATTCAAATACCTTTCTAGCTTTATACTTTCATCCTCAACCACTTTTGATCTTAAGCACAACTTTTGGAACTCTTCGGTGTATGCTTGGACATCCAAATATTTTTGTCTAATATTGTGTCTTCTCCTATGTAGCTGAAATTCATAATCATTAGGTAAATAGTTCTATTTCACCTTAGTTACCATGCCCTTCCATGTAACTATAGGACCCTTTCCTTATTTTTCTCTTTCATTTTTCACAAACTTCCACCATGTGAGTGTTGAACCTCTCAATCTTGATTTAGCCACCATTACTTTTTGGGCCTCTAAGATACCATCACATTAAAAGTGATTCTCTATGTTGGCTATCCAATCCATGACTAAATAGTGGGACACCCTCCAAAGCTTTGCCACTTAAGCCCTTTAGTGCCTTCAAGAAGGGTTCTTTAGGAAGAATAGGGTTAGGTGTTGAAGCTTCCTCCTCTAATTCCAATTCCTTTACCCTTTCTTCTTTTTATTCCTTTTGATATATCTTATCTTTCACCTTATCAGTTTTGTCTTAGACTTCACACAAGAGTTGCTCCATTTGAGCTAATCTTTATCTTAGTAACCTATTATCCTCTTCTTGTTCCTCCACCTTCTTGGCTAACTCAGCATTAGTCACCATGGTTTTATCTTCCACTGATCCCACTAATGTATTATCTCCTATTGATTCAGTAAGTTGTAACATCAACCACAAGCCTGATCAAAACAAGCTCTTATACCAGTATGATGTGAGTGTTCCAAGGTTTGCTTGCACAACTTCTAAGAGACCTAACTTGTCTCTATCAATGATCCTAATCTCCGCTAGGATCTCCAAAGGCTTAGATGATTAACTAAGGCCTTATCTAGCTCCTCTCCAAGAACCTCACTCCTTGTGCTTCACCTTGAAAGAAAAACACCATGTAGTTACTTCCATACTTCTTCTACACTTAGAAGGATCTATGTACTATCTCCTCACAAACATATAATTTCATTTTAGGGGTGCCAAACATGTTGGAAACATTCCCAATGCTCCCATTTGAATCCATTTATAATAATCTTCAAGCCCCTTTTCACCGGGTTCAAGATTTCATCTTAAGGAGGCCTAATTAGGCCTAGACACTTGTAGCCCTTGACAGGGTGTTTTGTTTCCTTCTATTCAAAACTTTCCAAATGACCTACAAAAAAATTATGGATTTGGATACCCTTTTTTATTTTATAAAGTATTCTATAGGTTTTAAACTCCTAAGAATTCTATACACATGGTTCCTATAATCTAGGATAATAGGGCTAAAAGGCCTAATTTGCAAGACCTCACAAGTTTCTTCTTCAAACCTCGACCAAATGGATTAGTGGATTCAAAATATTCTAACATGACATTTTTTTATCATATCACACTTGTAATTTTAGTTTCCCCATACTGTATTTTCATTCCCTATAAGAAATCTTCAAATTTTCACCTTCAAACCTCTAATCGGGCATTGTCTGCTTGCCTAGGGCTTGACATTAAAAATAGTAAACCAAATCTTCATGAATCCTAACTCTATAAATTTAAATACCAATGGCTCCCCTAAAACATCCATCTACCCTTAGGAAGACCTAGTGGTTAGATTTCATGGGGGAGCCATGAAAAGAAAAACTTGTCAGGATAGGACCAGGGAAACCTCTAAACTATAAACAATTTATTCAAAGAAATGTATCAACTTAAATATACTTTCTTTCTAAAGGAAAAATCCTTAGAAATATCCTATGAACACAAAAAAATCACTAAATTGGGACATTCAATCCATTCAATAGTCTTGTCACACTGAAAAGCTCGGTATCCACACAAAAAAGAGTTGTAGAGCTCTTTTTACTAATCACAAACTTGTTACAAATGATATTTCCATCAAGATTCAAGCCCCCAATGACATTAGATTCCATTATCCATTTTCTTAGGCTACTTTGGTCGATCTCCCACTCCTATCTTTTAGGGGATCCTATGTTACTGAGTTTCATGCAACATTTTCCATTATTGCAAATGTTGTCATGACAACTTCTAACAACATTTGGCATCTTTGCTTTCATGCCACCATAATAACCTTTAGGACCTCTAACCCCTATAACTCGAGGAACCAAATTCATTTATGGTGTCAAGGAACCTCTATTACATCTCTCATGTTTTTAGGACACATTGATAGCTCAAATCCAACTCTAAGCTTCTAAGCCTAAGTTTATAAAAAACAACTAACAAAGACTAATTGGTGACCTTAGTTCTAACACTAACTCACCTAGTCCACATGTGCAAAGGCCTTCTAAGGTCCAAACTAACCACACAACTCATCTCACCATTCTAACTTGGCTAATGTCAGATACAAGCCAAAATATCATAAACTATGGAGGTTAGCCTAGGTTCTCCTCAACCAACATGACATGACCATTATTTAAATCCTTTAATCAAGGTTGCATTCTAATGGAATGTACTTAAGTCTTCTAACATGGTGCATGCGTAACAACATGGTTGAAATCCTTTAACAAGGTCACACCTAGCAATGTGTTTGTAAACCTTTGGTAGGGTTGTCTTTTCACAGAGGTCACTTCATAAGAGTCAAAATATCAGTAACATGTTACAAAGTGGCTTTTCCCAAATTGGGTTTCCACTATAAATCCTTGTGTCAATACTTGTGTGAATGTTTTGGTTTGAACATTTCTATGTTTTGCAAGTTAAATACTATTGGATAGTGGACTGCATTGTTATATATTTGTAGCATACATTATGTAATGACCAAGTAGTGTTGGTTATTAGATCTAAGATTGTTGAAGTGTTTAAATATTTAATTGATACATCTAGACTTGAGAACAACTAATTCACCCCCCTCTCTATTGTTCTAAATCATATTAACATAAGTGAGTGTCCTTTCCCTTAATTTATTTTCAATCTTAACTATAGCCTCCAATACAACTTTGACTACTTCAAACAATTCATTAGGTATATGACCTTTAAGATGTTTTGGAACTCTAATGAACTTAAGAAATTGAAATAAAATTACATCATTGATTATTTTATTTTATTCATAAGAAAACTAAGAAAATGTAAACTTATTGATGTGACCAATCATTCCCAGTTCTATAAATTATTGTGCAATTTCAATTACAACCTATGGAATGTCGAACCTTATTTTCCAAAACTTACCTAAGTTTGTAATCTCCTTATATGAATCTATTTTCTCAATGTCTCCTTATACCTTTTATTTCCTATTTTTTCTCAGATAGGCCTTAGTCTGACTTCTATATTTTTTTTTCTCATATATTTTTGTTTTTGAAAGTTGAGGTGCCTTCAATGGCTTACCTTTAGAGGATTTATCTCCCTCAATTTATTCCACTTCACCTTCTTCCAATGATGGCAATTCTAGTGTTTTAGTTACTAATTTATTTATCTTCATCTTTGTATAGTGTTAGTCCATTTTCCTATCAGAGTAAAAATGCAAAGAAAATGGTCTATGCTTCCAAAACCCTAGGAAAATTGCCACGCACTGACGCAGTCTTGTTTTGTCTACAAAAGAAGATTTAAGATATTTTATAGCTCGCAAGGTTAGCGTTGGTTAGTTCATGGTGTGTCCAAGCTCCAGTCAAGATCACATATGTTGAAGTTCAAAAACCAATGAGATATGATATTTTTAAGGTCTGAGAAATAGGGTTTATTCCATGAGCTAGAGCATCATGAAAATATTTCTAAGTCCAAAAACCTAGCCCAATCTATTTTCTCATTACCTATTCAAGCTACTTAAGTCCCATTTTTACACGTCTTATTTTTTGGCCTGGGCTATTATGTTTATATTCAGTGATCTAGCAACTGAGGCATTCACATATTATCCTAATCTTGGTGTCTAAGTTCCTAACATCCAACGACTTGGTGAACGGTTATGTTTTCCTTCAGTCGCATATTCACAAGATAATTTGGTCAAGGAAAGACATATTTTGAGATCACACTAGGACTGTTGATTTGAGATAAGATCAATGGTAGGCACACATTCTGCTAATATGACCCAAGGTTAAGTTTTTATCCAGTGACTTGGAGATTCCTTTGTTCGCTGATTCTCTGAATGGGCCTGAGTTAAGTCAAAGGCAAGTTAGGTTTTGATTCTAGTGGTTAAGTTTTGTATTTGGCAATCTAATGACTATGTGGTCTTGTGTTCTCATGATCTTAGCATTCAGCGACCTAGCGGGTGGTTAAGTACACAATCATCTCTTATTCTTGTGATTTAACCAATGTCAAGCCAAACATCAAGTAATCATGAGAATGCCTTGGTCTCTTATTCTCCAGATCAAACCCTAGTTAAGGATAACACTCAGCAATTTTGAGATTCTCTTAGTCACTACATCGCTTGATATACATGAGCTAGGCTGATGGGTTATAGAATTTTCAGAGATCAACATGGACCATAGGATAAAAGATTGATTGATGGCTATCACTAGTTCACTTGATGAAACCAGGGGTCAAGGAAAGATTCTGAGATTACGTGAATGCATCATTTGCATGATCTCTAGACTAGACTAGGGTTAAGGTTTTCATTTTATGACTTGGAGAATGCCTTCAGTCGCATGATCTCTAGATGACTAAGGGTTAAGGGAAGCTTGTAGAGGTTAAGGTAAAGAGATTTTAGGTCTAGAGAATATCTACAGTGGTTGTGATGCCACCAAGGAAAGATGCAAGATAGATAGTGATAAAAAATTTGTACTAGCCATCTGAAGGAAAGACTAATAAGTAGATCACATGAGCCACTTGATGTGTTGGTAAAGACTAACATCAACGACCATGTTTTAAACTTGATCAATTAGCCATTACTGCCAGGATTTCAATCTTTGATAGGGTTTTCTGTAGGGTTTGAAATAGAAGACCAAAAAGCCATCAACCTGGATTAGTTTGGATTGTATTTCAGCTTGGCTGCAGGTGAAAATTTATGAGTAGGATCATGGTGGTTGTCTCATGCTAATTTTGTGTCCTCATGTGCTTCTACAAAGGATAATTTGACATGAAGGTCATGCCACCTCTGATGCACCCTAAATCAAAGGGGGTTTTAATGATAATTTCTCTATCCTTGTTACTTACATGGCTAGAGTGTTGCTATGATTGTCAATCAGTTTGATCTTGATGGCCTTGTGTTGGGTGGTATGTGTTGTTTGTAGAAATTCAATTGATTGAAGGTAGTTGGGTGGCTTTTATTTTGTCCTAAATGATCAAATGCTTATTGCAATCCTTGTGATAAAAGGATTTTTCATGATCATGAAGGGGTATTGGGAGTTAGGTGTTTGAAAGGAATATTTTGTGTGTTGGAAACAATTGTCTGAAGGAAATTGCTACTCAATTATGTATTGTCTTTGATGTCACACTATGTCATAATCCACAGCAATCTGCTTATACCGAGCTCAGTCGGTCTGCCTGTCAGGGATACTAGTGTTTACCGAGTTCACTCGGTTGCCGAAGAAAGTTTAGTGTTTACCGAGTTCACTCGGTTGCCGAAGAAAGTCTAGTGTTTACCGAGTTCACTCGGTTGCCGAAGAAAGTTTAGTGTTTACCGAGTTCACTCGGTTGCCGAAGAAAGTCTAGTGTTTACCGAGTTCACTCGGTTGTCGAAGAAAGTTAGTATTTACTGAGTTCAGTCAGTTATCAAAGGAGAAGGATTGTTGGTGTTTACCGAGTTCCCTCGGTCTCTGGAAAATTATAAAAGATATGGTCACCGAGCACTGTCGGCCTTTGAAAGATTTTTGCAAATAGAGTTTACTTAATTCAGCTGACTGTTATTCTAATAAATGACAATTTGACTAATCCAAAATCATATAAATAATAGGTCAAATGTGAAAAGTAAGAAGAATCTATAGCAGAAGATTTACAGAAGAAGAAAAGGAAAGATATATGCGAGTTTGTGAAGGATGTTCAGATATCCTTAAGGATCAGCAGGGATTTATTCGATCAGAGAGGATCAGACTTATGCAGAACAGAGATCTGTAATCAGCAAGACAGTTGCATTATTATACAGGTCACTTTTTCATTGTTACCTTCTTATCATTGTAACAGTGAATTCTAAATCTCTTAACCGAGTTGGTTTAACAGCCAAAATATAAATCCTCTAACAAGGTGACAATTCCATTGAAATGTTTTCAAGACCTCTTACCAGGCCACTCCTAGCAGGGTGTTTTAAATCCTCTAACAAGGTCACACCTAACAGTGTGTTTTGTAACCTTTTACCGGGTTGGCTTCTAACCGGGCATCACTTCAGAAAAGTGAAAATCAGTATCTAGATACATTGGTGGTTTTTCCCATATTGGGTTTCCACGTTAAAACTTGTGTCTCTTGTGTTCTTAATTGCTTTCTCAATCATTTACATGCACTGATAAATATCTAAAGATATTATTGCTAATACTTTCTGCATCTTCAAAGTTACTGCAATCTTCTTACCAAGTGCCAAAACAAATAACAGTGTTAAGATATCCTAAGGGATCTGCAAAGAATTAATTGTCAAAGATTTATGGTTTCTGATTCACCCCCCCCTCTCAGTCACTTCATCCATATTCCATCAATTGGTATCAGAGCTGCTGGTGCTTGCAGGAAGGGTTTCAAAGACCTAAGCTAAAGATCAGGATGTCTTACAAGAGGGAAATTCCAAAGCTTAACAGAGAAAACTTTTCAGCATGGCAAGGTCTCATGCGACTTCATCTGGCTTCCATTGGTGATTCAGGATGCAAATACATTGATGAAGAATACACAATTCCTAATGGCGCATTAATTGTTGAAGACATTGCAGATAAAAAGACTCACAACACCATGATGATAGACATTGCATCTGCTCTCAGCTATGAAGAATTTGATGATATTAAAGACTGCACTACTGCATATGAAATGTGGGTGGCACTGAAGAAGATATATGGTGGTGATGCAAATGTGAAGAGAGCAAAAGCAGAAAGCCTAAGAGGACAGTTTGACAAGATGAATATGAAGGAAGATGAAAACATTGCAAAATATGTTGAAAGAATCAAAGCAAGTGTAAGTGCAATCAGAGCTTCTGGAGGAACAATCTCAGATGAGATGGTTATAAGTAAGGTACTCAGAACACTACTCCCTATCTATGCAATAAGAGTATCAGCTATTCAAGAAAGAAGATGTGAAGCAAACCACAGTATAACTTTGGATGCTTTAGTTGGAAGATTGACAGCTTTTGAATTAGACAACTATGACAACTATGTTCCTAGTTCCAAAAATATTGAATCAGCATTTGAGGGCAAAGTTTCACTAAAGAAGAACAAGAAAATTAAAGAAGTTCAGACAGAAAGTGAAGAAGAATCAGAAGAAAGTTCTGATAGTGATCTTGAAATTGTAGAAGCATTACTTGCAAAGAAGTACTCTAGAGGGAAAGGTAAGTATAAAGGTAAAACTCCTTTAATCTATTTTTCATGTGAAGAAATTGGACATATTGCAGCTAGGTGCCCAAACAAGCAAGTCAAGGAAGAAAAGAGAAGTCACAAGTACTATGGCAAAAAGAATTTCAAATCATACAAGGATAAAGGTAAGAAATCATGTTTTATGGCTAAAGATTCTGATGATAGTGAAGAAGAAATTGTCTTTATTGCTATAAAAGATGAATCTGATGATGATGAAGATAAGATAGCACTTATTTCTCATATAAGAAAAGATGATATATGGATAATAGATAGCGGATGTTCACACCACATGACTGGTGATAAGACAAAATTTGAATATCTAGAAGACTGTGACAATGGTAATGTAAGATTTGGAAACAATGAACCTTGTTGTATAAAAGGAAAAGGAAGAATCTCATTAACCAAAGAACTCATATGTGATAATGCCTACTGGGTTGAAGGACTAAAACATAATCTTCTAAGTGTAGCACAGCTAATCAACACTGGTTTCAAGGTTGAATTCATGAATGGTCAAGCAAGACTGCTGGATGGAAAAGGAAAACTCATTGGATCAGGCAAACAAACAAAAGGTAACTTATTTTATCTTGATCTCAATGAATATTCATGCCTTATTGCTCAAATAGAAGAAAGTTGGCTATGGCACAAAAGGTTATGTCATGTAAATTTTGATAACATGATAAAGATAAGCAAATTCAAGAAGGTTAGAGGCATTCCTACCTTGAAGAAACCTGACACTGGTCCATGTAAGAATTGTCAGATTGGCAAAATGAGTAAAACTAGTTTCAAAAGTAAGAACTATCAGTCTAAAGAAATTTTGGAAATTGTGCATACTGATTTATGTGGACCTATTGGAATACAAAGCTATACTGGAGATAAATTATTTATTCTTTTCGTTGATGACTATTCTAGAATGATGACTGTTATGTATTTAAGAGAAAAATCAGAGGCATTTGAAAAATTCAAATGGTACTTAGCAAGAGTAGAAAAAGAAACAGGGAAAAGATTGAAATGCTTAAGATCAGACAGAGGTGGTGAATTCATCTCCCATGATTTTAACAACTTCTGCATTGAAAGAGGAATCAAAAGATAGGTATCAGCTCCTAGAACTCCTGAGCAGAATGGAATAGCAGAAAGAAGAAACAGATCTATTATGGATTGTGCAAGGACTCTAATGATAGAAAAGAACATTGCTATAAAATACTGGAAGGAAGCTATCAGCACTGCAGTTCATACCCTGAACCGAGTACAACTGAAGAAAGACACATTCAAAACTCCTTATGAATTATGGTATGGCTATAAACCTAATGTAAGTTACATGAAAATATTTGGTAGCAAGTGTTATATCTTAAAGGAATCCAGAAGAAATAAATTTGATGTGAAGAGTGATGAAGGAATATTCCTAGGATATTCTAGCAAAAGAAAGGCATACAAATGTCTGAACTTATCTACTCACAAAGTCATAGAAAGTATACATGTGAAATTTGATGAGTTTGCAGAAAAGACTGAGGAAGAAAGCAAAAGGGAACCTGAGAACTACAGAAGATTCATTTACATTGAACCTGAAACATTGACAGACACAACTATCAATAAGGAAGCTATATCTACCGAGCCAAGCACAGTTACCGAGTCACAGACCGAGTCACAGGAAGAAGTTCAAACCGAGTCACAGGAAGAAATTCAGACCGAGTCTCAGCCTGAAGTTACCGAGCAAATATCTACCGAGTCCGAGTAACCTGAAGAAGAGATCCTAGAAGACAACAGCATGAATCATTCAAAAGGCAAGGAACCTATACTAGCCAAATATGTCAGAAGACATCATACACCAGATCAAATCATTGGAAACAAATCAGATGGTACTATGACAAGAAGCAAGCTAAAAGGTACATGTCTACTTACTGATTTTGAACCTAGAAATATCAAAGATGCATTAGAGAATGAAAGTTGGATTGAAGAAATGAATGAAGAATTAGAACAAATACAAAAGAACAAAACTTGGACTCTTGTACCTAGACCTAAAGATAAGAATGTAATTGGAACAAAATGGGTATTTAGAAATAAACTGAATGAAGATGGTCAAGTATCTAGAAACAAGGCTAGACTGGTATGTAAAGGTTACTCTCAAGAAGAAGGTATAGATTATGGAGAAACCTTTTCTCCTGTTGCAAGATTAGAAGGTGTAAGAACTCTACTTGCTTATGCAGCACACAAAGGATTTAAGGTATATCAGATGGACATAAAATCTGCATTTCTCAATGGAATTCTTGATGAAGAAGTCTACATTGAACAACCTGAAGGTTTTGTTGATCCAGACAAAAGGGACATGGTCTGCAGATTACACAAAGCATTATATGGTTTAAAACAAGCTCCTAGAGCATGGTATGAAAGACTCCATAACTATTTAATCCAGATTAATTTCAAAAGAGCTAATGATAACAGCAATCTGTATATCAAAGAAGGACCGAATGACAAAATTGTACTGGCAGAAATATTTGTGGATGATACTATATTTACAGGGAATGAGGATCAGTGCAAAGAATTTTCAGAACAAATGAACAGAGAATTTGAAATGTCTATGTTTGGTTTAATAAAATTCTTTGTTGGTCTTCAAATTCAGCAAAGCAAAAATGGTATATACATTACTCAATCAAAATACATTAAGGAGATACTTAAGAAGTTTGGAATGGAAGATTCAAAACCAGTTGGTACACCCATGTGTACTGGACTGAAACTTACCAAAAATGATGATTCAAAAGAAGTTGATCAGACCCTATACCGATCTATGATTGGAAAATTGCAGTATGTGGTACATACTAGACCTGATATTGCCTTAGCAGTCGGTATAGTAGCTAGATTCTCAGCTAAACCTAAGGAAAATCACATGATGGCAATCAAAAGAATCTTAAGATACTTAAGAGGAACTGAAGAGTATGGTTTGTGGTATAAATTTGGAGGCAATCTAGACTTGAAAGTGTTTACTGATGCTGATTGGGCAGGAAACATTGATGACAGAAAAAGCACAAGTGGTGGAGCATTTTTTCTTGGAAAAAGACTGGTATCCTGGACTAGTAAAAAGCAGAATTGCACATCTCAATCCACAGCCGAAGCAGAATATGTTGCTGCTGCAGTAAACTGTTCAAATATTGTTTGGTTTAAACAGCTATTAGAAGGTATGAAGGTCGAAATCAAAGAACCAGTTGTTATATTTTGTGACAATACCAGTGCAATAAACATTTCTAAGAATCCAGTGATGCATTCCAAAACCAAGCACATTGCCATTAAATATCACTTTGTCAGAGAATTGGTGCAGGACAAGGAAATTAGATTAGAATATATTCATACAAAAGAACAGATTGCAGATATTTTTACCAAACCATTACCTAAGGATGCATTTATGTATCTAAGAGGTAAGTTAGGGGTCATTCCCCTATCCGAGGCTCACTAAATACAGTTTTAGTGATGCATCAACCAGAACATGATTGAAAATCAACTTGTTGATGCAGCATATTAAAGGAATCATTGCATATGAATCAGTACTTGAGGTACATTAATTTTCACCGGTAATATGTGAATTATCTTTGGCATATGTTGTCAAAGAGGGAGTGTTTGCTATGTCTTTACTATTGCTTTCAAGAAATTTATAGTCAGAAGAAATAATTTTCAGGATACAGGAAGTTTACTGACAGAGGGAGATTTGAATCTAAACCGAGCTAACTCTTTCAAATTTCTTGTGTTATGACATATTGTGTTGCCATCAATGCCAAAGAGGGAGATTGTTGGAAACAATTGTCTGAAGGAAATTGCTACTCAATTATGTATTGTCTTTGATGTCACACTATGTCATAATCCACAGCAATCTGCTTATACCGAGCTCAGTCGGTCTGCCTGTCAGGGATACTAGTGTTTACCGAGTTCACTCGGTTGCCGAAGAAAGTTTAGTGTTTACCGAGTTCACTCGGTTGCCGAAGAAAGTCTAGTGTTTACCGAGTTCACTCGGTTGCCGAAGAAAGTTTAGTGTTTACCGAGTTCACTCGGTTGCCGAAGAAAGTCTAGTGTTTACCGAGTTCACTCGGTTGTCGAAGAAAGTTAGTATTTACTGAGTTCAGTCGGTTATCAAAGGAGAAGGATTGTTGGTGTTTACCGAGTTCCCTCGGTCTCTGGAAAATTATAAAAGATATGGTCACCGAGCACTGTCGGCCTTTGAAGGATTTTTGCAAATAGAGTTTACTTAATTCAGCCGACTGTTATTCTAATAAATGACGATTTGACTAATCCAAAATCATATAAATAATAGGTCAAATGTGAAAAGTAAGAAGAATATATAGCAGAAGATTTACAGAAGAAGAAAAGGAAAGATATATGCGAGTTTGTGAAGGATGTTCAGATATCCTTAAGGAGCAGCAGGGATTTATTCGATCAGAGAGGATCAGACTTATGCAGAATAGAGATCTGTAATCAGCAAGACAGTTGCATTATTATACAGGTCACTTTTTCATTGTTACCTTCTTATCATTGTAACAGTGAATTCTAAATCTCTTAACCAAGTTGGTTTAACAGCCAAAATATAAATCCTCTAACAAGGTGACAATTCCATTGAATTGTTTTCAAGACCTCTTACCAGGCCACTCCTAGCAGGGTGTTTTAAATCCTCTAACAAGGTCACACCTAACAGTGTGTTTTGTAACCTTTTACCGGGTTGGCTTCTAACCGGGCATCACTTTAGAAAAGTGAAAATCAGTATCTAGATACATTGGTGGTTTTTCCCATATTGGGTTTCCACGTTAAAACTTGTGTCTCTTGTGTTCTTAATTGCTTTCTCAATCATTTACATGCACTGATAAATATCTAAAGATATTATTGCTAATACTTTCTGCATCTTCAAAGTTACTGCAATCTTCTTACCAAGTGCCAAAACAAATAACAGTGTTAAGATATCCTAAGGGATCTGCAAAGAATTAATTGTCAAAGATTTATGGTTGTTTGATTCACCCCCCCCCTCTCAGTCACTTCATCCATATTCCATCATTGTGAACCCTATTCTCAGTCAGGATTGTAAAATTTTGCTTTAGTATTTGTTAATGAAAGATAGAAAGTTGCAGGTCTAAGTTGTTATATGCAAGCCTATATTCTAAGATAAATTGTATGCATAGATAGGATTCATCATACTTAATACAAACATCTAGTTCTTTTCTCTCCTTCATGTCAATTTTTATGAATTCTGAACTTTCTAGTTTAGTACATAATTGTTTATGTGTTTATCTTCATTCCTGAGTTCTGATCTAGGATTAGATTAAATATTGCTCTAGATGGGATATGAGTTCATCCTAATTTGCTCAAGAATTCTCTATAAGTAGTAAGGATTTGTGATAGACGCATTTATGTCTATAAATACTTAATATTTTCTAGTCTTTTCTTCCTCTTTGTTTTGGAGTTCTTTCCCAATGGATAAGGCACTAGCCTAAGTGAGTATATCTCATGTTAGCATGTATTGATCAAGGTTGTGGCACTCTACCAAATTGAATCAAGTACTAGTTTTAAGCTTTTAAACTTTGGTTGAGAAGTTCATTGTTCATCCATAGAAATGGAGAGTGAATGAATGTTTGGTTGACATTTAGTACTTTATTTCTACTATCTTCTTTGTTGAATCAATTCATGGTGTTGTAAGAGTATTTTTTTCACTAGATTAGGTATACCCACCTTGGTTTTGTAGAGCCAAAAGTGCAGAGTGTAGTCTTGTCCCTATAGTTGGTCCAATTACCTTAAGCCCCTTATATATTTTGGAACTAACCACTACAAAACTATGTTTGATGGTATATTGGCAGCCTAAGAGCATAAGTCATTTTGAATCACCAACAAGATGGTGACTCTACCGAGGAAATGTTGCATGAGTCTATAATAACTAGTAGGTCATCATTGGTAACATAGGGTTATTCTTTTCCTTTTACTTATCCTTTGTCTTGTTGAACTCATTATGGTACTTACTATATAGTAAATAGTGTTCTAAGATTCCCGACATAGTTTGGTGGCAACTCAAAGAATCTCTGCAGTAGTATTGGTCAGAAAATCATTTTTAAAATGAGTTCTAGAGGTACTAGGTCTGGGAGGAAAGAACATCTAGAAGATAGACTAAAAGAAGAGCTTCGAACTACTTTTGGGCCTAGTCAGATAAGGAAGAGAAGGAAAAATAAGGATGTCTCATACATGGAGATAGAAAGAAGATACAAGACAAGAGAATCCAATCTAGCCTAGTCAAGAAGGAAATGCATTAGAATATGAAGAGGCTATTGATTTGGGGTTAAACTAGTATGAGGATGAGATTCATGTGGAGGGTGCTGAATCTGAGACCACTCTCCTAGAATCTGAAGAAATCTTTGAAGAGGTCTATGAGTTGGAGAGAAAAATCCAAGAACAAATTGTTATTAGAAAACAAATAGAAAAAAAAAAAAAAAAAAAGAGATAAAGTAAGACATGCTATGATAAGAGTTGAATAGTTAAAGAGCCAGTTACTATATTTGGAAGCAATAAATTATGTTCTAGAGCTTGAAAAAATAAAAGAACAACCAATTATTTAGGAGGTATGTGAAATAAGAAAATCCAGGGATAAGAGTAAACAAAGATTTGTTGGAGTTACAATTAATGAAAATGTTAATAATAAGGATCCATTAGATCAGGAGTTGAGGTTAGATGTTGATCTTGAGAAGGCCAAAAGAGAGAGAAATATGGGCTAAAGACCTTGAGAAAGAAGAATTGGAAGCTACTACTGAAGAAATGAAAAAGAAGATTGAGTTTCTCAGACAATCTTCAGGACCTCCAAATGTTGTTGCTTCTTCTTTCGGACAAGGTGGGAATCATGGAAACATTAAAATACAAACAACAAATATCCCACCTCCAAGTGCTACTAAAGTCTTTGCTACCTCAAAAAAAAAGGCATATACATCTCAAGGTGCTGGCGTGCCTCAAGGAGGACCTATTCATGAAAGGTAAAAACAAATTATCTTCTTTGGTATTCTTGGTTATCCTAATGTAATTCCTAATGAGATTAGACAAAAGCTCCCTAAATTTACTGGAAATAATGTCATCACATGTGAAGAAAATCTAAAGAAATTTATTGATGTAATAGATGATTATAATATTGAATGTGATGATGTGATAGTGAAATTATTTGTACAATCTCTAATAGAGGATGCTAGGGATTGGTTTAGACATCTACCACATGCTAGTATAGGATCTTGGAATGAATTTAGAAATTGTTTTAAGGAACATTATCGTGATAAAAAATGAGAGGTTCATGTTGAATGAATTCAATAATATAAATAAAAATTAGAATGTGGATGTTCTTGAATTCAATATAAGATTCCAAAAATATATGCACAAGCTCTTACATGTTATCAGATTAGATGATAGGGTATGTTTTGTGACATATTTGAATGCTTTTGATGCTAAAATAGGATAACTCTTGAGGGATAAGAACCCTAAGAATCTTGGGGATTCTTACAAGTTGGCTATTAACATAAAAAGTGATAGAAGAATATCAGGAAAGTTAGGGAGAAGAGAGGATTGGAAGCCTCAGATGACAAACAAGATGGAGCTAGGAAGATCTCAAAACTTTAAGCCTAAGGAGGATGATAGTATGAAGTAGATTATAAAAGCTTTGGAGGATTTAAATCTTGGTGAAAAGAGAAATAATAGGGCTATTGGTAATGACAAGCCATCTTTTAGCAACTTTAGCAGGAAACCAAGAATGTAAAATTACCCTTATAATACTTAGTGAAAGGATGGTAAGCCCATTGTTCCAGCTAAAAGGGATAAACCTGATGAAAGGACCCTAGATAATTTGCAAAGGAGTTTAGTCATATGAATGATGATATCCCATGGTGTATTGCTTTTCAATCTCCACATAGTCCCAAGTACTATGTTATTGCCCTGAACATGTCAGAAAACAAAGAACAAATTGAGCAATATGATGAAAATGGTTGTGCAATGACTTATTCACATGTTTGGAATGATATTGACTCTACTGATGAAATAGAAAACCAGGTTGTTATTGGCTCACAAGAAAGAAATGAGGTGTATCATCAGCAAGTTTTTTCTGATGAAGAGGATGAAGAATTTGATGATGTTGGATGTGGTGCAGTGAAGTGTGAGGAGCCAGTTTTTCTAAGGTGGCCTTTTGATGAAGAAATTTCTCAAATTACTATAGACATGGTCACTCAAGCCAGGATAAATTATGACCTAAGAAGTAGGACAATTGGAAATGCTAATGGTAAACTAGGTAGCATGTTTATCAAAAAATTAGAAAAGGGTACACAACAATCTCAAGAAAAGGAAAAGCGTACTAATGTTGTCAGAAAAGTTAAAATAAAGAAGAATATTGGACTAGTTGGGTCTACTATGATGCATAGAGGTAAGGAAAAAACATCTAAGGTATTTGTTCCCCCACCCCAAAAGGGAAGTGAGGCTCAACACAAAGATCAACGTAACTTGACTATCCAAGAGGAGAGTAGAGATGTCTCTACTATAAAGAAAGAAATGGATGATCAGAAATATGTTCCTATTGATATGAGCAAGTTGCTTTTGTAGATCACTATCAAGGTTCCAATTTTGGAAATGATGAGAATAGAAGAACATAAGAGGAAAGCCTTTAATTAGGTAAATGGTGCCACTCCCACAAATGTCCAGGGGATGGATAAAAGTGATAAACATGTAGCTTCTTTGGATGACACACTTGATAGTAAAGGTGAAGAAATAATTTCTAAGATTCCACTAATCTCTTTGGATGCAAGTATTGTTAATACTACATTAGGAATAGTTGATCCTTTCTTTCTGTCTCTAATAATAAATGGCAAGTTGTTGAAGAATTGTATGATTGATTCTGAGGCAACAAATATTGTCATGCCTATAGAAATTATGATGTCAATGGGACTAAAGGTTGATACACCTCATGGAAGGTGTCAAGCTATGGAGTCAAGAGAAGTACCATTTATTGGTACCATTAAGGCTTTACCTTATATGTTAGCAGCATATCCAAATCAATAGTTAACTATGAGTGTTCTGGTGGTTGATATTCCTCCTCAATATGGGATGTTGTTGTCTAGAAGATGGACTGCTTCTATGGGAGGAAGTATCTAGTGTGACCTATCATTTTCTACATTTGACATTAAAGGTGAAAGTGTGAAGGTGTCAAGGGAAACTAGAACCCCTTATATGATTGAGGAAAATGAGGAGGATAGTATGAACTATTTTCTAGACACTGATATTGTCTCTTTCCAAGTTCAGGAGAAAAAAATGCAAGAGAAGGTCAAGTCAATCCTTCTTAACTAAAGATGAAAATAACATGGTAGAAGATGATGACCTCTGGACTTTATATTTTTATGGAGAAAGTTAAAAATAAGGTTTTGGAGAAAGAGTGATATTAATATCTCCAAGTGGTAAAACTTTTAAGGTTTCTTTTACTCTCGTGTTTTCTTTCACAAACAATGTTGCCAAGTATGAAGCCTTGTTAATTGGTTTAAGATTAGCATCAAGACATGGGATAAAGAACCTTAGGTTTATTTCTTATTGTGAGTTAATAATCTCTCAAACTAGATCAAGATATGCATCTAAGAATCCAAGGCTAAAACAATATCGAAATGTTGTTTGGGATGAGATTGAAAATTTCAATGCATTTGGTATTGATTATATGAATAGGAGTCAAAATAGAATGGATATTTTTTTAGAAAATATAGCCTTAAGGCCAAAGGATATCACTTTTTCTAGGATATCCAAAATTAAAGTTCAATCTAGGCCTTCTATCCCAAACAATGTTGAGAATGGGCAGGTATTTTCTGATGATCGGGACATACTAAGATTCTTGCAATGTGAGTCCCATTTTGGCGATAAGGAAATGAATTTTGGTACTTATGTTGACACCAATAATGGAAAAGAGACTATATTTAGAAAGGAGGTCTTGCAGTTAAAATCTAGTAGGGTTCCTAGGGGATGGGTTGCTCTTGAGAGGGCATTTGATAATAAAGATAATGTTTTTTCTACTAGAATCACTGACAAGCTAAATGATTTGGAGGAAATCAATTGAGGAACAAGTCTCATACCAAAAAATGTTTATATTGGTAGGAGATTGTCTCCATAGGTTAGAAAGACATTAATTGGTCTTCTTAGAAAATTTAGACATGTTTTTGCATGGTCTTATGATGATTTGAAAGCTTACAGAGAATATTTGTTCCAACATGAGATTCCATTGAAAGAAGGCACTAAACCATTCAAACATAAATTAAGGCCTATGAATCCCACCCTAGCACAAAAAATGCGAGATAAACTCAAAAGGATGATAGATGTTGGGATCATAAACCCTATCAGACATTCTACTTGGGTGTCAAATTTAGTTCCTGTAAGAAAGAAGAATGGTGAAATTAGGCTTTGTGTCGACTTTAGGAACTTAAAAATAAATTCTTTAAAGGATAATTATGGTATGCCCAATATGGAGAACATGTTGCAAAAGGTCACTAGATTAGATTTGATGTCCATGATGGATGATTTCTCTAGATATAATCAAGTTATGGTCATGGAGTCGGAGCAATTTAAAACTGCATTCACTACCCCATGGGGAACATATGTATATGTTAGGATTCCCTTTGGTCTGATAAATGCTGGTGCTACTTTCCAGAAATCAATGGATGTGGCCTTTGTCGAATTTATAAACAAATTTTTGGTTGTGTATCAAGATGATCTCATATCATATTCAGCTAAGGAAAGTCAACATTGTGAGCATCTTGAGAAAAATTTTATCCGAGCTTTGGATTATGGGGTTTCTTTGAATCCAAAAAAGTGTGCTTTTGGTGTTGTGGAAGGGAAGCTCTTAGGACATATTGTGTCTAAATATGGAGTGAGAATTGACCCTAAGTGGGTTATGGCTTTAGATAAGCTTTCCCCACATAAGAATGTTAAAGGTGTTCAATCCTTTTTTAGACAGGTGAAATTTTTAAGGAGATTTGTTACAAATTTTATAGAAATCAGTATCCCCATCTCCAAAATGTTGAAGAAAGGAGAAAAGGTTGAGTGGAATGAAGAGGAAAATGAGTCTTTCAAATATATTAAATAGGCCATCAAAGACGCCCCTATTTTAAGGACACCTGACTATGGTAAGCCCACTCAAATATTTTCTTTTGCCTCTTGTCACACTGTTGCAGCAATATTGTTGAAAAAGAATGCAGATGGATTTGAGAAACTGATATCATTTTTCAAAAAATCCTTACAAGAAGCTGAACTGAAATATGATATTACTAAGAAATAGGCATATGCCCTGGTCAAGGTTGTCAAGGCTTTCAGATGTTACCTTATGGGAGAAACAGTGGTTGCATATGGCCTAGTTCTATACTTAATGATATATTGGTGCAACAAGAAGCTTTATGGAGGAGATGTAGATGGATCAACATGATCCAAGAATTTAACATTGATATCCAAGTTAAAAAGGTGGTAAGAGGCCTAGGCCTTGCAAAATTGATGGCCCAAATTAACTTAGTTTCCAATCATATAAACATTCTAGAGGAAGAAAAAAGGCCATATATTTGTGATATGGATTGTTTTTATTGGTACAAGGATGTTATTGGTTACTTGTAGAGGTTGATCCTTCCCCCTGATATGGATGAAAATAAAAAGAGAACTATCAAGTTGTAGGCTGCTAAATATACTATTATAGGTGGTAAATTATGGTGTAGAAGTAATGAAGGAGTATTTCTTAGATGTGTGAATCAAAATAGATCTAAAATCTTGCTAGAAGAAATGCATGGTGGTTTTTGTGGTGGTCATTACATGGAAAAAACTACAGCCCATAAGATTCTCAGATCTGGATTCTAGTGGCCTACAATTTTTAAGGATGCTCATCAGTTTGTAAGAAAATGTGATGCATGTCAAAGATTTACTGGTAAATTGAAGTTTAATGGAAATCTACCACTCAAACCTATTTTAGTTCAAGCCCACTTTCAGAAATGGGGTATATATGTTATCAGACAAATTCCAAATAGATCTAGTGGTGGACATTCTTGGATACTGGTAGTAAAAGACTACTTTACTAAGTGGGTTGAAGCCATTCCCAGTAGAAGAGATACTAGTAAAGTTGTGATGGATTTTGTAATGCAAAATATTCTAACCAAATTTGGTTGTCTAAAAACCTTGGTGGTTGATAATGCAATGTGTTTCAAATTAGAGGATTTTGCTAATTTCTATCAGGAATTTGGTATAAAGGTGTCATACTCATCCCCCTATCATCCACAGGGCAATGGCCAGGCTGAGTCTAGTAACAAAAATATGATTAAGATTCTCAAGAGAGTACTAGAAAAAAAATAACAAAGCTTGGGACTCAAACTTACAATTGGCCTTATGGGCTGACAGAGTGACTATAAAGAAAGCTATAGGGTGTGCCCCTTTTGATCTAGTCTATGTGATAAATGTTAGATTTCCCCAAAATATCTTACTGTAGATGTACTAGTTTATTCATACATATGATAATGAATTAGAGGATGAAATGAGAATAAGGTTGAATGACCTGATATAGTTGAATGAGGCAAGAAGTGAAGCACATGATAAAAATATGAAGGTTCAAGAACAATGCAAGGTTTTGTATGATAGGATAGCTACTCATAGAATTTTTGAGAGTGGTGATTTTTTTTTTATGTGGAATGCAAGGTTGGAAGATCAAGGTAAGCATGGGAAATTTGACCCAATCTAGTTGGGCCCTTATCTTATTGAACAAAAATGGGGGACATATTCTTATATCTTGAAGGATTTAACTAGTGGTACTTTAGAATTTCCTATTCATGGATAATTCCTAAAGTTTTACTTCTCTTGAAGTATCTTTTCCATGAATAGTAGTTCAAGGTTCCCTTGTATATTTTGTGTATAGTGTGTTTTCTTTCAGTTTGTATTTTTGTCAGTGGCCTACTTCCCCTAGAGTTTCTAAATCCTTGTCATGCCTACAAAAAGTAGGCATCCCCAAATAGGGCCACAGTTAGCCCATTTTCCTGTCATAGAAAAAATCCAAAGAAAATGGTCTATTCCTGCAAAACCCTAGGAAAATTGCCACACCCTACTATAGTCTTTTTTTGTCTAGCAATGAAGATTTAGGATGTTTTATAGCTTGGGAGCTTAGACTTGGTTAGTTCATGGTGTTTCCAAGCTCCAATCAAGATCTAATGTGTTGAAGTGCAAAACCCAATGAGATATGGAATTTTTAAGGTTTGAGAAATAGGGTTTATTCCAGGACCTAAGGCTTCATGAAAATTTGTCTAAGTCCAAAACCCTAGCCCAATCTATTTTCTCATTACCTTTTCAGGCCACTTAAGTCCCCTTTCTACACATGTTTTATTTCTTGGCCTAGGATATTATGTTTCTATTCAATGATTTGGCAACTGAGGCATTCACATATTCTTATAATCTTGGCAGCTAAGTTCCTAACATCTAATGACTTAGCAAACGGTTATGTTTTCCTTCAGTTGCATATTCACCAGATAATCTGGTAAAGGAAAGAAACATTTTGAGATCAAACTAGGACCCTTGATTTGAGATGAGATTGATGATAGGAACGCATTCTCCCGATATGACCCAAGGTTAATTTTTTATCCAGTGACTTGGAGATTTCTTTGTTCCCTAATTTTCTGAATAGGCCTGAGTTAAGTCAAAGGTAAGTTAGGTTTTGATTCCGACAGTTAAGTTTTGTATTCGGCAATCTAGAAAATATGTGATCTCAGGTTCTCATGATCTTTGAGATTATGTTTTTAGCATTTAGAAACCTAGCGGGCAGTTAAGTAAATAGTCATCTCTTGTTCGAGTGATTTAACCCAGGTCACGCTGAACATCAAGGGATTATGAGAATTCCTTGGTTGCTTATTCTCTAGATCAAACCCCAGTGAAGGATAACAGTCAGTGATTATGAGATTCTCTTAGTCACTAAATCACTGGATAGACATGAGTTAGGCTCATGGGTTATATAATTTTTAGAGATCAATGTGGACCATAGGATGAAAGATTGGTCAACAGTTGTTGCTAGTTTTCCTAATGAAACTTGGGGTCAAGGAAAGATTGTGAGATTACATGAATGCTTCATTTGCGTGATCTCCAGACCAAAACAAGGTTTAGGTTTTCATTTTGTGATTTGGAGAATACCTTCAGTTCTATGATCTTCAGTTGACTAAGTGTTAAGGGAATCTTGCTGAGGTTAAGGTAAAGAGATTGCAGGTCCAGAGAAGATCTACCATGGTTTTGATGCTGCCAAAGAAAGATATGAAATATATAGTGATCCTAGCTTTGTGCTAGCCATCTGATGGAAAGACTAATAGGATCACATGAGCTGCTCAATGTGCCAAGAAAGACTAAGATCAATATTCATGTTTTCAATTTGATTAATTAGTCATTTCTCCTAGGATATTAATCTTTTATAGGTTTTTTTGTAGGGTTTGAAATAGCAGGCTGAAAAGCCATAAAGCTGGAAAAATTTTGGTCATATTTTAGCTTAGTTGTAGGTGAAAATTTATGAGTAGGATCATGGTGGTCATCTCGTGTTGATTTTGTGTCCTGAGGTGCTTTTGCTGAGAAGAAATTTGACATGAAGGTCACACCACCTCTGATGTAGCCTAAATCAATAGGGGTTTTAATGATAATTTCTCTATGCTTGTGAGGTACATGGCTAGACTATTGCTATGATTGTCGATTAGTTTAATCTCGATGGCCTTGTGCTAGGTGGCATGTGTTGTCTGCAATAATTCAATTGATTAAATGTAGTTGGGTGGCTTTAATTTTGTCCTAATGATCAGATGCTTGTTCCAATCCTTGTGATAAAATGATTTTTCATGATCATTCAAGGGCATTGTGAGTTAGGTGTTTGAAAAGCATATTTTGTGAACACCATTTTCAGTTAGGATTGTAAAAATTTTCTTCAATATTTGTTAATTAAAGATATAAAGTTGTAGGTCTAGTTGTTATTTTCAAGCTTGTATTTTGAGATAAATTGTATGCATAGGAAAGATTCATCATACTTAATACAAACATCTAGTTCTTTTCTCTCCTCTGTGTCAATTTTTATGAATTCTGAACTTTCTAGTTCAACACATAATTATTTATGTGTGTATCTTCATTCATGAGTTTTGATCTAGGATTAGATTGAATATTTCTCTAGATGGGATACGAGTTCATCCTAATTTCCACAAGGATTCTCTTTAAGTATTAGGATTTGTGATAGATGTATTTATGGCTATGAATCCTTGATATTTTCTAGTCTTTGCTTCCTCTTTATTTTGGAGTTCTCACCCAATGGATAAGGCACTGGCCTAAATGAGTATATCTCCTATTAGAATGTATTGATCAAGGTTGTTACAATCTACCAAATTGAATCAAGATCTAGTTTTAAGCTTTTAAACTTTGGTTGAGAAGTTTATTGTTCATCCATAGAAATGGAGATTCAATGAATATTTGGTTCACACTTGGTACTTTCTTGCTATTATCTAATTTTTTGGATCCAGTCTTGGTGTTGTAAGAGTATTGTTTTCACTGGATTAGGTATACCCACCTTGGTTTTGTAGAGCCAAAAGTGCAGAGGGTAATCTTGTCCCTATAGTTGTTCCAATTACCTTAAGCCCCTTATAGATTTTGGAAGTAACAACTCATAAAATATGTTTGAAGGTCTATTGGTAGCCTAAGAGCATAAACCATTTTGAAACACCAACATATAGGACTGAGGAATTTTTTTTTCTATAGTGGAATCACTACCTTCACCTATTCCAAATTTCTCCTCTAGTTTCCTTATTATTTTCTTCACTTTCCTCTCCAGTCTAAGATTTTTGAGTTCTAAGTTTATCTTTGATATGCTTCTTTCTACATCCCATATATTTTAGTAGTCTTGATAACTGCTAATTACAATAATGCATATATGTGTAGGGTTAACAAGTGCTCATCTATTTCATAACCCACTATCACTATCCATGAAACTCTTGGTTCTACTACTTGAATTTTGCATGTGTCACTATCAACTAGAAAATAAATTGTGTCCCTATACTTCTTTACTATGTGAAGTGGGATCCTATACCTTTTATGAATTCTATCTTCATAGTGTTTGAAGTATCCCCACATAACATTATTTATGTTTTCACCTATTTCATAGATGTATTCATTAATCTGATATAGTGCAAGCCTATCAATTTTCCATGTTACATTTCCTTTACCGATAAAGAATTTTGAACATAGAAAAACATAAATACCAAAAGTGATCCATATTTCAATGATTTCTTCTTGTCAGTCTGGATCCTCTTCAAACTAGCCAACAACTATGTTTCAACCATCTCTTCTAGGTTATATCTAATGCCTTCCTTTAAAATTTTGTATATGGCATGAATAGCTCTACATGAAAAACTATTCAACTAACTCGACTAGTATACCTTGTATGTGTCAATAATTAATATGAACTAAACCTCTTGTTCTTCTATGCCATCTATCATCATCTCTTAGTGATCTTATCTTGATTTTATGAGTGTCACAATTGTTTACATTTATATTTTCCATAGGATACACAATTCCCCATCCACTAATAATCCTATGATAATATTAACAAATTCCTTGGTGACCTTAATCAATTGTTCCATCCATGTGAATTAATCATAGAAATGGCTTAGAACATAATGAATCTCTTCTTCCTTGAATATTTTTGTATGTCTAGAATATTCCTCAAACCCTTCGTTTAAAGATGTTTGAACTTATCCTTTAGTTCTCCATTCTCATACATTTCCAAGTGTTCTTCTTGTATCTTCTCATCACTTGATTCAACAATTTTTTAGTGAATAAATATCTTCAAATCATCAATTAGTAACACTCAAGGTCAAATTAGGGATAGGGCACTCTTTTTGTCTACTTATATGGCTTTCAATGGGCATAACTTATGTTATGGTTTGGTGTCATTTGTTATCTTGATCAACTTAGGTTCTACAAATGATGATACTATGATATCACTATAAATTTTATACTCATAAATCTCATCCATAATAAATATCTTCACAAATGACCACTGATTTCCTCAATAGCTCAAGTAGGGTTTTCAAATATGTCAATTAATTCTTCATAGGTATTCAAAAATAATAACTCGCACAATCGATCACTCTATGTAATATCTCTTAGCTCCTATAATATCTCTTCAAAATGTAAGATAAATAATGAATAGGTTTTCCTATTATTTATTTTCCCAAAAACATTCAACAATGGCTAATTAGTTACAAACATTTAATGCAGTTCATCTATATCATGCTATTTTCTATTATTGCTTCTATGGATTACATCTTTCACCTGTTATTGCTAAAAATAGTATTTGTACATAACCTTATGAAATGATAAAATTATTGATGACAAAAATTATTTAAAATCTCAACTCAATATAATACATCAAAACCTGACATCAATGCATCTCACTATGCAGATAAATCTCACCGCTCATTTTTCTAGGGGATTTTAGAGTGATATAACCTTAATTTCTCCCCCTAAGCCAAAACATGCTTAGTTTGCTAATAAATTATCCACATTTTCTATTTTTATGGATTTGTCTTTCAATTCAAAGGAATTTAGTTCACCTTTCCTAATCCATATTATCTTCATCTTCTTTCTGATTTCTTCAGGATTAACAATATTGTTATCTTTCCTATCTTTATTTCTTAGTGACTAGTTCATGTGCCTATAATATCTTGTCGGATGTCCAAGCTTGTGACAATAGAAAAATGCCATACCTTTTGTCCTCTAGGTTCTAATATTACCTCTAGGGTTCCTTAATTGACATTTCATTACCATATGTTCATAGTTCCCACAAATAGTGCATGTGACATTCATGTTTCCTACTCTTCTTAGAACACTCACTAGTGTGTTAGGAAATCTTGGAGTATGGTACCTTTAATCTACAATGTTATTCATTGTGTCCAAACTTGTTTCATGTGAAATACTATCCATTAAAACTCCCTTTAGATAATATACTACTAGATCTTGATTTGTATTCATAAGCTTGATGACCATACTTATTGAAATTTCAACAATAACCACCAAAATGAGTAGTAATGGGAACATTCAATAGTTTTCTCCTACATACATTAGCAGTGTGTCCAGGCTTTCCACAAATATAGATAGTGGATTTCATAGGATTCTTACCATGTGTACTAGTATTTCTGTTTGGAATCTATGATTATTTCTCAATACTAGACTTGGATGATTCTCATTTTTTAAATTTGTTTTCACTAGTATATCCTAGGCCATAGGTATCTTTAGGTCACCTTTGATTCTTCAGTTGCTCATCCTTTTTTTGCATGTTTTCTTCATATTTCTCAATTTTTCCATTTGTATCTCTTTCAATCTTCAAGTCCATGTTTAGTTGTTCATTTGCTTCCCCCAATCTTTCATTTTTTGTTCTCATTTGAATGTTTTCATCACCAATGTCACTTAGTTGTTCATTCAATGCATGGTTCTCATGTGTCAACCTTTGAAGTTTAGCATCCTTTTCTATAATTAGATCTTCAACTTTCCTTTTTGTAGTTTCAATGATTCATTATTCATCTTTAGCAACTCTCATGGCTTCAAGTACTTCACACATCCTCATGGCTTCACTTTCTTGGTCTTTTTTGTTTTTTGTTTTGGTAGCTTCTTTAGTCAAGATCTTGTTATTTTCCATCATATATGATATAGCTACCTCATCTTCCTCATAGTTAAGACATCCTTCAAATAGTTCATCAATTCTATCTAGACTTTCTCTTACCTATTCAAATAATTCTTTTCTTTTTTCTAAGAAGACTCTTATCTTTTTCTTTAACTCTTCAATCATCTCATTGGTTTCTTCTAACTATATTTCATACCTATAGATTTTTATTTCCTCAGATGTCCTCCCAAGTCATCAAACTTTTCCTCTAGAGAGCCTAACCTCTGATACCAATTTTAGGAAATAATAGGTACTGAGAGGTGGGTGAATTAGTACTTAAACAAACTTTTTAACCTTTTACTAATATTCTTATATAGTAATTGAGGAAACTTGTAAACTATGAAGCATATAATAGAAATTTTAATGTGAAAGTGCAAAAAATCAAATAAAAATAAATGCACACACATAACACAATTATTTTTATCATGGAAACCATTGGTCAAAAAGAAAAACCATGGTGGGGATGACACACACAATCCTTTCACTGCAGTAGAAAAGAGTGCTCGATTAAGAGATTACACTCTATCAATTTCTATTTGGCTCACCCTATTAGGAGTGACTGGTACCTTGTTAGAAGTAACTAGAGTCTGATTCTAGACAACCATGTTAGAGGATTTGATCCTACTATTACAATAGTCACCCTATTAAGGGATTTACATAAAAATCCCTTATAAAGACTAATTAGCTAAGTTATTTACAACCTATTGAAAATATCAAGAATACAACAAGAATAAATGACCTATAATTTACACTCTATAATGTTGATCAGATCCTTTATTCTATGTACTTCTTCTAACATTAACTCTGTAACATATTTGCAAACAATTTTGAAAAACTTATCAAAACAATAACAACTTCATCAACCAACAACAATCTCTAACAACCTTTTTCATTCTTACAAATTTCCTTACATACTATCCTTCACCACCAAGTGTAAAACCTAATTATGGTTTTCATTCTTCTCCAAACGTGTTTCTCAAATCTCAGTTAACTCACAAAAACATAAAATCCTTACTACGTCAGCCAAATCATAGCATAAGTTATCATTCCCGATGTGTAATTTTCCATTAATATTATTTGTCAAACATGCCTTAGAAATATAAAAATATCTTTACACAAGTTCTAATAAATTAATTCAATCATTTCCTCAAACAATATAATATATTTTTTTTTTGTCCAAATTGAGTGAATCTTCCATCATCATAACTGATTTGGCTAAACAAGAAAAACTATATAATAACCTTTATTTATACATATTCATTATACTAACCAGTTGCTAGTGTTTTCAAATTTTACCTGTACCTATTTGTGGTCTTACCTATTTTCCTATATCAATCTTCTCTCTTTACCCATGAGACCTTCACCTATTGTCCTATTGATCCGTTACCATGTTTTTTACCAAATAACATGTTACATAATGGTTGGTTATACCTATTTACTAGTTGGTGTAACTTCTCATACTTAGACAAAATTATTTCTTAGATTCAATCCAACACCATCAATGAAAACCATGTTTTCCATACACATCATAAATGACATCTTCCTCATCAATATGCCAATAGGAAAATCGATCACATGATCGACCTACCTCAATTTTGAAATGTACTAAGAGGCATTAAAGTTTCATATCTCTCCTAATTTTTTAATCAAAAGTCATCAAAGATAATTAAGATCAACATTTGAAGACTATTCTCAACATATTCAAGAATACAAGTCCTTAAGTCTTAGAAGCATTCTTCTTCCTTATCATCAATCATTATAGAAAACTAGAACATTCATTACACAAGTATTTTCTTTCATTATTTCCTTTTAGGTTTTTGTTGAGTTCCATATATTTAATTAACATTTTTTATCACATCCAAAAAGGCATTGCACCATCAAGTTTATAGGTGTTAGAGTAACAATGTCCCAATCAACTGAGAGGGGCGGGGGGGGGGGGTTGAATCAGTTGATACCAATATAGAATGCTTAAACTTTAGCTTGAAACTTATTTCTTACAAAAAAGCACTGAAGTGAAAATGTGAATAGATCTAAATAACACACATTCACATGAACACCAATATTTTTTGTCAAGGAAAACCTTGGTAAGGGAAAAACCCCGGTGGGGATGGTACCCAAAAATATCTACACTATGAGTATAATAACCATGTTAGGCATGTTGGACTACAACTAATTTGGAATCTGATTGAAGAATCTATGATTCCAAGATCACTAAGGAGTTTCTGATTAGATATGTAATATGATTAAATCAGTATTATGTTGTCATTGATGTCAACTAGTTTGACATCACTTATCTTGTAAGTTACTATACCGAGACATCTCAAGAAAGGTGAAAGAGATGAATAATAGAGAAATCTACATGAGGAAAGATGTATATGATAGATGAGGATAAGGAATACATTGAGTAACTTTCTGATGAGTCTATGACTTGATGATATTGACTTTATTATGTTGCATTCATCTATGATGAAGTATAGAGATGAAAGACACAAAGCTGTGTTATCGGTAAATGAAGCATTTCTAGTATACATCGATAGCGTGTAATGTATACCGATTGTAGTATTAGCCGATAAGATTGATGAGCTGACAAGAGTATAACATCAAGGTAACAGATAATGTTTATTACATAGATCGACGATTGACAAAATTTAGAGGTGATCTAACTAAAAAGATTGAAACATGTTATTGACACAAGTACCAAGAAAGTTTGAAGTGGCAAAATCTATGAATGAGGTTAAGTGGCAAAATTTGATGGTGGAGAAGAAAATGATTTACTTGTCTATATAAGAGAATAGATTTTCTTTATGAAAATGATGGAAGAAGAAGATGCTGCAGGAATATCGCATGAAAAAGGTTTTCATGTATTCTGATCATACTGGTTAGTAAGAACCGAGCTGCAAAACCATTACCGAGCTATAGAGAGAAATTACCGATGGATAATAAGTTGATATAGTATTGAATCTAAAGTGAAATATTGATCAAAAGGATTTGTATGGACTAAATATTGATCTATAATCTACAATTGAAGTTGTATTAAAGGAGGTCATTTACTGTTACATATTTAACCATTATATATAGTCAAAATCTTTTAACCGAGTGGACTCTAAAAGTCTTATGATGTATCATTCTTAGAATGAACATTGTTATCATGTCAACCCCATAGTGAATGCTAGTTGAATGATAACTTGTAGTCTAAAATCCTCTAACAAGGTCACACCTTACAATGTGTTTGTAACCTTTAACAAGGTTGGGTCTTAACTGACCTCACTTCAGAAGAGTGAACAATTTTGGGTTGTCGGTCCCAAGTGATTTTTCCCTTTACAGGGTTTCCATGTTAAATCTCTTGTGCTATGTGTTGATTATGATATTTGTTTGTTATCATTATTTACATGTTACATGTTAGATTTGATTAGTAAACTATTATAGTATTAGACTGGTAATCTATAAAAGAATAGACAGTGAAAGTATTTAGTGTTTACCGATGAGAAAAAATTGAAGAAATAGTTTTGAATTATACATTTTGAATTGGGACACTAGATAACTGATTCACCCCCCTCTCAGTTATTCTAACAATTGGTATCAAAGCATTGGTTGCTTGGAATAGAGTTTTAAGGACTTAAGCATAAAGGTCTCAAGATGTATAAGATGGAAGTATCGAAACTGAACAAAGAGAACTTTGTAGTATGGGAAAGTAGAATGAAGCTGCATATATCTGAAATTGGGAACTCTGCACTAGAGCTGATGGAGAATGGATACATGCAACCGCCCACTGGTCCCTTAACCCTTGATCAACTAAAGGACAAGCATGAACACAATGTTACTATGATGGAACTTGTTTCTTCCTATACTGATGTTGAATTTGAAGATATCAAGACATGCAAGACTGCCAAAGGAATGTGGGATAAATTAGCACAAATATACAGTGGAGATCTAAATGTCAAAAGAGCCTAAGCTGAAAGTCTGAGAGGCATTTTTGATGATATGAGAATGAAAAAAGGTGAGAACATTGTAAAATATTCAAATAGACTCAAAGAGGTAGTACATGCTATTAAAGCATCTAATGGAGTGATTGATGATGAAATAGTGATAAGCAAGATTCTCAAAACTTTGCTACTAGTTTATGCAATCAGGATTTCTGCAATTCATGAAACAAGGGCTACATCCAACCTTACTCTTGACACTCTGATTGGTAAAATTACAACCTTTGAATTAAAATTTTTTGATAATAGTGTTGTTCCTTCTATTGAATCCACTTTCATGTCTTCTTTAAAGATTGGAAAATCTAGCAGCAATAGTAAAAATTGTGATAGTGATGATAATACCAATGATGAACTTGATGAGCTTGAAGCACTTATGGCTAGAAGATTGCCCAAAGGAAAAGGAAGGTATAGAGGTAAGCTACCTTTAGCATGCTTTAATTGTAAAGAAGTCAGTCACATCACTGCTAGATGTCTTCAGAAGAAAGATGATGATACATCCAAAGACCGATCTAATGGAAGCTATGGAAGAAGAGTCAACAAAGGCTACCGACACTACAATAGAGACAACTGAGATGAAAAAGGCAAAAAGGTATGTTACATAGCTGAAGATATTGAAACTAAATTTGATTCTAATGATGATATAGAAGTTGTATTTGTTGTTATGAAAGATGACTCAGAAGAAGAAGAGAAACATGAAGAGACAACAATAATCTCTAAAGTAAGTAGAAATGATACATGGATCATAGATAGTGGCTATACACATCATATGACCGGTGATGTAGAGAAGTTTGATCATCTTGTTTAATATAATGGAGGATCTATGAGAATGGGAAATGATGCACCTTGTATGGTAAGAGGTAAAGGCTTACTAATGATCAATGATAGATTACAATGTGAAAATGCATACTGGGTAGATGGACTAAACTATAATTTGTTAAGAGTGTCTTAGCTAAACAATTTAGGCCACCGACTGGCTTTTAAGAGGAAAAAGGTGAAAATCTATGATGATGGAGGAAGACTTGTCAGAACTGGTACACAATCTAGAGGTAATCTATTCTATCTTGATATGGATTAGTCTTCTTGTTTGTTAATAAAGGATGAAGATGCTTGGTTGTGGCACATAAGGTTATGCCATGTGAACTTTGACAACATGATCAAGATTAGTAGAAAGAGAAGAGTTAGAGGATTGCCTAACTTGACAAAACTTGATCATGCCATGTGCCATGAATGTCAGAAAGGTAAGATGACTAAGTCTAGTTTTAAAAGAAAAGACTATTCAACAAAGAAGATACTTGAGTTGGTTCATACTGACCTATGTGGTCCTATGAGAACTCAGAGCTATTCTGGTGATAGATACTTTATTCTTTTTGTTGATGACTATACTAGACTGATGACTGTTATGTTCTTGAAAGAGAAATCTGAAGCTTTCAAAATGTTTAAGTTGTATAAAGCTAAGGTAGAGAAAGAAATCGGAAAAAAAATAAAATATTTAAGATCTGATAGAGGAGGTGAATTTATCTCTGATGAATTTACTAAATTTTTTAATGAGCATAGAATCAAAAGGCGGGTATCTGCAATGAGGACACCTTAGCAAAATGGCATTTTTGAAAGGAGGAATAGGTCTATAATTGATTGTGCTAGAACATTGATGATACAAAATAATGTTGCTCATACATACTGGAGGGAAGCTATCAATACAACTATGTATGTTCTTAACTGAGTACAACTGAAGAAGGACTCCAACCGAACACCTTATGAACTATGGTTTGGACACAAACCTCCTGTAAGTTATTTCAAAATTTTTGGAAGTAAATGCTTTATTTTGAAAGATGAGAGAAATGGAAAATTTGATTCTAAAGGAGATGAAGGAATATTTCTGGGATATTCCACTTCAAGTAAAGCATACAAATGTCTGAATAAGGCCACAAATAAGATTGTTGAAAGTACTAATGTTCATGTTGATGAGTTTGATGATAAGTACATAGAGGAGAGTACAAAGGAACCAAAAGACTATGGTAGATTCACTTATATTGAACATCCAAAATATCTACCGACACCACAAACTGTGTCAACCAGTCAGCAAGGAAATAATGTAGGACAATATGAAACACAAACCAAGGAACAAGATGGAGCTACCAAGCAAGAAAATGACCCCGAGAAGGATGAACAAGAAAGGAAAAATCAAGTTTTGGCTGGTTTTGTCAGAAGACATCATCCTGAGACACAAATCGTTGGAGACAGACTTGCCGGAATGCAAACTAGAAGCAAAACAAGACAAGGTACATGTTTAATTTGTGAATTTGAACCTAAAACTATGAAAGTTGCATTAGAGAATGAAGAATGGGTTAATGAAATGAAGGAGGAAATAGAACAAATAGAGAAGAACAAAACCTGGTCCTTAGTACCCTAACCAAAAGATAAAAATGTTATCGGTACTAAGTGGATATACAGGAATAAATTGAATGAAAATGGTGAAGTCACAAGAAATAAAGCTAGATTAGTATGCAAGGGATATGCATAGGAAGAAGGCATTGTCTATGGTGAAACATTTGCACCTATTGGTAGATTAGAAGGAGTTAGAATGCTACTTGCATATGCTGCACATAAGAAATTCAAAGTCTATCAAATGGATGTGAAGTCAACATTTTTGAATGGTATACTTGAAGAAGAGGTCTACATTGAACAATCTAAAGGATTTGTTGATCCTGACAATAAAGACATGGTATGTGGATTACATAAAGCTTTATATGGATTGAAGCAAGCACCGAGAGCATGGTATGAAAGACTGCATACTTACTTGTTAAGTATTGGATTTGTAAGAACAAGTTGAAACAACAATTTGTATGTGAAAGCTGATACTGATGATACTATTATCATTGCTGAAATATTTGTTGATGACATTATCTTTGGAGGCTCAAATCTTGTCTGCAAGGCATTTTTTGATGAAATGAAAAAGGAATTTGGAATGTCTATGTTCGGAGATTTTAAGTTCTTTCTTAGATTACAAGTGATTCAACAGAGTGATGGGATATTCATCACACAATCTAAATACATAAAGGAAGTACTGAAGACATTTGGCATGGAAGATGCTAAACCTGTAGGAACATCAATGGCTACTGGATGCAAATTGACAAAGGAGGATGAAACTACTAAGGTAAACCAGACACTTTACCAATCCATTATTGGTAAGTTAATGTACGTAGTTCACAGTAGACTAGATATAGCACATGCTGTGGGAATTGTTGCAAGATTTTTTGCTAATCCTAGAGAATCACACATGATAGCTACAAAAAGGATCTTAAGATACTTGAAGAAAACAAAGAATTTTGGATTATGGTATCCTAAGGAAGGGAAGTTTGAACTAAAAGTTTACAGCGATGTTGATTGGGCTGGAAATGTGGATGATAGAAAAAGCACCACCAGAGGAGCATTTTTCTTTGGTGAAAGACTTGTAACATGGACAAGTAAAAAGTAGGCTTGTATTTCTTAGTCTATAGCTAAAACAGAATATGTTGCTACTGCTACTAATTATTCAAACATTGCATATATCAAACAAGTGTTGGAAGGAATGAAAGAGGTAATCACTGATCAGGTGATTATATATTGTGACAACACTAGTGCTATTAATATTTCTAAAAATCTTGTGATGCACTCTAAGACAAAGAATATATCTATTAAGTATCATTACTTAAGAGAACAAGTGCAAGAGAAGCAAGTGAAGTTAGAATTTTTTACATCTAAAGAACAACTTGCAGATATTTTTACTAAGCCCCTACCAAAGGACACATTTGAATACTTGAGGACTAGACTTTGGGTTCGTCCCATGTCTATCGGTCACTAAGGTGATCTAGTTATTGCATCAGCCTAGTTTTATCATTAGATCATTCATGTTGATGCAGCATAGTTCACACTTTGAATCATGTTCAAGGTTGTGATTAAGTTTGAGAACTTGAACTGATTGGAATATCAGTATTCAGAGATACAGAGGAAGACATAATTATTTGTTTATTTGTTTCTTTGGCATTGCTATCAAAGGGAGAGATAAACAATATGAAATGAAAAAGGGAGAGATAAACAAGATATGAAAAGGAACAAGCACCAACCAGAATTATCAAAGGGAGAGACAATCTGAATGAGATAGAGTATTGAAGATCAATTACAGAGAACAGAAGCAAAAATTGTAGAACTGAAAAGATCACAACTGCAGAATGGTAAAGCTCTATTATTTAATGCTGGTTTAGTAATGTAGTGATTAAACATATTAATTCTATTTGACTTATAACATTTTTTCACAAAGTTGTAGAATGTATGTTTGGTATGTGTATGGTACACTTCATATGACTTGAGTTGCCATCAATGCCAAAGGGAGAGATTGTTGGACTACAGCTGATTTGGAATTTGATTGAAGAATCTGTGATTACAAGATCACTGAGGAGTTGCTGATTAGATATGTAATATGATTAAATCAGTATTATGTTGTCATTGATGTCAACTAGTTTGACAAAACTTATCTTGTAAGTTACTATACCGAGACATCTCAAGAAAGGTGAAAGAGATGAAGAACAGAGAAATCTACATGAGGAAAGATATACATGATAGATGAGGATAAGGAATACATTGAGTAACTTTTTGATGAGTTTATGACTTGATGATATTGACTTTATTATGTTCCATTAATCTATGATGAAGTATAGAGCTGAAAGACACAAAGCAGTGTTGTCGGTAAATGAAGCATTTCTAGTATACACCGATGGAGTGTAGTGTATATCAATCAAAATATTAACTGAGTAGTGTTCATCGACACATTTCTTGGTTAACCGAGTGGAATAGAATGTATTAAATGATTAGTTTATCTGATAAGATTGATGAGCTGGCAAAAGTATAACATCGAGGTAACAGATAATGTTTGTTACACAGATCGACGGCTGACAAAATTCAGAGGAGATCTAATGAAAAAGATCAAAATATGTTATTGACACAAGTACCAAGAAAGTTTGAAGTAGAAAAATCTATGAATGAGCTCAAGCGGCAAAATCTGATGGTGGAGAAGAAAATGATTTACTCATCTATATAAGAGAACAATTTTTCTTTATGAAAATACCGAAAGAAGAAGCTGCAAGAATATCACATGAACAATAAATATCATGTATTCTGATCATATTGGTTAGTGAGAACCGAGCTACAGAACAATTACCAAACTATAGAGAACAATTATCGACAGACAGTAAGTTGATACAGTATTGAATCTAAAGTGAAATATTGATCAAAAGGATTTGTATGGACTCAATATTGATCTATAATCTATAATTGAAGTTGTATTAAAGTAGGTCATTTACTGTTACATATTTAACCATTGTATATAGTCAAAATCTCTTAACCGAGTGGACTCTGAAAGTCTTATGATGTATCATTTCTAGAATGAACATTGTTATCCTGTCAACCCCATAGTGAATGCTGTTTGGACAATAACTTCTAGTCTAAAATCCTCTAACAAGGTCACACCTTACAATGTGTTTGTAACCTTTAATAGGGTTGGGTCTTAATCGACCTCACTTCAGAAGAGTGAACAATTTTGGGTTGCTGGTCCCAAGTGGTTTTTCCCTTTACAGGGTTTCCATGTTAAATCTCTTGTGTTATGTGTTGATTATGATATTTGTTTGTTATCATTATTTACATGTTACATGTTAGATTTGATCGGTAAACTGTTATAGTATTAGACTGGTAATCGGGAAAAGAATAGAGAGTGAAAGTATTTAGTGTTTACTAACGAGAAAAAATTGAAGAAATAGTTTTGAATTATAAATTTTGAATGGGACACTGGATAACTGATTCACCCCCCTCTCAGTTATTCTAACAAGGTGTTCTAGCCATATTAGGAGCTAAGTATTAGAATAGGAAGGTCTTAATTAAAGGACACACCCTGTTAAGAGTCTTTTACAATGTGATACCAATTGAGGAATCAAACCTATTAGGAGTCCAACCATATTAAAGGAAATTAACTTGTTAGGGTGTGCAATACATCAACCTAATCAAGAGAGTTTAGATTAAAAGATGTCCTTAGGTTCTCCAACCTCACAACTTCAAGTCTGAGATAATTCTATTCTGAAACTACTTCCATCATTCATCACTACCAAGAAAGCTCCACCTTGTGCCTTAGTGCACAACTATTTTTCTTCCAAAAATATCCATTTCAGCCTTAAGATCACATTCACCTATGCATCTCACCAATGCAGTTCCACACATATTTTCCAAGGATTTCAATCATTAAATACAAGCTATAATAATTAAATCCAAGTCAACCTTCATAGGAAAATCCTATTTAGAAAATACAAAATGAATCCATGCAAATATGCATAGAGAACCTCTTAAAATGTTACAATATAGTAGTTACATCAATTAATAATTTAGATTTGTTGATTAATCTCACATATCATATTACTTTAAACATGTTCCAAGTTGACCTCCAAATAGGTCTTCACCAATGAACACACCATAGCTGACGTCACTTGTATGATCATGAGTCCATATGATCACAATAAGCTCTTCACTAGTGTCCAACACAAACCTATGTTCTCACATCATAACCTAAACAATCATGAGTGCTATCCACCAAATTCTGCAACCAACTTTGTGAAAATACAGTTTTTGTCTTCTTAAAAAAAATTTCTAGTAAAATTTTCATAACTCTATCCAATCAACTCATAACCATGTGTGATCATAGATGGTGACCCAAGACATCATTAAAATTATTTCTCTAAGTATGCATGTGCTAATTCATTGTACGGTGTCTGTACAATTCTCTGCAACCTATCATGAATGCAACACACAACCAATGTAGCATGCCTCTACCATTACTAGGATACTCCCCCATACAAATACCATCAGTATTCATGGTAACAATATCCCCCTTTAGCATTTATGACAACATAGATAAAAAACATGTAAGTTCCATAAATACTAAACATGCCTATGTTGCATTTGTATCTTCATATTTTCAAATCCTCTTCATCAATCATCAAATCCTTTGAATGATGATCCTAATATCATCTCATGTTATTTTTCATGTTATTCTCTCCCCCATTGGCATCAATGTCAAATGTGTCATTATGTCTCTAAGAGTTCATAGTAACTCAACTCAAATACATATACTCCCTCATAGGGGAAGCATCAAGAATTCAATCTAGATAATGAAATAATGCTCTGATATTTTTGGAATAATGCAATTCCTACATTAATTAATCAAGAGTAGGCTAGAGCATGACCCATAGGATACCTCTTAAATAATCAAATGTATCGTTTAGAAGAGTTTTTGTAAAAAATTTTACTATTTTCTCCTTTGTATTCACATATTCTAACTTCACTTCTTTCTCCACTACCTTATTTATCAAGAAATGGTACTTTATTGCTATATGTTTAATCTTAGAATGGATACCATGGTTCTTTGAAATATTTACCATGCTCTATTAATGTCACAATGGATAATAATTTAATATTAAATGCATACTCCAATGTTCTTCAACATTTGCTTCATCCATATGATCTGTGTATAATTTATTGCTGCAACAACACATGCTAATTTTGTTGTAGACTAAGCAATACAGACCTACTTCTTGCTAAGCCAAGGAACTAATATTTTACCAAGGAAGAATGCTCCCCCACTAGTACTTTTTCTATCATATACATTCCCTGCCCAATCAACATCATTGAAACCGTGGAATGTAAAGTCCTATGATCTATCATACCATCGACCAAACTTAACTGTGCCCTTTAGATATTTGAATATTCTTTTTACTACAATAAGATGAGGTTGTTTTGGATCTTCTTGAAATCTTACAATAATTCCAATAGAATTTGAAATATCAGGTCTAGTGTGTGTCATTTACTGAAGATCTCTAATAATTGATCTATACTTTTTCTAAGGTTCATTCTTTGCTTCACCTTCCAAAGATAATTTGGTTCCAGTTACCATAGGGGTTCCAATAGGTTTACTATCATCCATGCCAAACTTTTTCAATAGTTATTTAAGATATTTGGTTTAAGATATGAATATCCCTTCTTTACTTTGACTAATCTGCTATCCAAGGAATAGTTTCATCTCCCCAATCATAGACATTTCAAATTAACTTTTCATCTCATCTACAAACTTGTTTCTCATTTAATTATTTCCTCCAAAGATAATATCATCAACAAAGACTTCAACAATCAAGATACCTTCTTCAATGATTCTTAGGTACAAATTAGTGTCATCGTTTCCTTTCTTGAATCCCAACCGAATTAGATACTTATCCAATCTAGCATACCAAGCTCTTGGTGCTTGTTTCAATCCATAAAATGCCTTCTTCAATCTACAAACTAGATCTTAATTCCCTCATAAAGGAAATCCATCAAGTTTCTCAATGTATACTTCCTCTTCCATGTCTCCATTAAGAAAATGTGATTTTATATCCATCAGATATACTTTGAAATCCTTATATGCAGCATAAGATCAGGATAATCTAACTACCTCAATCCTAGGAACAAGTGCAAAAGTCTCTTTAAAATTAATTCCTTCTTCTTTTGAATACCCTTTACACAGTAATATAGCTTTATTTCTAACAATAATGTCATCTTTATTTATCTTGTTCATGTATAACCACTTGGTACCAATCACATTTTTGTCTTTAGGCCTTGGAACCAATTCCCATGTGTTTTTGTTCTAAATCTACTCCAATTCTTCTTTCATGGCTTTTATCCATGATTCATCTATGCATGCCTCATATGTTAACTATGGTTCTACTTGGGAGATCAAGCAAATGGAATTTGTAGTTTTTGACCTCTCCTCTCTATTTTGTAATCTTGTTTGGGTTCCCTTGCTACTGCCACCAATGATCTGATCCTTAGGATGGTTTCTTAGAACATATTTGGGTGTAGTTTGTTCCCTTAACTCCACACTTATGCCATTTTCTTGAAAACATCATGAGATGCTTCATTCCTTCCATTCTCATTATCTGTTGCTTGCATATTGACCTAATTTAAATTCATATTTTCAAGAGAAATGTCATAGGGATTAAGGTCACATTATTTTTCTCTAACTTAAAAATTTGCATCCACTCTCACATTAGCACTTTCAATCTGCTTCCTATTTCTTAGATTCTAACATCTATAACATTTCCTTTTAGCAGAGTAGCCAAGAAATATGCCTTCATCACTTCTTGCATCAAATTTTCCTATACATTCATCTCTCTTAATGTAGCATTTACTTCCAAAAATTATGTAATAACTATTAGAAGGTGTCTTTCCATACCATAGCTCAAATGGTTTCTTGCATGTGCCTTCTCTGATTTGTACTCTATTCATTGTATATAGAGTTGTATTGACTACTTTTCTCCAATGCATATATGGGACCTTTCCTTCTATCAACATGGTTCTTGCAGCATCAAGAACTATTTTGTTTCTTCTTTCAACAACTCCATTTTTTTGTGGTGTCCTAGGTGTATAATTTTTCCTCATGATACCATGCTTCTCACAAAAGGTATTGAATTCATGTGAAGTTAATTTTCCATCTGTATCTGATCTTAAATACTTAATCTTCAATCCTATCTCATTCTCAAATTTTACCTTATAAAACCTAAAAGTTTCAAATGCTTCTGATTTTTCTCTAACCAATCCAACCCACGTCATTACAAAGTAATCATCAGTAAATATTATAAAGTACTTATCTCCAAAGTATGACATGGTCTGAGCAGGTCCAAAATATCTATATGAATCAATTCAAACTTTCCATTTTTTGAGTATCCTTTTCTTGGAAAACTACTTCTTGTGTACTTTCCCAATACACACTCTCTACATGTAGTGTTAGGAGGTTTCACAATCTTAGGTAGATCTCTGATAGTATTATTGTTAGATGCTTTTACCATGTTATCAAAATTGATATGAGAAAACCTTATATGTCATAACCATCCATCATCAATCTTTTCAATAAAAAAACTAACCTTAGTAGAGTTCAATTGAAATATATTACCTCTAGTCTTAGTACCAAATGTGATCAGTTATCCATTAGTTCCTCTAATAGAGAAATGACCATCCTTGAATTCCAAATGGTATCCCTTATCCACAAACTGTCCAACACTTAATAAATTATGTTTTAAGCCATCCATAAATAGTACATTATCAGTGTTAGTCTTTCCATCTAAAGAAAATGATCCTTTTCCAATAATAATTTTAGGAGTGTTATCACCAAATATTACAACACCACCATCAAAATTCTTTAGCTTAATGAATCTATCCATGTAACTAGTCATCTGATGTGAACATTCACTATCAATTATCCAATCAATTTTCCTATCAACATGAGAGACTAGAGATTTTTCTTCATAGATATGATCCACTTCTTTGATAGGAACAAAACCTAGCACATCATTGAATTCATCATCTAAATCTTCAGATCCATCACTAGCATAATATCATTCCTTATCATTCTTGTATATTCTATATTTAGGCCTATGCTTAGGTATTCTATTTTGACATCTAGATGCAAAACAACCAACCTTATTCTAGTTAAAATATTTCAAGGGTAATTTTCCTTCAAACTTACCTTTGCATTTGATTTCTCTACTAGAAAGTAGGGCCATGATCTTTTCATCCACTTGATTGTCTAGTCTTTGAATCTCTTCCGACTCTTCAACATGTTCTCCAAGATCTTCACTATGCTTGTTCACTATGATAGATCCATCTTCAATAGATCTATTTCTATGAACAATTGCCTTAAATGTTCTCTCCACCTTAGGTACTGTGTCTTTTAGCTCTATGATCTCAAAGGTAGTCATTTTAGCCACTAACATTTCTTTGGTGAAATCTTTGTATTGTGGTATGATATATTCCAAAGAAAGAACTTTGGGTTTGTAGAAAGGGGTCACAAACCTCTAAATTTTAGCTATGACTTCATCTTCTATATAAGTACCTCCATTAATTTTAATTCTAATCACACATTCAGATACCCTTTGAATAAACATCCTTATTGTTTTATCATCCTTCATTTGTATTGTCTCCATATTTATTCTCCAATTTTGCAACTTTGGTCTCTTAGTGTATTCAACTCTTTCATAGAGTGCAACTAGTCTTTTCCATATCTCACTTGATTTTGTTAGATCTATTACCTCTTTGAATTCACCATTAGATAATGCATTAACCAAATCTTCCTTTGTAACAACATTTCATACAAATGTTTTCCTTTCTTCCTTAGTAGTAGCAAGTATTTCAAGTTTTTCCTTTTCTATTATAGGCACATCTTTCTAGGTAATGAGCCAATATTCTAATCCCATAAACATTATATGATTCTTCATCTTTTTCTTCCATGTGTCAATATTTTTTGCATCAAACTTAGATCTCTCCTTTATGAATAATGTCATCCTGATCTTTACCTCAAACTGTTAGGCTTCATGACTAAGGAGAAAAAGCTATGATACCAATTGTAATAATAATAGTGTCCTCATCGAATGAGAGAGGGGGGGTAAATAAATTGATTCCAATATAGAATACTTAAACTTTATCTTCAAACTTATTACTTATAATAAGATACTAAACCGAAAAATTGATTGCAACAATAACACACATACACATGGATGCTAATATTTATTCTCGAGGAAAACCTTGTTAAGGGAGAAACCCCAATGAGGATGGTACCCACAAATATATGTACTATGAGTATAATAACCATGTTAGGAGCTGAGTATTACAATAGGCATGTCCTAATTAAAGGATAGACCATGTTAGGAGTCTTTTACAATGTTATCTCAATTGAGCAATCAACCCTCTTAGGATTCCAGCCCTATTAAAGGAAATTACCTTGTTAGGGGTGTACAATACATCAACTTCATCAATATATTTGAGAGTTAAAGCCACCCTCAAGTTCTCCAAACCTCATAAGTTCAAGTCTAAGACATTTTTGTTCCAAAACTCCTTCTAGGCTTCAATCAGTTACAAGAAAGCTCCACCTTGTCCTTAGTGCACAACCACTATTCTTCCAACCATATCCAATGCAGCCTTAACATCATATTCACCTTTTTATCTTGCATATGTAGTTCCACACATATTTTGAATGATTTCAATCCTAAAATACAAGTTACAATAATTACATCCAAGTCAACCTTCATAGGATAAATCCTACTTATAAAATACAAAATGGATCTATGTGAAGATGCACATGGAACCTCTTACAATGTTACAATATATTAGTTACATCAATTAATCATTTTTATCTATTGATTAAGCTCCCATATCATAGTTGAAACATGTTCCAAGTCAGCCTCCAAATAGGTCTTCACCAATGCACATGTCATAGCTCTCATCACCTGTATGATCATGACTCTATATTATCACAATAATCTCTTCAACCAGTTTCCAACATGAACCTATGTTTGTGCATCATAACATAAACAATCATGAGTGCTATCTACAAAGTTCTGCAATCGACTCTATGAAAACATAGTTTCTATCTTCTGAAAAATAGTTGCTAGTAAAATTTTCATAACTCTATCCAATCAACTCATAAGCATGTACGACCATGGATGGTGACCCAAGACATAATTAAAAGTCTTTTTGTAATTGTGCACATGCTAATTTTTTGTACATTGTCCATATAATTCTCTGCAACCTATTCTGCAAGCTCTTGAATAACTAGTCATTAGTATATGTTGACATCAATGACAAACTCTATCATCAATGCAACACACAAACAATTTAGCATGCCTCTATCATTACTAGGATACTCCCCCATAGTAATACCATCAACATTCATGTTGACAATAGGTCTACCTAAAATTGTATAGGTAGATCAAGAACTATTAGAGCATCCCTATAATTTTCAGTAAAAAAACCAAGGAAAATAATATTTCAAACCTTTTGTTTGTAGATACAAATTGTTTCAAATATGTTTTGCCTTGAATAATTTGTTCAAATTAATTTTTTAGTTACTTACTAGTTTCAAGATCTTAAATTATTAGTTATAGGTATTTCAAGGATTTTGTTTGTCAAGACTTCAGATCCTAATCAACATACTTTTTATTTTTCTTCTAGGTGCACACAAATCATAATCTATCTCCATATTTATTTTATTTAAATACTCATCAAGTATATAATTACACTTTTTTCATTCTAGCTATATCCCTCTTCCTTCATTCCAAGTAGTAAAAGGAGCTAAAACACTTAGTGCATATATATATTATATTGGCATCTCTTCTTTTGAGTTGTTGTCAATTATATTTTTCTTGAGGGGTTTAAGTATTCAAGTAATGTTTTAGAGGAGAATGGATTGATCTCCATTTCTTATTGTACATTTTGGTTGACTCAACACATGCATTTCCACTTCTAATTTTGTATTCTTAGATCTGATTTTTACATTCCATCATCATTCATCTATAATAATAACATTAAAATTGTTCATTTTTATGTCTTGAATTTTCAAAGTATATATTTCATTCCATGCATTGTTAGTACATTTCATTGATTTGTATACATTAATTTCTTTCTATTCATGTCGCAAAAATTGTTTAGGATATTGTCACAAAATGATTGTGTCAATTTTAACATTAAACAACACCCTCCCATTAGATTTCCTTTACATTGTGTTAGAGATAAAAATAATCAATTTAATACATATGTTGTTTCTTTGGATTTTCTTATATCTTCATATCTCAGCTATTATCTTCCTTATAACGACACATTAGTGCAAGAAGATGTTCAGATCCTTTCTCTCAATGATCTCTCTTTGGGAAGAAGTATTGAGGATCTATGTTAACCCTTATCCTAATTTATGTGCCTTTCCTATGAGAATACCTTGGTCAACAATGGTGATTCCCCTCATGATATCTTACTTTCAATTTATTTTAATTAATCTCCCTTTAAGAGTGAAGCTTTAATGATTATGATTACCCCACTCCTAGAGTTTTTTTTATTCATAGAAATGTTCCTACTCTTAATGAGTCCCCTATTTGGGATGATCCATTAGAAAAAAATATTTATTATTATATCCCCCATTAAAAAATTCCATAAAAGAAGATGATGTTGTTGTAGATAAGACTAGTATTATTGATATTTTTTCTAATCTTCCTTTTACTAATGAAGAATTAACAATTTTTCTTTGTCCCTCTTGTAAATTTTGTCTCAATCATGAAGATACCTACTCCCTATGAAAGGTTAAAATTTTTTGTTGTGAAAAACCTTCATTTTTTGTTCATCTTCTTCAACATACCCCTCTACCTCAAAATTAACAAATTTTTTTGATAAAAGGTGCTTAATAACCCAATTATCATATGTTTTATCACACACATAGAACAATAAATAATAGATAATCTACTAGTTTGTTTTTTCCTTCTTCCCTTCCCACTTCTCAACTAGTGCTTCCTTTTGTGGCCCATATTCCTCAAAATATTTTAAATGCCTATGGTTTCTAAGTATAATGACTCTATGCTACTCCTTCCATGACATCCCTTTGCAATTTCCTTCAAAATTCATACATATCATGAAGTATTACAAAAATCATTGAGAAACATGATTGGTCGACCTCCTATGAAAAATAATATAATTTCCATATTGGAATACATGAATGTGATCAATAATAAAGATGAAATGATGTTTTATCAAGATGAGTCACCTCCTAAGGACACTCATGATCAACATGATCCCTTATGGTTATTTTCCTTATCAATGGTAACCTTATTCAAAGAACGTTAATTAATAAGGGTTCAGGACTTAGCATTTATACCATTGATTTATTAAAGAAGATAAAAGTAGATGTTTCTTTGATCGAACCTAATTATAATCCTATCCATGGCTTTTAAAATGTTTCTAAATAAGTTATACATATTATTACTTTACCTATTAAAGTAGGTCATAACACTTTAGCTAATCCTATTCATGTCATGTACAATATTATTAATTATATTCTTCTCTTAGGAATACAATCTATGTTTGTCATTCCTTCAACACCTCATTACAAAGTGAAGTTCTTTTATAATAATATCATTTATACCCTTGTCACTGATGATAAATAACAAAGTTTCCTAAAATCTTAACCTTGTTCTCTATCTATTCCTACACCATTTAAATAAAACATGTATTCTCCTCCTAAAGATACATCTCCTAGAAGTGCCATTTTAGAAGATGATTTGGATTCATTAGACATTATTCCATTTTTTTTAGGTGAATACAAAGTTCCTAATTTTAACACGGGACCTTTTAAATGACCTAGTGTGTCATTTGATCAATCAAGTTCTCGTAACAATTCACCTCATAACCTATAACATAGTTTAGGGCACGTGTGTGACAAATATTTGAGAATCATTTGAAATCTATGCAAGTGTGCAATTTCAAACCTCCTCCTTTGTCAATATATCTTCCTTTATCATCTAATATTTCTTCTATGCCTAACTCTAATCAACCAATTATTTTACCTAGCCTTCTTCATGATAAGTTGATTACTCAACCTAGACACAAGATTAAGCATAGTTAAAATATTTTGAATCTTCCTTTCTACATGTCTCATCAATATCATTACCATCCTACTAATGAATCTCAAGCTTTGTATTACAAAATTTAGAAACTCATTTATATTATGTCTTTCATATAACATTTGTTAATGAGTTGATTTTTACTGATGATTACATTGATTAACATTTGTGTTCCTATTATGGTTCTTCACACTATGATGTATTTTCGGCCCCTTGGGGGATTGTTGTCATTCACAGTGTTAAAATTTTAGGCTTGATCATTCGTTTTGAAAAATGTAAGAGTCCCACTACTTCCCATTCTTATATCTACACTCTATGGGAAAGAGTAGTATGTCAATCTCTCATCCTTATCTTAAGGATCCACTTTTACCTAAGTGGCATTTTTTTTAATCTTGAGATATCTAATATTAGACAGAATTAATTTTTAATATTAGTGATTCTCTCTTATACAAAGGGTGTCATTGATCATAACCTCTTATTTTTTCATAATTGTACATCCCTTTTAAATTAATCCCTTATATTTGGGGGCTAAAAGTGTGTCTTCTTTATTTAAGAATCCCTTTACCTAGAAATGGATAAGGAGTGAATTATTCCCTTCTTATTTATGATATATTTTCAACATACTTTAGTAGGATCTCATTACACTTGTTGCATGGTATTTATTTTCATTCATCCCTTCCTTGACATCCTAGGTATTTTTTCCTCTTTGGATTGGATTGGATGTTACTTGAGAAATACCTCTATTGTGTTAAATGTGCTTTATTGTTGTTCTTTTCCTTAATATGTTAAAATAGTCTTCTTTTTCTATTTGAAGGGGAGGTATATATTCCATCCTAATTGTAAATACTATCTTTTCTTTAATCATATAAGGTATAATACACTATCATAATACAAATTTCTAGGGACAACTCCCTCCTCTTTATACCATTTTTGTAGATTTCCTTGGATACAATACTTTCCTTGGTTATCCTTTGAATTGGTTGAACTAGCATAGTATAAATTACAAAACCATGTGACCTCTCATTGACATGTATTTTTAGGATTGGTTGACTAGAATAAAATAATTTTCTAGACCATTTGACCTATCCTTTTCATGGGTTGACTAGCATAACACAATTTCCTAATCCATTCAACCTCACACCTGCATAGATTTTCATGAGTTCACCAGCATTCCCTAGACCACCAACTCCCTCTTTAAATTATCTTCTATGTGTGTAAATTTCATAACATTATTTTTTAGAGAATTTACCTTACTCTTTTATCTTCTATCTCTATCATGCATCACCTAGCACAACACAACTAGCTAGCCTATGTTATCCATAGTTCCTTTTTTCTCTCCTTTGTGATTTCATAGCATAACACTTGGCTAGTAGATTGGATTCTAGAGACTTGTCTTATCTTTGATGTGTTCTCTCTATCTTTTTGTGTGACTACTTGTGCTTTTACAGTAGCTTTCTAAGCATCATACTAGTGGTTGGGATATTTTCTTTAGTGAGGTCTCTTCAACTAGTTGACTTTGAATCTAAAATTAAGCTTTAGGTTTTTTTAATTTACAAATCATTTTACACAATAAGATCCTTTTTTTTGGTGATTTTATCATTAAAATTTGCAATAGCTCATCCCCTTGTATTTTTCCCATGATCTTGATCTCTTTCTCTCTCTTTCTTCTACTTTACCATCAACATGAGGCTGTCCTTTTCTCATACTAAAGTGGAAGCTCAATGTACCATCTTTAAAAGTAAACATCTATAATTAGATTCTCATTTTATCCCTATTTTATTATGAATGGTATGGAACATTAATTTCACATTCTTCATTAGACCTTTAATTTAATATTAGAAGTCCTCTTCTAATTCAATTTCTTCAAAACTTGAGGCAAGACCTCATTACTAAGTAGCCTCCTTTACTATTTTTCTTCTTCAATTATATTTCCTACATGGTCCCTATGTTACCATTTTTTGTGTTTGTATCTTTCTTGACCATGAAATTAGGTCTCCCTTATTTTTAGGCATCTACCCTATCTCCTAAGCCTCCCATTAAACTTTTTTCAAATTCCCTTAAAAGTACAAAATTTTTGAATCATTATGTACCCGTGTATAAAAAATTTGAAACATTATGTACCGAAGTACATAGAAATTGAAACATTATTTACCTATTTGCATAATGTTTGAAACATTATGGACAAAACTACATAACATTTAAAACATTATGTTCCCATCTAAAATGACTTAAATTTTTCTCAAAGCCCCATGCCAATTCTTTTGTGAGAGAATAGGTCTTGTGGTTAGCTTGGCTAAATTTTAAATCCAAAATATAGTGAGAACTATATATAAGTGGCCTATCTCTGCTCATTTTTATATTAAGCATCATCAAGGATAATCAAGATCAATATTTTAAGAGAATTCTTGAGGTCTTAAAGTATCCAAGTCTTCAAGTCTTCAAAGATTTCTTCCTCCTCATCATCAAGCATTACAAAAAACTAAAACATATATTATCCAAGGTTTATCTTTCATAATTTCCATTTGTGTTTTTCAGAGTTAAATTTATTAAATTAGCATTTTTTATCACATCCAAAGAGGCATTGCACCATTAAATTTAGGGAGCTACCAAAACTTTTTTGGATGGATTGGGAACTCCCAGTACATCCCTATAAGTTCAGGCATAAACCCAATGAAGACAACATTTAAAACATTTTGTTCCTAGGTACATAAAAATTTGAACATTCAATAGCTCCAACACTTAGTTGAAATTAAGTTTGAAAATAGGTACTAGTCTCATGATCCTAGATTAGTATTTATAGGTATTTTCAGGATCCTATCTATTAGAAATTAATATTTGGATCCATATACTTCCCTTTTTTCATCCAGGTGAACAAAAATCATTTTCTATCTCTATCTTTATCTCATTTATAGACTCATCAAGGTCATAATCAGACCTTTTGCATTCGATCTTTATCCATCTTTGTTAATTCCAAATGGTATAAGTACTCAAAACTCCTAGAGCATAGATATTATATTAGAATCTCTTCAATCAACTTGTTGTCAACTTTATTTTTCTTGAAAAGGTTTTGTATTCCTAATGTTCAATAGGAGATTGGATTAATCCTATTTGATCACTATTTCTTAATGTAAAATGCTAAACCTAAACCAAATGACTCAATGGAGTAATCATATCTCAATTAAAGTGCACACCATTTCTAACTATATCATTTCTACTCTATTCCAATTACTCCCACTGTCACTATTGTCATTATCATGAAAACCTATATGTTTAATGCTACTCACAAGCCAAATAAGGAAGTGATAATTGAGGTTCTTAATTACATCTTACTTACCATGCACACAATTAAACTACACATAAATTCTAACTACACCTAAGTACCATATCCAAGCCTCAATGACTGATTCTCGATTGTGTGACACAACATTCAAGTGGTAGGCAACATTTTAGAAATAAAAACACATAATCACCCTAGTATCTTAGGTTTGAAAAGTTGTCCATTTATGATTGTGGTATTTAAACAAATTTTGAATCACATGAGACAAATTTCAAGTATTAGAGAATTTTCTAGAGATAAAAATTCAAACTAATAGCCTATCAACTAAAAAACATAATTTAATATTAAAAAATATTATAATTATAAATAAAAATAAATATAAAACATAATTTAATATGTTTTATTTCTCATTAATTTAAAATTAATAAATTAAATATAGTTTAATTAATTACTCATATAGAAAAGTTGTTATTTATTTTCAAACATACTAATATCAAGCTTTTAAATATATAAATGTTTAAACTAAAATTATTAACAAATAAAATATAAATATTTAGCATAAAAAAACAAAAGTAGATTTTGTTCAAAATTGAGAAATATTAAAATAGGATATTTATTTTATTTATATATTTTTTGTACAAGAAGAAGAAATATTATATGAGCGATGTATTTATTTAAAAATTGAAATATTTTTAAAATAAAAACAAAGTTCAAATGATATAAATATGTGGAGTTCATCCACAAACCCACCAATTATAGGGATAGAAAAAAATCCATATGTTTGTTTTTAGTTGTGGTGTTGTTATAATGGAAGATGTAGATTGAAAAATATGAGTGAATTATTTTCACCTAGTTTGAACCTTTTCTTTAGTTACTTAACCATGTTTCTCTCTCCCTCTATACATGCTCTATGAAAATCCTTTGTGTAAAACTCATAATAAGGAATTTTGGATTGTATCTATAAAAATATGTTTTTAACTTTTATTATTTTCCATATATTTTATTCCACCCATTAGAAATCCAATTTGTCCCTTAGCCTGAGATGCCCAACTACGCATCAAGAGCTCCTAGAAGTAAACAATAGGGAGTAAATGTAGCCTAGAACTAGGTGGATTATGATGTTAAAGGTTATGTGAAGTAGAAATATGGAAATTAGTTAATATTGGTAGGTGAGTTCGAATTTCAAATTTTTGAATGGAATCTATGGACAACATAAGAAAAAAGGGAAGCATGTATTTCTAAGTATTCATTCTATGTGACTAATTCTTTTCTGCTCTGTGTGATTCAAAGTTTGTAACATCAATAATTGTGTGTTTGATTGAATGTGTAGTGAGTAGTGATTTTTCTTGACATTCTTTTTAGCTCCTAGTCAACAAATATAAATGAGATCTAGATATAGTTCTATGTGTTTGGGTGTAGTCCTAGAGTTCTACAAGTTAGTCCCACATTGTTGTGGGTTATTTTATGATTTGTAGTTTCTGTCAGTATTTTTATTTCTTGGTTTGTACTCTCCATTTACAAAAAAATTTAGTTCATTTTAGGTATAATAGAAAGTTATAAAATCAATCTTGTATGTATACAAATATTTATTATTATCTCCATTTGATTTTGTATTCTCTTATGCATTCCTAGTGATTAGGAAAGAATAAGCTGGCAATATTTTGTGTGTTTGTGTTTCTGCCCTATTTTAGGGTTTTAATTTCTTATGCGGTATTAATGATCCATTGTGGGCTGATTTATAGTTTCAATTTGATATCAGAGATATTTGGCTCTAAACCCTTGTCAGTTTTAGCATTTTTTTTAATCTAGGAATTCAATATTTTTTTTGTAAGAGACATGGGTAGAGATGAAGGAAAGATCCAACTTGACCCACCATCCTTTAATGGAAAAAACTATGATGTTTGGGAAAACAAGCTAAATACCATTATCGTTTGAAATAATTTGTGAGAGCTTGTGGTAAGGAGGAAAGATGTAAAATATTTAATCTCGATAGAAGATGTCTTGATAGAGGTCATACTTTCAAGAATAGAACAATTGATTATTAAACGAAAGCTTAGGAAAACATAAAAAAGTGCTATAAGGGGACTGATAAAGTTTGTTTGGTGAAGCTATAGATGCTACAAAGATATTTTGGGACTATTCTCATAAAGGAAAGTGAGTCCATTTCATATTTTAGCATAAGAGTTTTTGGTTTGATAAAATACTTAAGGAAAAATGGAGAAACCATAAAAGAGTAGAGAATAGTAGAGAAAATATTGAGAAGTCTTCGATCAAGTTTTGATATAATTGTGATTTTCATTCAAGAGGGAAAGGATATCTCTACATTGGTTTTAAATGACTTAATGGGTTCTATCCAAACCTATGAACAATGTTTAAATCAATTTACAACTTCTACCCAAGGGAAATCCTTAAAATGTCATGCCAATAAAAGAGGCATAGTGGGGTATGTGCAGGATCATGGTATGCCAAAAAGTGGTGATGTGAAAAAGAAGTCCTGATTGATAGACTCTTTGAAAAACAACTATAACTTTCAAACAATATAACATTTTTTAAATATGAAATATACATCACATTCTATGCTTCACCTAATACAATAATAATAAACACTTCTTTCAATTTGAGGAAGTTTAGACTAAGTTAAGGTGGTTAGACACGAGAGTTTTTATATTCAGGAAAATTTGTAGTAGAAAAATTAAAATTAATTATTTACATGGAAAAAATACAAAAAAATATACATTGCATCCAAACATGAGTCTACTACTTTTATCAATAATCTTATGAAAAAATATTATCATTTGATTTTGTTTCATGTGGCTAGACTTACACTTACTTGTTATCTTTCTAGTCCTGATTGATAGACTTATTGAAAAATAGCTCTAACTTTCAAAATGTATAACATTTTTTAAATCCAAAATATGTGTCACATTCTATGATTTTCTTACTAAAAGAAAAATTAAAAAAACTTTCAATTTGATAAAGTTTAGACTAAGTTAACGTTGTCAGACACGAGAGTTTTTGTATTCTAGAAAAGTTGTCAAAGAAAAATCATAATTAATTATTTACTTGGAAAAAAATTGCAAAAAAATATGTGTCACATCCAAACATGAGTCTACTACTTATATCTATAATCTTGTATAAAATAATTATCATTTGATTGTGTTTAAGGTGGTCATACATACATCTACTTCTTATTTTTTTCTTGAAATTTTCATACTACTACACTAAAATTTACATTTTTCAACATATAGAATAATTGTTTTTCAAAAAAGGCCTAGTATCCTAGAAAATAAATTTAATTTTATAAAGATTCTGTTGTTACATATTTTTTATATAATACTTATAACTTGTTCAAATTTTTATGTCAACTTGCCTAAACCTGATTTTCTAAATTTTCATTGCCACATAAGGGCCTAGTTTGGCATACCATGATCTTCCACATACCCAGGGAGAGGGAGAAACAACTCTAGATGAAGCTCCAGAGGAATATGTGATGGAATTTTAGGACAAGGAAATTCTAGAGGCTAAATATCAATAAGATCATGCGGTCATGAGGGAGCAAGCATCTTTCAAAACACCTCCAAACAAGGTAAGAAGAACATTATCTCAAATAAGAGAAATGTGGAGTATTATTATTGCCATAAATTTGGAACTCAAAGTAAAGTAAAAATGTGATTAATGTGTATGTAGTTGAAGGAAATCAATCTATAGCCTTCATCATGTGGAACATTGGTGAAGAAAGAAGTTTTGAAGTTTGTTATTTGGACAACGACTATAGTAACCACATTAATGGTAATGAAAGGTTTTCTTTATTGATAAAAATATAAAGTATAAAATTAAAACAAGGAATAATATAACGATTCTATTTGTGGTTAAAGGATCGATTATGATCTTAACTAAGCAAGGTAAGAAGGAGATTCAAAATGATTATTTTTCCCTTAGTATAAAATATAATCTAATGAGTGTTAGATAACTCATCCGGAATGGATACAAAGTGATGATGGACAATGGTGAATGTATAACTTATAAAAAAATATGGGAGTAAAAAATTAGTTACAATAGTCAAAATGACAAAGAACTTAATGTTTACGTTGGGGATAGAGAGATGGTTCTCTTCCCAGTTCCTAGATGCACCTCCCAAGAGAGTATGTACAATAGTACAACAACAATAAAAATATTAATATCATTATTGAAGACCCTTTAAGGCTATGGAATCTAAGGTATGGAAACTTAGGCTATTCTAGTTTGAGTTTTTTGTCAAACAAAATAATGGTAGATGGTTTTCCAAATATTGTAAAGTCATATAGCAAGTGTGAAGCTTATATTTTGAAAAAGAAATACAATCTTTCCTTTAAATATAGTAACTTTAGAAGGGAAAGAGAACCATTGGAGCTGGTGCATAATGATATAGTTGGCCCTATGTAAAGCACATCCATTGTAGGGACTACATATTTTATGACCTTCTTTGATCATTTTAGCCATAGGACATGGGTTTATTTTTTAAAGCATAAATATGAAGCTTTTGATAAGTTCTTATTTTTTAAAACCTAAACTAAAAAATAAAGTGGACATTATGTAAAATTCCTAAGATATAATAAATGGGCTGAGTATACCTCCAATGAGTTTGTAATTTTTTTGAGAACTACGGAATCAAGAAGGAGCTAACATCTAGTTATACTCTATAGAAAAATAGAGTAGCTAGGAGGAAGAATAAGGCCATTGCAAACACAAAATGTCATAGGTCTAAAGTGAAGTAAGAAAGATTGCATTAGTAATGTGAATCCAACCTTTTTGAAAAGTTTGGTTGGAAGTTTAATGTATTTGGCAACAATTAGGACTTACTTATACAATGCATGTAGTAAGTCTTATTTCTATATTTAATGTAAGTCTTATTTCTAGATTTAATGGAAGTTCAATGTATTTGACAACAACTAGGCCTTATATAATGGATGTAGTAAGTCTTATTTCTAGATTTAATGTAGTAAGTCTTATACAATGCATGTAGTAAGTTTGGTTGGAAGTTTAATGTATTTGACAACAATTAGGTCTTATATAATACATGTAGTAAGTCTTATATAATGCACGTAGTAAGTCTTATGGAGACTAAACAAAGAAATCCCATTGACAAGAAGGTAAGATAATCTTGAGGTATATGAATGGTACCAAAAGATTTGGTATTTTATTTACTAAAATAAATAATTTAGTGCTGATTGGTTACACAAATAGTGATTGGGGAGGAATTTTAGATGATAAGAAGAGAACATTCAGATTATTTTTCATATGGTTTTAGGTGTAATCTCATGTGATTCTAAAGAGCACACCCATTACTTTTCTATCTATAGTAGAAGAAGAGTATGTAGAAACAAATGCAAGAACATGTCAAGTTTTTTAGTTGAGAACAATCTTGGTAGATTTGAAGGAAGAACAAGAGGATGGGGGAACAATAATTTGTGACAATATCTTCTCAATAAATTTGATAAACCATCCTATATTTCATGGAAGAAGAAAGCACATTGAAATCAGGTATCATTTTATCAAAGAACTAGTTGAGAATGATGAAATTAAAATAGAGTTTTACAGGTCTAAGGAGTAGCTAGAAAACATTTTCACCAAGAAATTAGGTAAAGAAAATCTCTACATGGTATCAGAGAATTTTTTTATATGTGTTTTGAAGTTGTAGAGAGAGTCTAAAATCTCTAGACTACTTATCTAGTACATTGTCTCTTCATGTTCAACGGTGGACTACCTTGTAGTCCATAGGTTTTTAGAGAAATCCATGCTTCCCTAGGCCCTACAATAGTTTTGTACTATTGTATTTTATGTGTGAGTCAGTAGCTAAAGGACAAGTGACAGTTTTAGATAAACTTCTTCTTTAGAGGTTATTCTAAAAAGATGTATAAACTAAGATAGTAGTTCTCACAAGGGCATTTTTGAGAGAAGAATGGATATAAGGATCAAAAAGGATAATATTGAATAAAGAATGAAGTTTAAATGTGACAAAACATTTTAATTATTAATTTTGTGATGTTAGACACCTGTAATAATTTTTTTGGTCATTATTTTTTATTAATATAAAAGTTCCCATGTGTTGAGCATATAATAACATGGACCTCTTGATAGACTATAGGATTGAAAATTTTTTACATAGTGCTTATGGAGGAAAAGGGTAATGGGTTTTTTAAACTAAACCATTCAAAATGGTAGTTGGTTACAACATGCAATATAAGTAATGCTAACTATCATGAATGTATACTTCCTACAAGTCTATATTACACTAAATCACATCATTGATATAGAGAGAAAAATATACTGCTAGACCTCTTTCCCTCTACAAATTTTTTTAAAAAAATGTGTAACTAGGTGCTTTATTCTATTCAAAGAAAAAAGATAATGAAATATTTAAAAATAGTGAAAATAGCTATGTAGACTAAACATAATATGTACATATAGGTGAATATGTCATAATCAGTAGACCATAACCCTTTTTCCACTATATCTTGTTTCCATAAAATATTTCCACCTATGCAAATCAATACATGGGTATTTTAATGATAAAATATCCTTTCTCAAAATCCAAAGATCACTTCTAGTTGACTCTTATTGTGTGGTTTCTCATTAATCATTTTCTTATGTAGAAGAATGAATTTAAAATTACATAATTAAAAATATCTATAAAATAAATCTCACTTATATTAATGTCAATAATAGAATAATGTAAAAGGGATTTATCAAAGGTTCAATGATCATTTTGTTCTTCCCCCCAAAAATGATTCCAAATTTTTTGGTGATAGATAGGTTCTCATGGATGAGACATTCTATTCCTTGTTTGAAAAGTAATGATGCAATTCACATGGAAGAATTATCTTTTAGGGAAGTTGATGAGACTACATGGTCTACCAAACAAAATAGTTTTAGATCAAGACACTAAGTTTTATTGTCTACTTTTTGAGGACATTGATAAAAAAAGATAAAGAAAAATTTGAACATTAATTTAATACAACATTTGAAAAAAATTTGGTAGAAAAAAGTGGTAATTTATGAGTATGGAAAACCTCTTAATTAAGAAACTAAGTAGGAAATAAAATTGATGGTGGGTTGTAGTTTTACCATTGGAAGAATTTTTATAAAATAATTCTCTCAATAGGATCAGTGGTAAATCAAAATTCTAGATTGTATATGGAACTAGTCCTATAAATTATTTAGAATTCACTAAGTTGGATAGGGCAAAAAAAAGTTGTGCCCTTGATGAAGACTTTGTAGGAAAACTAAAGAATTTGCATGAAGAGGTGAGAGATAATATTAATAAAATGGTAATCTCATACAAGTATAAGGAATATTAGAAAAAGGAGATATAATGAACTATAGCTAGATTGGAGAAGAAGTAATGGTTCATTTGAGAAAGGAGAGATTTCCAATGGGAGCATACAATAATTTGAAGAGTAAGAAGTACAAGTCATGAAAAATCCTAAAGAAGCATGATTTTTGAAATTCTTATGAAGTAGAGTTGCTAAGTGACCCTAATATTTTACCTATGTTTAACATTTAATATTTGATAGAGTGTCATGAACTACTAAAGATGAAATATATAAGTACAATTGAATATACCAATACCTATATTAGCACAGGAGTATGTAGATAATATCTTAGATAGTCATATGTGTATAGCCACAAGAAACACACAATGTGAAGAGTGCTCAGTTAATACAAAAGAATCCATATAGAATATTTATCATAGCTATCAAAACTATAGCTTGATCTCTTTGATTTACCTCTAAACACCTAAGATATGACAAGGTCACTTCTCAAATTATCCTAGTTGTCTGACGAAGGAGCATTGATGGTGTAAGATCAATCTTTCATCTCCCACATATAAATATTATGTTTTATTTTATATTTATAATTTTTATTTAGTTTTCTAGGAGCCCATTATGATATTTCATTATATAATATCTAGAGAAGATCAAAATAGCCAAAAAATGGTCATACGCTATTTTTAGTAGTTATTCCCATTTGAAGATAGTTTAAATCAAGTGTTTATGTACTTTATTTTTTTATTATTATTTCTCTATTATGTTCTATGTGTTTGGTTGAGTAAGGGGAGTGTTCTTGATCATTTTTTTACCTGTGTGATGTGCTAAGGTAGAAACTATTTGAATTCCAAAAAGTTTAAAAAGGATTCAATCTATCCAATATTGTATGGTAAACTTATTGTTTCTCTTGTGTTCTATTATGTAAAAGAACCACTTGATCAAAAAAATTATCTTATGGGTTAAAGATATGTTAATTTGATAAAAAAAAATTAAAGAGAACATGCGTTGAGAAATGTGAATCTAGAAGAGTGTAACTCTATCTTCCTGGGTTTCTTCATAAAATTTCAAAATTCATAAATATATTATGGAAATTTACAAGAAATATGTTACATTTATGGTTGATAGAGATAAATATTATACATAAGGCATTATTTCTAGAACCTGATGGGTTCTCAAGTTATCTTCCAAGCTTTCAAGAGCTATGTGGATTGAATATATACATCATTCTTTTTTACAAAAACCAATTGATATAAATGAGAATATATGTTTCACCTTTTAAGAAATTTTCTCTAAAAGAGTCCAAAATAAAAATGATGATCATAAAGGACAAACAAAAGTAGTGGTGAAAGTGAAAATTATCGATTCTTATTCCTCTAAGTTTAAGTCATAGAGGGTTTCTAGTAGCTTCCTTATATCTCTAGGTTTGACATGAAAGAGATGGAGAAAAATTATTTGGGTTATTAGAAAAGAAAAAAAACCATGTGAACATTTATAATGATGGAAAAAATATTTGGGTCATTAGAAAACAAAACAAAGCATGTGAACATTTACATGATGATAGCAAAGAGCATGAGGAAGAGAAATTCATTGGATGATATAGAAACACATGGAATATTCTTTTAGAATCAAAAGAAAACCCTTATGATTTTATAAAAATATTCAATACCATAGTTAATCATGGTAATTTATAATTAATTTTTTAGGTATATCCAATATTTTCTGCATATGATCAACACATTATAAAATTGAATAAGTTATTATAATGTACCCTTAAAAACATGTATAAGGCATTTTATTCTAATATTGAAGACTCACTTACTAAAAAATGCTATTTATTTTCTCTATTTAGAATTTAGTTTAAATGTTAATTTTTAAATAGGGTTTTAACAAATGGAAAGAGCTAATTTTATATTTTTTGTGAAAAAGTAAGAGGTGGTGACATTTTAAGATCAATTTTAGGTAGATATAGTAATATTTTATAGGTGGAAAAACTTTCGTCAAAATATACTATGATTAAGGACCCCCAAAGGGCCTTTGATAAGCTAGGTTTCTTTGTTCCTTCCATTTCCAACTAAAAATTGAATTACAAATTAGTGGAGAGCATACAATAAATGAAATAGGTCTAATAGGTTTTATTAGAGGTTAACAAAATAGACCTATAGTGGTGAACTAAAACTATCCCATCAATACATATTCCCAAAAATATTCCTTGACTTTATATAAAAAAACTAATCATGTGGTGCCACATTAGTGCACCATTAAACATGATTTAGTGCATACTTATTGGTCATATCATTTTTTAGGACCATTTTGGACATCTTCACAAAGAACATGTTAATTTAGCATAATATTTGACCATGTATACTTGAAATTTATTTTTGAATAGTGCACTTGATAAGTAAATTACTATTAAAATTTGAGAGTAACTTGAAATTTTGACATATAATTTTAAGAAGTGGAAAGTTAGGGTGAGTACGTGATGGGGAGATTCCACTGTAAGAGCTATTAGGAATGGGAATATTGAGAGGGGGGGTGAATTAGTGTTCATTGTATTTTATCTTTTTACTTAATCTTAAATTGAACTTAAATTCTTAAGTATTGAAATGAACATCCACATAAATATGAAACATGAAATCAACACATAACACCAATATGGTTACGGGGAAACCCAAATAGGTAAAAACCCCAGTGGTGGTTGAAACCCACTAATATTATGCACTAGTGTTTTATGATCCTTGTTAGAAGATCCCTAACCCTGTTAGGAGTTGCTTTACAATGTGTTAGCATTTAAACCTATAGATGATTAAATTATTCAAGAAATTCACTGAACATAAGACTCATGTACTCCCAATAGCTACATCCAACACAATTTAAATGCTAAATTACTAAGGCTTCAAGCCTTCTTCACTTTGAGTAAAACTCAAGTGGGTTTACCTTTCTCAAATGCTTCTACAAAACACTATAAAATTGATCTATGTACTTGGACATAGTCAAATATAGTCAAGTAACATACAAATAAAGTAAATAGAATAGGTTTGTATATTTTGGTAGTTAAAAGATGCAAATCAAGGTAAAACCAGTGCCTTATTCATTGGGTCAGAGTAAAAAATTAACATCTATAGAATCCTATTAATCACAAAGATACTGGAACTCAAATGAAATCCCTAGTAGTTCATTATCCCAATTCCCAGCCCTGCCATCAAATTTATGTATAGATCTTTAATTCCCAGAGACCTCCCTAAAGATTTACTCTCTCCTTGAGAGAAACTTTGAGTTCAACCCCTATATTCATCTTATGAACAACACATTAAAGAGCCTTACTAATTAATGCATAAGAAAAACAAAGAATCCATACACAAAGACAACCAGAGATAGTAGTGAAGTCCCAATGTATTTGTATTAATTTTAAACTATATCCATACAAATTTTAACAATAACTTCAAAGAAGTCATATTCTATTTTCAGTACTTTCTTTACAAAAACTTTCACCACCCTTCAAAAAGAGAAAAAACTTGCTACTTATACCTCTAGCCATCTTGGAATCCTTGAAAAGATGCAACAAACTTTGGATGGCTAGGAAAATGACTTGCACTATAGATAAAAATTACAAACCATAATGACAATGATTGGGAAAATAGAAAGTAGTTCCAAACTACTAGCACCTTTAGAAGTGGCACCTTCATTTGAAGATATTTCAGAGTAGTTACTTGATTTGTTACATGAATGATGACCGACATTACAGGCTAACTTACATCATCCTCTGTTCAGTACATGCTCTCCCTAGAAATATGGATCAGGTGCCATGTGTAATTTATTCTTCTTCTTCCAACATTAGGACATGTGGCTTCTTCTTTTTCCTCTTTGTCATTTTGTCCCATGCTGCCACCTCATCATAGGATGGCCAATTGTAGGCCCGCAGTTCCTATAATGACTTGATCTATAGGTCCCACATGGAATCAGTTATACCTTTAACCTCTTCCATAAACTGCATGAAATCACCTTGAACCTTAAATAAACTATCAATTATACCATTGCATTCCTCCAAGTCTAAGGCATTGTCACTATTAAGGAAAGCTTTGTATTTAGTTATCAACTAATCGATGGATATCTTCCGCTCATCTACACTAATTACACTTCCATCATCACCATACACTGAAGGTAGGTACTTACTATAATCTTTATCAAACATAGCCAACTTTTCTTTTATCTAGTTAGAATTTTCTTTAAAAAACTTTGAGATAGCACTCACCAAACCAATCTTTTCATAGACTTCTACCACTACCTCAGGGATATCAGGCCTATGCTCCTGCAAAGCATCAAGCTTCTCAAATAGTAAAATCCTCCCTGACTGTACACTAAAAATTGGCTCCAAAGTGGTTAGTGACTCATTCATGCCTTCTCATTGGCCTTGTGCAATAGACTAACTGATTGATGGATTGACTCCATCTTCTCCTTTATTCTATTTTTCCTATATTGCACAATATTTGTTATGGTATCTAGAGATGCATACAATCTTATTTTCTCTAAGTCTTCAGCGGGCTTATCAAGAACTTCTGCATCTGTTTGAGGATGAGCATCAATTTTCAAAGAAGTGGGAGGGAATACCTTTAAAGCTTCTTCAAGATTGGCTTTCAAATCTTCAAGCTCATCCTCTATCTTTTTAATCATCATAAGTTTTAGATCCCTGTTCTTTGCAACCCTCATTGAATTCTTAAATAATGTGTCATACATCTCTGACAACTAGATGATTTTGGCCTCACTGAGGTGAGAAAAGTGTACAACTACCTTTGATACCTCAAGATAAGTAGTGTTTTGCATAATCTAGACAATCTTGTCTCCCTCCATCTTATCGTCAATGCTTACTAAGGCTGGCTTTTGAGTTCTAGGGACCATAGACCAAAGTGCAACAACTTGTGATTTGGGGTCATAACCACTCCCTTTGATTATGTCATCTATCTTCACTTCATATGACAAGCTCCCCTCTGGCTGCTTTCTAATTTGATCAATGATGAAGGCAGAGGTCAAGTCTCATACAGGAGTTAGAAGCACGCCGCTTGATTTAACCATATCTCTTGCCTCTTCCATTGTAATCCCCTCAAGACTGGGATCATATCACATTAGGGCCCTCATAGTTTCCTCACTTGGTTGCATCCCTTCAGGTAGAGACCTTCTCACTTCATCTTACTTCCTCCAAATGAGGAAATCCTTAAATTCTTTACTTTTGATGAACTAGTCATCACTAAGAAACTCTTCTTGATAAATTTCTCTTCCATCTGTTCCCATTAATAAGGGTAAATCCCCTTCTTCTTTCGATACAATTTTCTTGCCATCCCTGATGGCCTTTCTAATTTGATGGTGATAAGCCCTATTACTAGGCACAAGAGCTGAAGCAATATCAATTACCTTCTTTTTCTTTCTCACCTTTGAAGGTTCACCAACTTCAAGCCTTTGTTTTTTCAAAGGTGGCTCAGAAGTAGCCCCTTGCTCCTGTTGTTCTTGAGTCAAGTTGATTATTGGTGCATCCCCTCCTTGAGGTGGGCTACTACCCTCTTGAGATTCATCAGTGAACTCCTCAGGCTTAGAATTAGAATAATCTCTTGGCACATCCAACTTCACCTCAAACATCCCCTCCAATTGGTTAGATAGGGTGCCATGCATCTCTATCATCTTTTCCATTCTTTGCAAATATGGGAGCTTAGGGAAATAACCATCAAAAGGAATTCTTTCCTTCTTCAGTCTAACCTCTATGTCCAACAAATCAAAATACTTGGTCCATCTTCTTCCTTCTTCATCTAATTCCAACATATTTCTTATTACATACTCCTCATCTAGGCCCTCATGCTCTCTGATTGTTCCAATGCTAGGAATCAAAGTCATTCTGGAAATCTTGATGAAACCCTTAGAATTAATATACTGGAAAGTACCTATAGCCATTTTGAAATGATTGAGCCAGCTACTAACCTGGTCAAGTTCTCTTTTCCCAATCAAGAAGCTACCAATTCTGAATTGCCTCGGTGTGAAGGTACCCTGCCTATGAGGTGCTAGGGGCTCCTTGTTAGTCCATATTAATTGCCAGATGAATTCCATCATAGAAACCCTGGGAGGTGCAAACTTAGCAAGTAAGTGTGGAGGTTGGGGGAAACCATAAACTTTGATGACTATGAAGGTATTCCCTAGGTAGAAATCTCCCCAATTGTGGTTTCCTAGCCACTTATCCTCAAATTGTATTAGCCTCAACACCCTCAAAACCTTGGTTGAAAACCTTACCACATTTTTTCCCAACATCTGAAGAATTGGATAGACAAAATAATTCTAGAAGATAGAAAAATTACACTTGTTGGATGTATAATTCCAGGCTCTTAACCAATATTGCACTGGGTTAGGATTTTCCTCAAAAGAAGTCCTTATTTTCAACATTCTTGTATCAAATTTATTGACATGGTGGTATAAAACTAAATGCAGAAGGAGGGAATAATGCATGAACTTAATAGGTCTTTTATTCTCCTTAATAAACACAAACCCCTCATGCATCCTATTAATTACATACTAGATGTAATCATAATTAGTATTGGTGAGAGAGTTCTAAATATCTACGATCATCATTAAAAGTTTAGTGGCAATTTTATCTTCATCACCATCTATTCCTAGAACCCTACACAACCCGTGAGACAAGAATTTCATATAATGACACAATGATGAAAATAGATAAGGAGCATTCATACTTGCCAGGAGAGGGGCTATGTATTTACCCTACTTGGGCATATGTTTGACTATCTAGCTCTTTAACGACCCAATATTACTAGCATATTTCTACTTTTCCCTTTTCAAATCTATTTCAGTGGATGAAGAAGTATGGAAATCAAACACCTTTATGAAAGATCCCCTATCCAAGAAAACAAAAATAGATTGTTCTTCATACCTAATGACCCTAGAGATGGGGTCATATAGCCTAGCCAATTCAATAATTAAATCAACATCTAGAAACACATCATGCACTATTAGCTTTTCCATTCCTAATGCCCAAGCATTACAAACAGGTATAGCCTTATGCCTATTTTCATTGAAGTATGAGAATATAGTAAAACCTGAGCCAGAAGGCATGATAGGGTCTCTACATTTTTCCATAAGGTCTTCAAATTCCATGTCAATGGCCTTCTTGTTTTTATTTATACTAGGAAGCAGCTTGACAAACTCATCTGAATAATTTGGCTTTCCCTTTCCTTCTCCGCTCTGATCTTTTGTAGCTCCACTAGACGATGCTGCACTCACCTCTAGATGAGTAATTTTGATGGAATAGGAAATCATAGCACTACAACCTTCTGCACTTCTCTCTCTCTACTTGAGCGCCAATAATCACAATTATCTTCAGAATAATCAAGCATTGAAAGAAATGAAGGTTGTCTATATAGCCTCGAGAATTAAATGTGTAAAATTGCTAAATCACAATGAATCTTGACTAAGTCACTTCTGCATTCAATTCTACATACTACCAACTTTTGAATCAGACTACCCGTGGCATGGATGCTGATAGGATGATTTAAAAAATAAAGAAAAAGTGCAAGAGAAATGATCACAACTTTTTACATTAAAACCCTGATTAATGACAAAAACCGTCATTAAAACTTGATTGGACAAATTTTTGCTTTTTTCTATCTTGGTGAAGTACTTTATCCACATTTCAATGTCTCATAACATCAACTGGCATGAAAACTTAACCAGACATAGCTCAGTGATCACGCAAACAAAGGATCTCATGATCTCTAAAAGAAATATTAATCCAGTGTTAATCTTCGAGATCTAGTGACAAGGCTATTCATGGAATCTCATAATTATTTCTTAACTCATGACTTTATCTAGAGATTCAATTACCACCATTGATCCCAGAGATGATCAACGGTCCCTAGACTATCATTGGAAACTCACCATAACCTTGCTGCAATTAGAGATCTGGTGACTAAGGGCAATCTCACATTCTTAGAACATTCTCAATAACCATAGTTAGACTCAAAGAACAAGCGACCAAAGACTTTACCAATTCTCACAATCATTTCCTTAACTCAACAGTCATCTAGAGAATCAGTGAATAAGCATTTTGTAAACCCATGAAACCTAGCACTTTGACCACAGTCACTTCTGGAGAATCATTGAACAACTAAATCTCCAATTCTCAGAAATCCAAACTTAACTCTTGGTTTATCTCACAATTCAATGAATAAGGCTATCTTGCATTCTCAAAAATAAATGCTTAACTTTGGTCAGGCTTCGAGATTGAGTGAACAAGGCTATCTTGCATTCACTAAATGATTTTCATACCTTAGGTTATATCTTGAGATTATGCATTGACCGTAGATCCGAGGAGCAATTAGCGGTTGTCACTAATTTGCTGAATCCATAAGACCTTTACTTTTTAATTACGAGAATCAGCAACTAAAGGACTTCGCTTAATCTCCCAATGTCATCAAACTTGACCTTTATATTCTGAGAATGTGTGACTGAAGAAGACACATCCCAACTTTTCTTTGTTTGCCAAGTCGCTGAAAGATTTGGATTATCACTATCTGATTCTGAGATCTCGTGAACACTTCACTCGCTTAGTCCCCAAATAATTTAGAGCATTGGCATTTCTTCTTGAGATCAAGTGACTAGAGTAAACTTTATCCCCCCACCAAATTTCTTTGTCAAAGCCGCCAGACTTAGAGATTATGAAAACATGACTCAGTCGCTAGATCACCAAATGTCTTTATGTAGGACCTAGTCATTGTGAGATTAAAACATGACCGTCAATTGCAAAGATGATCAAAAAAATTCACTAAATTGCTAGATGTTCTTGAACATAGCCACCCGATTAAGAGAAAAGGAGATAACCACCATGCCAAGTCACCAAATGTTTCAAAGAAACCGCTAAGAATCAAGCGAATTAGAGATTACACAATCATTGAATTGATGGATGTTAACACTAACCATGACATAAACGGAGAGATTTAGTGACTAAGGGAAACTTAAAAAAAGACTCAACACCATCGCTAGTTCATTGGAAGATTTGAAGAAAAAGAAAAACATTGAGCAACTTAGCGAACAAGGAAAGTTGACCACATGCAAAAAGGAAAACTTAAGTGACCCAAAAAGTAACGTGCAATTAGGACTAGGGAACACTCAAAATTAACCAAAGAGTTAACCAATTCAGGGAAAAAGACATATAAGGCAAGGGTTTAAAACACAAATATGAAAAGTTTTGATAAGCTCTAAAAACCCTAAGCCAGATGAAGACACGAGCAGGGACACTTAAAACAAGACATGGAGCATAAACCTCAAAAAACCTAAAGTATACCCAATAGTGGCTCTATCTGAGCATGCTTGAATGAAATTTCATAGCAAGAAACCATGAACCTCTGGAAGGTAGACCAAAAAACCCTAACCATAAATAGGAAGCAAAAATACCTATACATATATACATACCTATTGTACATGGAAAGGATTAGAATCAATTGAAGAAATACTTCAGGAATTTTCCATGCATTGGCAATTCCTGTTCTTCACCATTCAAATTTCTTAGGTAGTATGAATCCTTTCCATGAATATGATGAATAATAAAAGGTCCTAGCCACAAGGATTCAAACTTTTTATGCTTTCCCTTTTCCTCAACTCTGGTATTCCACTGTAGAACCATGTCATTGGGTTGGAATTTTCTAGTAGTGGCTCTTTTGTCAAAGAGATATTTCATTTTCTATTGCAGTTGTACATTCTCCTTTTGACCTTCTCTTGTAATCTCATCCAACTCTACTAGTTGAATTATTCTATCCTACAATGGATCATTGACTTCCATCTCTTCTTCTCTTATGAACCAGTAGATAGGCAACAAATTATTTATAGGGAGCCTGGACTTTACACCATATACCATTTCAAAAGGAGACTTAGTTGTTTCTTTCTTTCAACAATTTTGTTAGTCCATAAGGCCAGTTTCAATTTCACATGCCACATCCTTTTTTCCTTTTCCAAGGTCTTTTTTAGAATTTGCAGAATACTCTTGTTACTAGATTCTGCCTAACCATTTGCCTGTGGGTGGTAAGGGGATGAATATGACATAACTATTCCCATCTCAGTACAAAAATAAGTAAATTCTTGGGACCTAATACTCATAGCATTGTCCATTACTAGTTTCATGTGAACCCCAAACCTAGTAACTATGTTATTCATCAAGAATTCAATAACTATTGTACTAGTTTCTTTTTTAGTTGGAATGGCCTCTATCCACTTAGTAAAATAATCAGTGGCCACTAAAATGTGGCTATGTCCTCCACTATATTTTTTGAAGAACTCCCCAATAAAATCCATGCCCCACATAGAAAAAGGAGCTTATGCAACTATGGGGTTCAATAGCAAAGCACCTAAAAATTTTAGTTTCTTGGAAAATCTTTGACATGATTCACATTTTCTAACATATGAATGGTTATCCTTGAACAAGACTGGCCAGTAATATCTAGCCCTTAGAACTTTGTGAGCTATGGACCTAGTTGAATGATGTCCTCCACACATCCTAGAGTGCATCTCTTTTGAAACCTTTTTAGATTGATACTTATCTAGACATAAGAGCAACATTCCATCATTATCTTTCCAAAACAAATCACCTTGTATCAATACATACCTTTGAGCCTGCAACCTAAAGCTCCTTCTTTGGTTTTCATTCAAATCCTATGGACAAGGAGCATACTTGAGAAAGTGAACAATGTTAGTATACCATGGTTGCATCTCTATACTTGTTACATCTTCCCTACCAATGGCCACATTGTTTACTTGCACCAGATCCATATTTTCCTCTTTCATGAGCTTAGCAAGTCCCAGACCTCTCACAATCTTGGTTATATGGAGTTCAATGTCAAAATCTTGAATTTTGTTGATCCATTTACATCTTTTTCTAGTAACCTCACTTTGACTCAAAATATCTTTTACTATTGCATGGGGTATGTAAGCATTTACCTTAGCACATACCAAATAAGGTTTGAAAGCCTTAACCACCTTTACTAGTGCATATGCCTACTTTTCCATCAATTCATAGTTGAGCTCAGTAGATTGCAGTGATTTACTGAAAAGGCAATAGGGTGTTCAAACCCTTCTTCATCTTTTTGTAACAAAATAGCTGCAATTGTATGAAAAGATGTAAAAGAAAATAGAGAAAAAGGCTTTGAATAGTTAGGGGATATTAAAATAGGAGCCTCTTGGGTTTCTTGTTTAATTTTTTCAAAAGCTTGATGAGTCTCACAATTCCAATCAAATTTAACATCTTTCTTCAAAAGCTTCACAATAGGTTTAACAAGTTCTGCAAAATTGGCAATAAACCTCCTAACAAAATTAATCTATCCTAGAAAAGACTGCACACCTTTGATATATTTGGGAGGGAGGACCTTTTTGATTTCTTCCACTCTTTCAAGATCAATTCTCACTCCTTCCTTTGACACTATGTGACCCAGCAATTTTCCCTCAGTTACACCAAATTGACATTTCTTGGGGTTTAGTGAAATGACAAATTCTAAAGATTTGACAATAACTCTCTCCAAATGTTTGCAGTGGTCCTTAGCTTTCTTAGAATAGGTAGTCAAGTCATCTTAATACACAACCATTAGGAAATTTATCAATTCCTTAAAAGAAACATCCATTGCTCTTTGAAAAGTTGCTCCAGCATTTTTTAGGTCAAAGGGCATGCATAGATATACATAAGTTCCCCAAGGGGTAGTGAACATTGCCTTGAATTGTTTGGACTCTTTAACTAGAACTTGGTTGTACCCTGAGAATCCAATCATCATAGACAACAACTCACAACTAGTTACCCTATGCAACATAGCTTCCATGTTAGGCAATCCATAGTTGTCTTTGAGTTATGTTACATTTAAATTCCTGAAATCAACATAGAGTCTAATGTCACCATTCTTTTTTCCTCACTAGTACAAGGTTAGATACCCAAGAAGAATGTCTAATAGGATCAATGATAGCAGCATCTCTCAATTTTTTCAATTTAGCCAGCATCTTTGTAGCTAGTAAAGAGTTGATAGGTCTCTATTTCTATCTAAATGGCTTGGTTTCTTCTTTTAGGGGGATATCATGTTGAAATAGATCAGCTCTATATGCTTTGAGATCATCATAAGACCAAGAAAACAAATGCTTGTATCTCTTCAACGGTCTTATCAAATTTCCTCTAACTTCTCTGCTCAACTTCTTCCCAATATACACCATTTGAGGGGAAGTTTCAGAACCTAGGTTTACTTCCTCTAAGTCCTCCATTTTTTTGTTAGACTTTTGAGACAAGTGTCCATCATTTATCTTGAACATTTCTTTTAACTCCACTAACCCTTTTGGTATATGATTTGAAGGTAATTGTACTATCTCATTTCCCATAATGCACTCTTTTCCCTCAACATACTACTATGTTTCATTGAAGTCTATTTGTTGTCCATCATATTGATCTAAGCCTTGAAGAAATCTAAGGATATCAAAATCATCCTCAAATACTTGCTAATTATATACATTATCAGGCACTGTAGGTCTACTCTTGATTTCTAACATGGATACACTAGTAAGATTAATGCCATTATTTTTGAGGGCAACATTAGCAAGAAAAATTTCCATGATATTATTGGACCTTTCTACCCAAAGGAGATTGAAAGCATAAAAAAACTCTAGTCTATCCTAGACAACATGTTTGTATAATTTCAATCTCTCATCCTTAGTAGCATATCTAGATCTCACTTGGGCTATAATTAATTGGGAATCACCATGGACCTTTAAACATCTTATTCCATGTTTTATAGCAATATCTAATCCCAATACTAGAGACTCATATTCAGTAGTATTATTAGTGCATTCAAAAGTTAATAGGAAAGAGTACTTAAATGTAATACTTGAAGGGGAAATGAACACAACACCAACTCTTGATCCTTCCTTGGAGCATCCACCATCAAAAAACTTTTTTCCAAAGCCCATTTTGTTGCAACATTAACTCATCCACTGTTGGATCTATGTTTTTCATCTGAGGTACTATTTCTTCAACCATGAAATTATTCATGTCAATGTTCACAAAACAATTCAAGTCTTCTAGTGCAACCTTTTCAACCATGACTGAAGAATGGGGCTCCCTATACAACTTCACCTCAGTCCTGTTGATTGGAATAGTAGCATATGATAGGTCCAGTTGCAATTTTCCACCCACTATTGCAACCCACTATCTTGACAGTAGCATACCATAATGAGGCTTTGTGTCAACAACAACCACATCCATTTTTTATGTGGCATCTAGAAATGCAACAATCTTTACTTCAATCCCAACTAGAGTTCCTACAATAGGCACTACCCTATTATCCATAGCATAACATCTACCATTCAACGTATCTACTTGTAGTCCAAGCTCTTTCATCACATGATAGGGAATTATAGTTGTAGCAGCACCATAATCGATCATATAATTCTTCAGCAAAAAATTGTTCACTATCAGTGTGACATAGAAAGGGTAAATAGAAGAAGGCTCTTGTGTCACAATAATCCCAACACATACCTTTGAAATGTCATCAACTGAAATAGGCCCTTATACTACACTCTCCTTCTCTTGCACAACAGAGACCACTCCTTGCTCACTTATGAGAGCCAAGGTTGTGGTCTTATGCTCCTTGATCTTTAACATTTGAAGTAAAGGGATAGAAACCTTCATTTGAGAGAAGGCATGTCTCATATCAAAGATAGGGGGATCAGTAGAAAGATCAGAAGAATCCTTTGATCCACCAGCCTGTTAGTGATTTTTCTTGCAACAATCCTAATACAAGCCTTGAGTGCTTAAATTGAACTCTATGATTCACAAACTCCTGACTCAAGCAAGAAAAGACTAGTTAACAAGGACCAAGTCCTTCTTCACTTTCAGCTCTTGGCTACAGGTGGGTATACCTATTTAGATCTACTTCTTCAAAGAACTAAAATATTAGTTTATATTCTTGATACAAACCTAATCCTCTCAGTTCTATAGCATACATGAAAGTAAATATTCAATAATTTTGATTTGAAGATGAAAGATGCAAAAACAAATAGTGACCAGTGCCTTATTAATTGGGCAACAGAGTCAAATGAAATTAAATCCCCAAAACTCTTATGATTTCAAAATAAATAAAACTAGAATGAAATGCCTTACAGATCATTCTCACTCCCCTACCCAGACATTAGATTCATACACATTGTTAAACTCTCAGAATTATGCCAAAGATTTATTCACTCCTTGAGAGAAACTAAGAACATAGATTCACAGTTACCTTGTAACCAGCATATCAGATTGCCTTACAAACTAATACACAAGAATTCAATACAATATATATGAAGATATCGCCAATAAAAGATTGGGATTCCACTATTTTTCATTCAAAAATCTCTGGTTCATTACAATCAAGAACTATGAAAACCTCAAGACACAAGGGCTCAAAAGCTAGAATACTACCTCTCCAATGACAATTCTATCATCCACCTTCCCATAGAGAGAAAGGAAAGATAAAGGAAAACATCAAAGCTAGTCCTCACTGACAGGTGCCAATTTTCTAAAATATCTTATTTTCCCTCCAATTCTAATCCTCTTTCACTTAGTCATCTGCAACTGCCTTTGCAACCATTTCTCCCTCCAAGTGATTTGATTCCGAAAATACCAATCCATACTGCTCTTTCTCGCTACTTTAAAACTGAAAATAAACATTGCCACTAGATTCCTCATCTTCTCTCATTTCTGAAAACATATTATATGCCTATGTTCTGATAAAAATTAAGCTCCAGGCATTATTTTATGTGAGCAACTACAACCTCTTGAAAATTTCAAAATTCTCCTATAGTCTAGACTATGCAAGCCTTTTAAAACTTTGTGCAACTTTTAAATTTATCATTTTAAGTCTACAATATAATATTATTTTATGTACTTTATCCACATAATGCATCAGAACTTGACACTTGTCATCTTTTCATTGGATGCTCAGACTAACCTCAAGCTTGACCACCTCATTTGGAGAACTAGCAACCACATGCATTCGCTAGATCTCAGAATGATGACTTTAACCACGGTTACCTTTGGTGATTCGGTGAATAGGCCATTCTCTGAATCTCCAAATCAATCCTTAACCCCAGGTTAAACTTGGAGAACTGGTGACTAAGCCTATTCTCATAATCTCAGAATGAATTCTTACTAACTGCCAGAATTGGGAGAGCCAGCGACCAAAGCATTCTCTAGTTCTCTGAATGTTATCTCCTTAACCATTTGTATTTGGAGAATTAGTGACTAAGCATTCTTTAGTTCTCTAAATGTTATCTCCTTAACCATTTGTATTTGGAGAACTAACGACCAAGGCATTCTCTAGTTCTCTGAATCATTTTCACTAACCGCCAACCATTTGGAGAACTAGAGACTAAGCATTCTCCAATTCTTTGAATGTTTATGACTTAACCATTTGCATTTGGAGACTTGGAGACTAACTGCCAAGGATTGGGAGAACTTGTGACCAAGGGTATTCTCCAATTCTCTGAATCATTTCCACTAACCGCCAACCATTTGGAGAACTAGAGACTATGCATTCTCCAATTCTCTGAATGTTTATGACTTCACCATTTGCATTTTTTGCCAGCATTTTTTTGCAAAATTTAGTGCTTTATGGTCACTAGCACACATCCCAATGCACTAGTTGTGTACACTCTTGAAAGCCTTCTTCTCTTTATTCATTTCATTATCTGAGTGGTATATCTTTTAAACATTTAAAATGGTCATTTCTTGAGCAATGTGCGACTACACTTTTGGAAGCATTGCTGATTTTTTTATTGCTGCAATACTCAGAGGATCGTAACTTTTGATTTTCAAACTGGGTTTTTTGTAAAATTTTTGCTACAAAATGCATACATTGTCATCTCAAACATATGTAAAATTCAGCCTGACCCCGTTTGTATTTTTTGAGTTATGATAAAAAAAAATATGACTCGCTGTGCATTCACACATTTTGCATTTGACTGGCTCTTGCATTCAACCTCTTTTATCTTCTTCTTCTCCACATGCTTTGCATTTGTCTATGATATTTGGCATCACAACATTACTTTTCTTTTATTTTCTCAAAATCTAAGACAAGACCTTGATGCATTGCCCTCTAGAAAACAAAAATGATAAAGGAGCACCAGTAACACTAGCCATTTCTACGTACAAAAATATCATGTGCCCAATCTTAGTGATAACTCATGCTAGTGAGACACTCCTTTTCTCTCACACATCATGGCATTATCTTGTCTGGCCCATTTATTTCACTTTTATCCTTTGCAAAGATTGCCAAATAACATTAGCTGGCATCCGGGAGTGGCCTTAAAAATTGGCCAATAGCCATCATAAGATCATGTCACTAAACACACATGTTCACCTCCAACAAACAAATATGCATGTCAAAGAATAAATCTCGAAGAGACTCGAGCCACAAGATAAAACTGACCAAAATTAGCCACTTAAAACATTGCCTTTCTGCTCTGTTTGAAATCACTTAAGTTGGCTCTAGAACCGGCTTTGAAAACTGACCAAATCACCTAAACAAATCTCACCATGTGACTGACATAAACCTTGATATAAATAGAATCACACTGCAAAATGGCATCCCTTGACTGTACCTGAGGTGAAAGTTCTTAACCTCTGAAGTTGCCCTTTTCATTCTGCTCTTGCAAACACACTGTCAGAACCTGATAAACTACATCTGGAATTAGCCTTGAAAAGTGCAAGAATGGATTGGCAGGATGCTCGAATTAGAATGAGATATAGTACAACTTGTCAACAATACAGGACAATAAGAATTTTGACAATAGGATCATCCTGTGAAAAGTTATTAGCAGGCAAAGAAGGCCTCTGACAGACTTGCAGAAAACATAACTAGGCAATTTGCACTTTTTGCAAACATAAAAGGTCTGGCAAATTGACCAAATGAATACATCAGGAGCCATGATCTTATAGCATGGAAGTATTTTATGTCTACTATACAATGAGACAAACATATTGATGACCCAATCAATAGGGCATGAGTTATTCATAGTCGAAATAGGGCTCTGGAAAATTGGTGAATAACCAAACAGTGCAAAACACAAAAGCTGGAAATGGAATCAGCTTCAATTTCTCATAAGATGGATTCATCATGAGCTACAAACTGACAGGGGTAGAGTAAAACATGTCTATAATGCAGAGAAATGATTAAAACCTTTCTACCAATCCACCAGGTAGAAGTTATAAGATGTCAAACAGGGTTCCTGACAAAACTAAGAAAAGGGCCAAGTGTAGAAACTAGAAAACAACTCCGGAAGGGGATGAATAAATAGGGTCAAAAATTATAACAGAGGCCTAAAACCTGACACATAAAGAGTATACAAAGTTTACAACAAGACGCTAGGCTCATATTTTCATGACACTCTCCAAGGTGCATTTTATTCAACCTCAAAGTGACCCTTCCCACTGAATTTTACACTTAAGCATTTTTTGACTTAGAGACCTCCTAGAAACAAACTGATGCAAACCCATTTGAACATGCCATCTAAGGACTCAAAACAACTCGATAGGATGAATGCAAAGCAATAAACACATAGACCTCAAGATATGACCCCAAATACGCCCATACTAGCATGCAATACAAAGCCAAAATGAGCACCTAATCAAAATTTTACATGGTATCTCAAAACTGCATTTTGAGTACCAACATTGGCTCTATCTGGGGATGGTTGAGCATAAGATCAGCACAAGAATCTCAGAATCTCTTGGAAGATTAGACCACCCCAAAAGCTAGCTTCTCCTTATCATTCCTCCAATCCATTATTCGGTTCTGAGGCTCCTTTATTGATAGAAACTACACTACTGCTGAAAGGAAAGCAACTACAAATGTACAAACTTGAAGCTTATTTACAAAGGCTCAAACCCCTAAAACTAAAATCAGTCCTTACCCCGATCAAATAAATAATTATCATCTCCATACAACGGAGGCAAACTGAGATCATATGTTTCATCCAGCCGGTTAGAAACATCATGATTCACTTTCAGCATAATACAAGAAAAGTGATCAATACACTCACCATTATCTGACAAAGGAAAGCTATCAGGATACCATGGGTACTAATCATTTTGTGACACTAGAACATCACCCTCTTTATTTTGACTATCATGCTGAAAATTGGAGCATTCCAACTCAGCATCACGGCTGGGAACACCATCATTCCAATCATTAGTTTGCAAGAAAGAATACAACATTTTTATCTCATCACTTTGCAAACCAACATAACACTTTTCAGAACAAAATTATGATTGCATAAATCTGGGAACATATTGCTGATCACAAATTATATCAGCATCATTTGGAAGGGAACAAACTCTGTCAGTGAGTAACTCATTAGGCACTAGAACATCTGAGAATACACTTTCAGATTTAACACTTTCTTCAGCATCAAAATGTACACAAGAGCCATAGTCAGCAAACTCATGCAAATCTGGACATGCACTAGCACACTCATCATTGTATTCATCAAAAATGACATTATCAAAACCATGACAATGAAATGCACTTGAATGTTGCTGATTTAAAATAGGAGAAGAGACGTCAAGATATGTTTTAGTCATCATGCCATCATCTGAATCACTTTCATCAAAATTTATATTTACCGGGCATGGAATTCTGGAAACAAACTTAGTACCATACCTTTGAAAATTAGCATCCAATAGACTTGAAATCTGCTCACAACTTAGCAAGCACTGAACATTACATTTCACTTCTTCATTCTCAATACTGATGCTGCAAATCTCTTCTCCATCTGAAACTGGGACTGAATTTATTTGTCTCACATTACCTTGTGTAAAGTAACTACTGTAGGAACTAACACCTGCATTATATCCATGTTCTTCATGTTCACACAAAACACCATTAAGCTGAAACAAGGAAAAATTAGCATCATGCTAAGAAAAGGGGAAATCTACAAGCTCAAAGAAATCACTATCAACTAAATATTCACTTTCCCCTCCTTGACACTCATTAACTTCGTCGTCAGCACAATAACCAACACAGGACTCAACATCACTAAATTCAACATTTATAAAAGAGTCTATCCATTCATTAAGATTTTCTAGTACTTCATCCTTTAAGGATGCAGCCCAACCTATTGATTTAGGCATTGAAAGTTCTAGGAACATCTCTGCATACTGGGACTCATGAAAATCTAAACCCACAGGAAGTTTACTACATGCAATAAGAAACCTCTTGTAATAAGACAATGTAGACTGTTCATTTCTTTCTCCTATTGCACATATTAACACTAGTATACAATTATGCTGAATTTTTTTATCTATCAAATGAAGTTCATTATTATAATTTTCTAGATTTGACTGAAAACTTTTAGATCCAGAAACATCTTGACTCATAAAAACTGGAAACTCCATTCTAACACACTGACAAAACACTAAAGCTTATTCTCATGACAGTATTTTTGTCCAATTTATGCAACCATTAACTTCATGGACCACTGCATATTTTTGATACTCTTTTTCAATAACTAAAAACCTCAAATTCAGAAATATGATTCCAACTTCTTAAAATTATTTTCCCTTTTCTTAGTGACTGATTCACCTATTTAGGGACTGACTTATACTTTGACAAAGGATTACTTGGAAGTATTGTTGCTGGTGTAAAATAATGATCTAAAACCTCCTTCAAATCACCTTCCAAAACTTTGTAGAACCACCACCTCTTTGCAGAGGACCAACCTTGAACCAGCTAAGAACCTTTATCTCACACCTGGGCTTTCTTTATCAGCAAACACAAAACAACTTCACAGGATTTCTATTTGTTAGGATCATAGAATACATCACAACTTCAAATCACAAAACACTGATCAAACAGAGACTCAGAGTCACCACTCACATTGAGTGAGAAGATATAACAATTTTTTAAAACAACTGACTCTATATCCAAACTGGACCAGACCCTGGGATGATTCCACAAAGCAAGGAATTGGACATCTTCAACTTGCTATCATTTATTTCTTCCCCAACAGAGTCACCAATTTGTTAGTGATTTTTCTTCCAAGAATCCCAATACAAGCCTTGAGTTCTTAAATTGAACTCTGTGATTCCTAAACTCCTGACTCAAGCAAGAAAACACTAATTAACAAGGACCAAGTCCTTTTTCACTTTGAGCTCTTGGCTACAGGCAGGTATACCTATTTAGATCTACTTCTTTAAAGTACTAAAATATTAGTTTATATTCTTGATACAAACCTAATCCTCTCAGCTCTACAACATACATGAAAGTAAACATTCATTAATTTTAATTTGATGATGAAAGATGCAGAAATAAACAGTGACCAGTGCCTTATTAATTGGGCAACAGAGTTAGATGAAAGTAAATCCCTAGAACTCTTATGATTTCAAAATAAATAAAACTTGAATGAAATGCCTTACAGATCATTCTCTCACTCCCCTACCCAGACATCAGATTCTTATAGATCATTCTCTAACTTGAATTATGCCAAAGATTTATTCACTCCTTAAGAGAAACTAAGAACACAAATTCACAGTTACCTTGTAACCAGCATATCGTATTGCCTTACAAACTAATACACAAGAATTCAATACAATATATATGAAGACATCGCCAATAAAAGATTGGGATTCCACTATTTTTCATTCAAAAATCTCTGGTTCATTACAATCAAGAACTATGAAAACCTCAAGAAACAAGGGCTCAAAAGCCAGAATACTACCTCTGTAGTGACAATTCTATCATCCCCCTTCCCATAGAGAGAAAGGAAAGATAAAGGAAAACATCAAAGCTAGTCCTCACTGACAGGTGCCAATTTTCCAAACTATCTTCTTTTCCCTCCAATTCTAATCCTCTTTCACTTAGTCATCTGCAACTGCCTTTGCAACCATTTCTCCTTCCAAGTGATTTCATAATGAAAATACCAGTCCATACTGCTCTTTCTCACTACTTTAAAACTGAAAATAAACATTGCCACTAGATTTCTCATCTTCTCCCATTTCTAAAAATATATTATATGCCTATGTTCTGATAAAAATTAAGCTCCAGGCATTATTTTCTGTGAGCAACTGCAACCTCTTGAAAATTTTGAAATTCTCCTATATTCTAGACTATGCAAGCCTTTTAAAACTTTGTGCAACTTTTAAATTTATCATTTTAAGTCTGCAATATTATATTATTTTATGTACTTTATCCACATAATGCACCAGAACTTGACACTTGTCATCTTTTCATTGGATGCTCAAACTAACCTCAGGCTTGACCACCTCATTTGGAGAACTAGCGACCACATGCATTCTCCAGATCTCAGAATGATGACTTTAACCATGGTTACCTTTGGCAATTCGGCAAACAGGCCATTCTCTGAATCTCCAAATCAATCCTTAACCCCAGGTCAAACTTGGACAACTAGCGACTAAGCCTATTCTCATAATCTCAGAATGAATTGTTACTAACCGCCATAATTAGAAGAACCAGTGACCAAGGCATTCTCTAGTTCTCTGAATGTTATCTCCTTAACCATTTGTATTTGGAGAACTAGCGACTAAGCATTCTCTAGTTCTTTGAATGTTATCTCCTTAACCATTTGTATTTGGAGAACTAGTGACCAAGGCATTCTCTAGTTCTCTGAATCATTGTCACTAACTGCCAACCATTTGGAGAACTAGAGACTAAGCATTCTCCAATTCTCTCAATGTTTATGACTTAACCATTTACATTTGGAGACTTGGAGACTAACTGCCAGGGATTGGGAGAACTCATGACCAAGTGTATTCTCCAATTCTCTAAATCATTTTCACTAACTGCCAACCATTTGGAGAACTAGAGACTAAGCATTCTCCAATTCTCTAAATGTTTATGACTTAACCATTTGCATTTTTTGCTAGCATTTTTCTTCAAAATTTAGTGCTTTATGGTCATTGGCATGCATCCCAATGCACTAGTTGTGTACACTTTTGAGAGCCTTCTTCTCTTTATTCATTTCATTATGTGAGTGGTATATCTTTTAAACACTTAAAATGGTCATTTCTTGAGCAATGTGGGACTAAACTTTTGGAAGCATTGCTGATTTTTTTATTGTTGCAGTACTCAGAGGATGATAACTTTTGATTTTCAAACTGGGTTTTCCATACAAATTTGTCATACAATGCATCGATTGTCATCTGAAATATATGTAAAATTTAGCTTGACCTAGTTTGTATTTTTTGAGTTATGATAAAAAAACTTGACCGACTGTGCATTCACACATTTTGCATTGGACTGGCTCTTGCATTCAACCTCTTTTATCTTCTTCTTCTCCACATGCTTTGCATTTTTCTATGATATTTGGCATCACAACATTACTTTTCTTTTATTTTCTCAAAATCTGAGACAAAACCTTGATGCATCGCCCTCTAGAAAACAACAATGATAAAGGAGCACCAGTAACACTAGCCATTTCTACGTACACAAATATCCTATGCACAATCTTAGTGATAACTCACATTGGGGAGACACTCCTTTTCTCTCACACATCATGGCATTATCTTGTCTGGGCCATTTATTTCACTTTTATCCTTTGCAAAGATTGTCAAATAACATTAACTGACATCTGGGAGCGGCCTTAAAAATTGGCCAATAGCCATCATAGGATCATGTCACTGAGCACACATGTTCACCTCCAACAAACAAATATGCATGTCAAAGAAGAAATCTTGAAGAGACCCTAGCCACAAGATAAAACTAACCAAAGTTAGAAACTTAAAACATTTCCTTTCTGCTTTGTCTGAAATCACTTAAGTTGGCTCCAGAATTGGCTTTGAAAACTGACCAAATCACCTAAACAAATCTCACCGTGTGGCTGAAATAAACCTTGAGATACATAGAATCACCCTAAAAAATGGCATCCCTTGACTGTACCTGAGGTGAAATTTATTAACCTCTGAAGTTGCCCTTTTCATTCTGCTCTTGCAAACACACTATCAGAACCTGATAAATTGCATCTGGAATTAGCCTTGAAAAGTGCACGAATGGATTGGCAAGATGCTTGAATCAGAATGAGATACAGTACAACTTGTCAGCAATATAGGACAACAAGAATTTTGAGAATAGGATCATCCTGTGAAAAGTTATTAGCAAGCAAAGAAAGCCTCTGACAAACTTGCAAAAAACATAACTGGGCAATTTGCACTTTTTGCAAATAGAAAAGGTCTGGCAAACTGACCAAATGAATACATCAAGGGCCACAATCTTATAGCATAGAAGTATTTTATGTCTACTATACATTGAGACAAACATACTGATGACCTAATCAACATGGCATGAGTTATTCATAGTCGAAATAGGGCTCTGGAAAACTGGTGTATAACTAAACAATGCAAAACACAAAAGTTGCAAATGGAATCAGCTTCAATTTCTCATCAGATGGATTCATCACGAGCTACAAACTGACAAGGGTAGAGTAAACTTGTCTATAATGTAGGTAAATTATTATAACCTTTCTACCAATCCACCGGGTACAAGTTATAACATGTCAAACAGGGTTCCTGACAAAACTGGGAAAATGGCCAAGTGCAGAAACTAGAAAACACCTCCAGAAGGGGATGAATAAACGGGGTCAAAACTTATCACAGAGGCCTAAAAAATGAAACATAAAGAGTATGCAAAGTGTACAAAAATATGTGAGGCTCAAATTTTCATGACACTCTCCAGGGTGTATTTTATTGAACCTCAAATTGACCCTTCCCAGTGAATTTTACACAAGCATTTTCTGAATTAGAGACCTCCTAGAAATGAACTGATGCGAACCCATTTGAACATGCCATCTAAGGACTCAAAAAATCTCAATAGGATGAATGGAAAGAAATGAAAACATAGACCTCAAGATATGACCCCAAATATGCCCATACTAGCATGCAATACAAAGCCAAAATGAGCACCTAATCAAAATTTTACATGGTATCTCAAAATTGCATTTTGAGTACCAACACAGCCCTCTTCTTAACCTTGTCAGTAACAATTTCCACATTCTTTTTCTTTTCAGTTACAAGCGTTTCCCTCTTACTATTTACAATAGTGGGCTTTTGGGAATCTCTATCCTGAGGGTTATCCTTCACAAAAACTGACCTCAGGTCTCCTTGATCAGTGTCCACCCTTCTATTCCTCAAATTGTATGAGGACTTGGCTTGTATTAGAGCAGCCATAGTTAGAGTTATAATCTCATCTTCACTAGGATTTCTCCATTGTTTGTCATCTGATCTTGACCCTACCATATTAGCTCTACATGTGTCATTATCATACTCCTCATGATCAAAGTGAGTGAATACTTGTTGCTCATATTCAGAGAGAATCTTCCTCTTATGATCTACATCAGAACAGATCTCTTCATCATCTAAAGAAAAGAGATCATTCATCACTTTAGTGGTAAACATATTAAGAATAGGCTTTTTAGATCCTTCATAATCTCCTACATATGGGTTATCAACCTCTTCCCCAAGGCCTGAGCCATAACACATTGGAAAAGTGAATGAGGCATGTTACAAGACACACACCAAGGATTATTCTCCACATTTTGTGACGTACTTTTCTTTAAAGGGTATGGTGTATCTATCCCCTTTTGGGGCTCATTATTATCAGGAATAGGCCTCCCATACTTCCAATTTGTCTTATAAGGCATGTCTCATACATTAGGGAGTCTATCTTACCTTTGATAAGGTGGTTTTGCATCTTGAACATTTTTGCCACCCTTTTCAAACTTTTTTGGGAAGTCTTTGGTGACATTGGCCAACTTATCCATTTTATCATCATCCTTGGAAGGCCTTGTAGGTTGTGGCCTAGTCTCCTTCCACAATCTACCCTCATCCCTTTTGAAGATTTGACCAGGTGCCTTCTAGTTACTTTTAATATTTATAGCCAATTTAAAGGCATCCCTTAGGGTATGAGGATTCTTATCTCTCAGGGGGTAAGACATTTTACCATCCATATAATTTAAATATGTGGTTAGACAAACTACATCATCTAATCTCAATACTTGGAACAATTTGTACATGGCCTTCTAAAATCTGCCATTAAATTCTGACATGCTCTCATTGTAATGCTTCTTGATATTGTTAAACTCATTGAGCATTTAACTTGAATTTACATGTTTTGCATATTGTTCCTTGAAACATCTAACAAATTTATCCCATGATGCAACACTATTCTCAGGAAAACCTCTATACCAATCCCTGGCATCTTCAACCAATGACTAAACAAAAAGCTTCATTACCACATCTTCATGCTCAATTTCATAGTCATTGAGTTTGTCAGTGAAGAATTTTAGATGCTCTTCACATGTTATCACATTGTTACCAGTGAATAATGGGATTTTCTCCATGATCTCATAAGGGACAACATTAGGCTAATCAGGAATACCATAAAAAAATAAGGGCTTATACCTATCTAGGTGAATGGGTCTTCTCTAGAAATTTTGTTTGATCTAGGTTGTTGCTCCAACATTTTGACCAAGTATTGTGGCATTTTGGCTACCAATCATAGGGACTGTAGCACTGGTGTTTGGAACATATCCAAGTACATTTTGCCTAGGATTTGAGGCTTAGGCTTTAATGACAGTATTACAAGGTTGACCAGAGGACATTGTTCCTGAATTCACAGGAAAATAACTGTTGGTAGATAGATTCATATTATATGCAGGAAGGCAATCTTTCTTTTCTTTTCATTAGCAGCAGCCTCTAATTCCAACTTCTCAAGTTGGAGGGCCAAATCTTCCTTGTCTTTTCTAGCCTTCTCTAATTCCAAGCCTGCTTGGGAGACAATGTTAGAAGGAACAACATTTTTCTTAGGCTCATTAATGCTTATGCCAACCAGTTTCTTCTTTCCTTTATCAGAAACTTTTTTAGGGTCATATCTAAGGTCCTCACTCCTTTTAATCTCTAATGGTTGTAATTTCCTAATGACAAGGCCTTCCTCTACAAACTCATCCCTTTGTGGGTCAGTTTTACTAGCATTTTCTTGGTTCCTTAGAGTTCATATATCTCCAAAAAATTCTTTGTTTAAACCATGAACATTTTCATTCAAGCTTTTAGCTTGAATCTCATTATTTTTTGTTTTTCTTATGAGATCTTTTCTTTCCATCAACAAATCATAGATTTTTTGTTCCCGTACCTTCATTCTTTCAATAATTTATGCTAATTGTTCTTGTTCTTTCCTCTTCAAGGCTGCTACTTCCTCTCTTCACTTGTCAGAATCATAGGAAGTGGTTCCTACAGTAGATGTTTCCCCTAACTATTCTAAAGTTTCTTTTGCAGGAAAGAAACCCACATCAATGAGTTCATCTTCTTGAATGGGATTAATTGTTCTAGGTCGGCTCTTCCTATTAGCTTCTAGTCCATCAGAAGAGGAGGAAGCTTTATGAGGAAGCTTCTAGTCCTATTAACCATCGATTGCAAAGATGATCAATGACATTCACTAAATCATTGGAAGATCTTGAACATAGCCACCTGATTAAGAGAATAGGAGATAAATGCCATGCCAAGTCACCATATCTTTCAAAGAAACCACCAAGAATCAAGTGAATAGGAGATTACACAGTCATTGAATCACTACATGTGAACACTAACCATGACATAAACTAGGAGATTTAGTGACTAAGGGAAACTTAACAAAAGACTCAACACCATCGATAGTTCACTAGAAGATTTGAAGACAAGGAAAAACATTGAGTGACTTAGCGAACAAGGAAAGTTGACCACATGCAAAAAGGAAAACATAAGTGACCCAAAAAGTAATGCATGAATAGACAAGACTAGGGAACACTCAAAATTAACCAAAGAGTTAACCAATTTAGGGAAAAAAACATCTAAGGAAAGGGTTTAAAACATAAATATGAAAATTTTTGATAAGCTCTAAAAACCCTAAGCTAGATGAAGACATGAGCAGGGACACTTAAAACAAGAGTTGGAGCATAAACCTCAGAAAACCTAAAGTATACCCAACACAATGTATAAAGTATAGTAGACCTTGTCAAGGGTTAGACCCTCTTAGGAGTATTTTACAATAAAACCTATTAGGGGTGTGGATGTAATGTCCTAGAGCTCACTGCTCAAGTGGTGAAGGCTACAACCTTCTGATCTCAAATACACACTATATCTGCTAGATGAACTATTATTGTGACACTACTTGTCTGATCAGTTCCTTTGATGTGCTAATGCTTTGACCTCTTGCAAAGCACTAATACATCTTATAGACTCTTTGCACACTTCTAATCTACTTTTCTCAACTCTATAACAACTCTCATGCTAACTACAATGGGTGCATCTCATATTTATATGCGCATACAAAATAAATAACTAGGTCGGCCCTTTAATCGATTGCATACAACACTTCCAATTGAATTGGCTCAAGTGTGTTTACAAACAAACATATTTACATGTCAACAACCTAATTACAATATGCACATGGCCTTTACATCATAAGAATATAAGCTCAAATAAAAATGCCAACAGTTGGTTGCTTACTCTATTCTTCTTTGGCACACACTGGCTATGTAACTTCAACTGTCTGTAACTTTTTCATACTTTCATATTTGATCATGTGCTCATAGACTAAGCATGAATATAGTCTAACCAACTTATCTTCTAGGATGCATACCATAACTCAGTCATACACATGTGCGTTGATGCTCTAAGCTTCAGTTACTCTGTACATTGTCCAGTCTTCAACACTTAGCTGATTTCTGATCTTTTCATCAAGTGCGCTAACTCCAAACTACTATATGAGTTTGTTTCCATAAAGAAAACACTATACTAAGTCATATACACTAGTATAGCCAACTTTCCAACAATCTCCCTCTTTTTCATTGATGGCAACAAAGGAATATGGCCAAGTTGCTAATTGTTCCTTAATATAAAAAAACTTTTGTCTTATTTCTCCCTAAACATATCTATAATGATATTCTATACATACTCCCCCTTTGCAATTAATGAAAAAGGTTCTCAAAACTATATATACAACTACTTTTTATGAGAGAACATCTAGAGATCTATCTGTAACTTTTGGATCTCCTTCTTCCAAGATGTGATTAATGAGTTTATAATCTAGAGATGGGCACATAGTGCATACTATAGCTTTTCCATCTTATCCAAATCTATGCTAGGACCTTGATCATATGTCACCATGGTGGCATCGATCTCCTTGATATTCTGATTGAGTATATCTAGTGAGGGAGAAAGAGCATTCCTTAGCTGTGTTTTCCTTCCCCTTATCTTTGACATCTCTTTCTCAGCTTTTTCAATCTTATCTATTTGTCCTCGGTAGACATTGTTACTCATGTTCACATCAATGGATGGATCTTCTACTAATTTCCTTATGTTGTCTATCATAGCTTCTACCTCTTGTATCTTCTTGTATAGATCACTGGTCAACTTGTCCTAGTTCATATAGTCAACAATAATCTTTCTGCCCTTTGCTGAAAAATCCTTCAAGGATGCTTGACCAGCCTTTAGTGAGCTCATATCAAGTGCAAAGTTGCTAACCAATTCACTTAGCCTTTTCTTTCTGTACTTCTCCTCTGTAACTAATGATGCTGATTTTTCCAAGCTAGAGAAATTACTCTTGAACTATGAAATAACTACACTCACATCATCAACGAAATGTACCTTGGACACTTTCTTGTCTATTGGTAACAAGTTGTTTAAGATGTTTACTGATTCTACAAGGAGGGGATTCCTCATTACCTATTTCTCCTTGGCTTTCTCCATAGCTAAGATGCTAAACTTGATCAGGTCTTCTTCTCCCCATGAGTCCAAACTAGTTGAGTCAGGTGTCAAACTTGACAACAATGCTATTGAGGGAAGTGGAGTGATAGGAGTATTGTCCATAACTTCCTATTTGACTCTTATTCTTATTTTTTCATTTTCTTTTCTCTCTACTTCTTTTTGTTTTTCTACTTCTTTTTATGTTTGTTCTTCTTTCTTTTCTTCTTCTTTTTCTATTTCTTTTTCTTTTCCTTCTTTCTTTTCTTCCTCATTTGTTATATCCTCAATCAATACTTCTTCTTGATGAATGGGAGGAGTGTTACTACAAAGAGTTTCAACCTCTTGTGTGCTTGCAAATGCCTCTTCAAACTTATCCAAATCCATTTTTGTGGCTGCCAAAGTGACTATTATATTATCAATAAAAATTGAGTCATCTTTGAATGTCTTTGATATGGGTGCTGATTTATCTTCCTATGATATTATTTTAACTATAGGTGTTGATTCCTGGGGACCTGTCATAGGTACATTAGTAGTCTCTAACTCTTTTTCAACCATTGTGGGAACTTGAACTTTTGGCGCAGTAGCTATATACATGTTCCTATTCATGAAGACCTTCTCAAATGCCTTCTTTGTTTCCTTAGCAACCAATTCATAATTCTTGTCCATTATGTGCAGGGTCCTTGACTTGGTTCTAAGATGTGGTTTCACTAGGTCTAGTAACAAATATTTCTCCTCTAGAGAACATACTAGAAGGGTTTCATCTAGAATATTTTCTCTTATCCTTAGATCTTCTATAATAGCTTATCTCTTTCCTTGCCTTGTCTAGGTTGGATTGAGACACTCCATGACTTCTCAAAATCTCTAAGATAACTTTTGCAACCTTCTTTTTAGTTGCTTCACTGCTCAAGACTACATCAACTTCTCTTGTTTTCTCCTCATAGGTTCCCCATCTTGGCTCATTAGGGTATTTATGGGGTGGAAGAAATACTTGTGCATATGCTTCTATGATTTTTTCATCAACCTCATATCCAAGTGGATGGATCCACTTTGTCCTTGTTTCAATTGCCTCCATGCATGTTGTGTCTATCTCAACCATGAAGCAAATAGTTTCCTTGTACTTTTCAACTATTTTCTCTAGAATTTTGTATCTCATCTACATCTTGACGCTAAATGTCTTCAACTCTAGTGTCATGTAGTCTCTTAGAGTGCTCTTAGTAGATGCCTTGAAGGATATCTATGGCATAGTAGGAATAATCCTGTCAAGGTATAAATCTAACACCTATCCAACAATATGGAAGTACATATATATGATCAAAGACCCAAATCTGAATATCTTGGTCTTATCATGCTTGATTTCTTTAATGTTATCAATTAACTATGTGTGCAAGATCTCACACAAGTTGAATTATCCATTCTCTTTCACAAGTCTTATAGCTGCAATAATTGTGGCTGCAGACACATTGTTCACCCTGTTGGTATGTTGGAACATGTAACCTAGTATCATGGACATAAATTTGATGTCATCTTTCTCAATAGGCTCTATAGTAATTCTGTACCTATCACTTCTTGACTTGCATGTTTTCTCAACAAGTTTCTAGTAATCCTGACCGACACTTCACCTATCCAAAATAGGTCATCACGAATCTTGCTAAGTAGAATCTTGATCCATTCTAATTTGTAGAAATCATATGCTGTAGCATACTCCACTATAGGGTGATTATTCCACTATGCATACTCATCCATGAAGTTTTTGTCTAGTTTCAACACAGTTTCCATGTGCACTCTTAATCTATTTAATCCTACTGGTTCTTTCTTACAGTGTATCTATGCCCTAATGTCTTTGATATGCGTAACACCCATAGGCATGTGAGAGAATGCCCCTTCTAGGTCATCCAAAGTGGATTTGAATAAGTGCCTCTTAAATACATATATTTTCTTCTCTGTAACATCAAATACTATAGGAGTATCCATCACTTACTTTTATAATTCTTTCTTAATGGTTTCCAAGAGATTCTAAATCAACGCAATGAACTAGGGTTTCCACAATTGATCAAATGCACAGAAAATCACATGATGAATCAATCTACAATCCTTCACAATCAAATTCTAGGGCTCTTCTTCCCTCCAATCACTCTCAATTCAAATGCAATGAGAGATCTACAAAATTTGGTGTACTTTAAAGTAGAAATTCTACCATTAATGCTTGTCTCATAAACCAGGCTGTCACTTCAAAATTTCTAACTTCCATTCTACAAACAAATAGCTAGTGCACTCTTGCACATAGGTTCTACTAGCCTCTAAAAGATTAAGTTCAAAGGTGCATACTTTGAAAGTGAGTATACCATCCACGTAGGGGTCTAGAGCTAAATTAGGTCCCCCTATGACCCTGAGGGCCATTCATCTAGATGTAGAGGGTGCTTCCACTATGGTTGAATTAAATACATTCTCATCAACCTTATCCTTCTTTTTTTTTGACCAAATCAAGCTCAGATCCTATGAAGCTTTCACAAACTTGACTTCTCCTTCAGGATCCAATAATGGTACTTTAGGCTTTTTAGGGCTTTCCTAACCTTGCGTCCTTGATTTACAAAAAATTGAGATGTGTCTAGCCTTGTTACAAGAGTGACAAATGACTAGAGGCCTTATATTCCTAGGCACATTCACATGGGTCACCATTTTACATTGTCTAGCTCAGTGACCATTATAGTTACATATTTGACATGTAACATTCTGAGAACTTCTTTCATTACACTAATTTTGATTCCTCTGATTATACTGATCCTGTTCTTCTAATTTGGTTTGCAATTCATAGCTCTATGACCAAATTTATTGCATGAATAATAGTAACCATTGAAAGGTCTTACCTCTATACAGTTCCTCGGTATGTGTCCATGCTTGTTACATGCATAACAAGTGTGGTCTACTAGCTTGTGATCATTCTTAGGTGGTTCAATATGATCCTTAGTCTGACTTCTAGTATCCTTAGCATCTGAGGTGTTTTTTGGTACTTTCATTCTTGCTTGCATGTTGTCAATCTGATTTTGTGCTTCAATGTATCCAATGTAGCTAGTATCTCATTTAACTCTTCTTGCATACAACAAAGATTCTATCAAATCAAAACTAGTGTGAAACTTATCAATGTGATTCTTTGAATCTTTCAATTTAGATTCCAAGCTTTCTTTGTTGTTCCTTAGCTCCAAGATTTTCATGTTTTCTTGCCTCAATTATTCATTCAGGTGAAGGTTCTGTTTGATCTGTTCATCATAGAATTCCTGATTATTAGTCAACTCATCATCTAATTCTTCAATCTATTCTTTTAGAGATGAATTTTCTTCACTGAGCTTTTTGATCATAATCCCTAATCCACTAGTAGTGCATTCTTTCAAATCTTTTCTTAGCCTTTTGATGACTACTTGAGCATCACTAACTTTTTCTTCAAGTTCTTCAATTTCTTTTTTAGATTTGTCCAGGTCTTCAAGAGTAGCTTCAAGATTTATTTTTAGATTTTTCATTACTACTTTGTCCATGATCTCCTAAAGTGGTTAAACTTCTTTGTTGAGGACCAGAGCTCTGATACCAATTGTTAGAAATGGGAACACTGAGAGGGGGGTGAATCAGTGTTCACTATATTTTGTATTTTTACTTAATCTTAAACTAAACTTAAATGCTTAAGTACTAAAATGAACATCCACATAAAAATGAAACATGAAATCAACACATAACACCAATATGGTTATGGGGAAACCAAAATAGGTTAAAACCCTAGTGGGAATTGACATCCACTAATATTTTGTACTATTGGTTTATGATCCTTGTTAGAAGATCATTAAGCCTATTAGGAGTTGCTTTACAATGTATTAAGTATAGTAGACCTTGTCAAGGGTCAGACCTTGTTTGGAATCTTTTACAATAAGCCCTGTTAGGGGTGTGGATGCACTATCCTAGAGCTCACTGCTCAAGTGGTGAAGGTTGCAACCTTCTAATCTCAGATACACACTATATCTAATAGATGAACTATTATTGTGACACTTCTTCTCTGATTAGTTCCTTTGATGCATTGATGATTTGACCTCTTGCAAAGCTCTAATACATCTTATAGAGTCTTCACACACTTCTTATTTTCTTATCTCAACTCTATAACAACTTTCATGATAATTACAATGGGCGCATCTCATATTTATATGCGCATACAAAACAAATAACTAGGTCAGCCCTTTAACCGATTACATACAATGCTTCCAATTTAATTGGCTCAAGTGTGTTTACAAAAAAACATATTTACATGTAAAAAATCTAATTACAATAGGAGCATGGCCTTTACATCATAAGAATATACTTGCAAATCAAAATGCCAACAATTGGTTGCTTACTCTATTCTTCTCCGGCACACATTAGCTGTGTAACTTCAACTATCTATAACTTTGTCATACTTGCATATCTGATCATGTGCTCATAGACTAAGTGTGGATATAGTCTAACCAACTTATCTTCCAAGTATCATACCATAACTCATTCGTAAACATGTGCACTGATGCTCTGAGCTTCAAGTACTTTGTACACTATCCAGTCTTCAACACTTAGCTGATTTCTAATCTTCTCATTAAGTGCACTGACTCCAAACTACTATATGAGTTTGTTTCAATAATGACAACACTATACTAAGGCATATACACTAGTATAGCCAACTTTCCAACCAGAGATTACTTTCTCTTTCTAAGGATTCTTCTTATCATTCCTAGGGAAACCTATCTTTTCCCTATTTAGAGGATTCTTTCTTCAATCCTCAACTCAACTGAATCTCACCAGTAAACCTCAAACCTTTACCACATCTTCTCAACTCTCCCTACACACAATGATCCTGTTCAAGGAATCTATGTTTCACTCCTTCCTTGGAATGATCCTAGGTCTCAAAAATCCTTCTCCTTCATTCCCTAAGAATATTTTGGATCCTTTTCCATGACCCTTCAAGAGCTTTGCAATCAGGTTCTTAATTCCCTATGTTTTAGGACTTTTTGCCTTTTTGCCCACTGAGGTGTCCTAGAAATTGTAAACTTAAGATTTCTCTTGTTTCCCCTTAACAAGCCTCTAAAATAAATTTTTATTCCTTCTAAGATCAACATATGCTTAAATATTTCTTAGTTCTTCATTCCTCCAAGTGTCTGTACACTAGATTTTTACTAAACCCCTATTTTTAAGGGTTTTTAGGGTATGTAGACTAGTTTGTCTTCTAAAAGCTCTGAGTGTGATCAAAGGAACTCCCATGCACTTATCCTCTCATCTATATGACCATATCTCATTCCCTTACACTCTCCTCCTCAAGATTGGCTCGAGCCAATCCATTTGGCAAGTCTTCTTGCCTCTGCAACCCCACAAACTCTGAGCCAAATACCTCTGTACTCACCTAGGAGCTTCTTATAAAAATAGCTCCCCTATATAAAATGAACTCATAAGACATATTTATAGTATATATATAGTTCTCGTCTTGATTCCAAGTTTCCATAAGGTTTCCACTGCTAGAACTCAAGAAGGATCTATATTTACATGGTTATCTCTATTCAAGATAGTGAACGAGAGAAAATAAAATAATTTACAACAAGCTAATGAAATGAACAAAAATCGTTAAAAAAATCCACTCAATTTATCTATGTAAAATGTTCTAAGTATTCAATTCTTGAAAGTTGTCCGTTTAATCCATTTAGGCCTCGATGGAGCCTAAACAGTGTCTCTGAGTCTCAAAACCAGTGGCTCTTCCTGATCAGTTCATACAATCTGACCTTTAACCCATAAATTAAGGTTTATTTTGTCTTAAATATCCTTTACTCACATGTTTAGAGCCTAAGGTATGGCTTTAGACCTAAGTAAGGCCATTTGTAATATTTTAGGAAACTTGCCATCACAACTTTTCAAAATTGTAAAGTTTTCATGAGAAACTTTAATATCTTTTACATATGTGTTACTCTATTAATCTTATCTTATCTAATGCCATTCTAAATGACCCCAATGGTATAAATATCAAACTTAGATATAATTTTCTAACTTTTTACTCATCTTGGAATCTTGGTCCATGCATTTGACTAGTTGACCCTTCTAGGTTCATGTTGAAAGTTCATTGATTTAAGACTACCAAGCCTAGGAGGAAACCTAAGAAACTAGACACTCCTATTTAGAAGACTCCAACATAAATTTGGGACTTTATCTTAGTCTTTTTTCACTGATGGTTTTCTAGAGCCATCTACAAGCCAAAATTCCATAGGACCTTAAATAGGACCCTAAGGTGCTCTTGCACCATTCTCCCCCTGCAACAAGAAAGTCAGGGTACCTGAGGTGTGATAAAATCTAAATTAATGCCATGCTTCTTGAAGTCACTCTCTATTATCCACATAGCCTCTAATTCAAGCCAGTGCTCCCACTTGACTAGATACTCCATGTAAACCTTGTGTTGGGTCTTCTTCTTCACTCTAGAATTTGGTATCCTCTTAGCTCGAGGTGTGGTCTGAACTGGTACATTGATTCCTTCCACATCCTTGGACACATCTATACTATACTCTTTCTCTTTTATGTCTAGCCGTTTTTACTTTATCAAATCCTTCACATTGAAGATAGGAGAGATGGACATATCATTTGGTAGATCAAGTTTATAGGCATTAAGCCCATACTTTTCTAGCACTTTACATGCGCCAATTCTGTTCATCTAAATCTTTCATGGAATTCCCTTTTGTATTATTTCCTTATTAAGGTACACCATCACCAGACCTCCTAATTCAAACTACAAGTCTTTTCTTCTTTCATCTGCCTTATCCTTAAGCTTTCAATTGGCTTCCACTAGAGTCTTTTTCACCTAGTCATGGACTTCTCTCACGGATTGAGAAAATTCATTTGCATGTCCACTAATCTCTTCATGATTCTTTGGCTCCCTAAGCTCACAAATTCCTCTTAGATGAAGTCCATATACAAATTCAAAGGGACTCTTAGATGTGGTTTAGTTTTTGCTATCATTATAGGCAAATTCAGCTTGAGGGATGACTTGATCCCATCCTTGCCCATACTTTTTAGTTAAACAACTTAAAAAATTTCCAAGAACCATTTTTATTAACTCTATTCGACCATCTGTTTGAGGATGATATGAAGAGCTATGTGCCAAGTTGGTTCCTAATCTCCTCCATAGTGTCTTCCAAAAGTGCCCCATAAACTTCACATCCCTATCTAAAACAATTCTAATTGGTAGTCCATGGATCCTTACCACTTCTCTAAAGAAGAGTTAGGCAACATAACTAGCATCATGGGTAGTATTACAAGGTATAAAGTGACTCATTTTATTGAATCTATCTACCACAACAAACACACTATCTAAACCAGTCTTAGTCCTAGGCAACCCCACTATAAAATCCATGCTTATGAACTCCCAAGGTCTATTAGGTGTGGTTAATGGCTGATAGATTCCTGCATTAGAAGATGTACCCTTGGATTGTTGACATATCCCACACTATTCAACATATCTCCTTACATCCTTTTGCATTTTGGGCCAATAGTAGAACTTATCCACTAGGTCTAGAGTCTTATTTAGCCCAAAGTGACCACTTAGGCTTGCACTATATTTTTCTTGGATGAGGTTTCCCTCATGGATCCTCTTGAAACACACAATTATTTCCCTTTAAATAGAAAATTATTCGGCAAGGTATATTTAGCAAACTTACTATGAAAATAATTATGAAAATTACTACATACCTTGCAAACTTCAAGATAAATCTGCATCCCCTGCATATAAGTCCTTGAATCCTTCAAATCCTATACTTTTTAATTTGATTTCTTTCACAATGAGTAGCCTCCTACTAAGTGCATCTGTCACTTTATTGTTCACCCCCTTGTTATGTTTGATTGTGAAGGTATATGATTGCAGAAATTCCATCCACTTTATTTTTCTCAAACTAAGCTTTAATCTTGTGTTGATATAGTTGAGGGCTTGGTTGTCTATGTATACAAAAAATTCCCTTGGAAATAGATAGTGCCTCTACTTCTTGAGGGCTTGGACCAATGCATAAAGATCTTAGTCATAGGATGAGCACCTTCACTTTTCTTCATTTATTCTCTCACTAAAGAATGCTACTGGTCTTCCTTCTTGGTGGTACATGAGCACACCTAGGCTAACCTCCATAGGTTGATGTTTTGGCTTGTATCTGACATTAGCCAAGTCAGAGTAGGGTGATTTTGATTTGGACCTGAGAAGGTCATTGCATTGTGGACCAGGTGAGTTAGTCATTAGGACTAAAGTCACCAAAATAGTCATTGTTAGTAGTCTTTAAATTCTTAGTCTTAAAAGCTTAAAGGTTGGATTAGAGTCTTCAATGTGTCTTAAACACATGAATGATGCTAGGAAGATTCTTTGATGCCTTTAATGATGTTGGTTCCTTGAGATATAGGAGGTAGAGGTCCTAAGAGTTAGGAAGATGACATAGTGACAAAGATGACAAAAGTTGTTAGAAGTTGTCATGACAACATTTGCAATAATGGCAAATGTTGCATTCAACTCGGTTACATAAGATTACCTAGAAGATAGGAAGTGGGGAATTTATGAAAAGGCCCTAAAAACATGGGAAATGTCATCTAATGTAAGGGAAGGCTCGAATCTCAAGAAGAGACATTATTGTTGCAAGTTTGAGTAATGAGAAAGTAGCTCTTCAATTCTATTTTGTGAAGAACCCGAGCTTTTCAATGTAATAGTGATATGTAATGGATTCCATTCTCTAATTTAGTGATTGAATAATGTTCTTTAGATAGTTCTAAGAGTTTTTCTTTCAGTAACTAAGTTGTTTTGAGGTTCTTTAAGGTCTTGTATAAATTGTTTTTGGTTTAGTAGTTCTCCTGGTCATGTCCTGACTAGTCAGTCATTTCATAGCTCCCCCATGAAAAATAAACATGGGATCTTCCTAAGGGTGGTTTTATATGATAGGGGAGTCATTATCCTATATATTTTTAGGTTTAGGATTCATGAGTAGATGGAAAGCTATATTTAGTACCAAGCCCTAGGTGAGAAGACAGTGCCTGGTTAGAAGTTTGAACATGATCAATTGAAGATTTCTTGAAGGGAATGAAAGTACAGTATGAGAAAAGTATATTTATAGGTGTGACATGTTATAATTGTGTTATTTTATAAGATTTTTTAACCCACCAATATATTAGGTGAGGTTAGAACAAGAAACTAGCGAGGTCCTAGGAAATAGGTTTTTTAGCCCTATTAGGCCTAGAATATAGGAATCCTATGTACTAATGACCTAGGAGTCAAACACTTGTAGAATCCTTTGTAAAATCCAAAAGGGTATCCAAATCCATAATTTTTTTGGGAAGTGTTTTGGGAATTTTGGTCAAGAAGTGACAAAAGTTCTCTACAAAAGGCTATAAGGAAATAGGCCTAATTAGGCCTCCTAAAGATAATGTCTTGAACTTGATAATGATAGGTTTGAAGATCCTTCTAAATGGATCCAAATAGAAATGATATGAATGTAAATGAAGCATTAGATATCCCTACAATGAATTTCATGAATGGAGATAAGTTAGCACTTAGATCCTTCTAAGTGTAGGTCAAGATGAAGAATTGAACTAACTAAAGGGTGTTAGTCTTTCAAGGTGAATTACAAGGTATAGTACTCTTGGAGAAGTGCTGGATTAGGTCTTAGTTAATCATCTAATCCTAATGAGGACCTAGATGAGATTAGGTCCCTAGAAGAAGACAAGGATGTTCTTCTTAAGAAAGGTGTGCAAGTAAACCTTGGATCACTCACATCATATTGGTATCAGAGCTTGAATTGATTAGGCTTGTGGTTGATGATGCAGCCTACTAAATTAGAAGGAGAGAATAAATCAATGGGATTGTTAGAAGATAAAACCATGGTGATTAATGCTAATTTATCCAAGAAGGCAGAAGAACAAGAAGAGGATAATCAGTTGTTAAGAGAAAGATTGTCCCAAATGGAACAACTCTTAGGTGAAGTCCAAGACAAAGCTGATAAGGTCAAGAATAAAATTGATCAAAAGGAAGAGAAAGAAGCAAGGGAAAAGGAACTATAATTGGAGGAGGAAGCTCCAACACTTGACCCTATTCTTCATGAAGAACCCTTCTTAAAGGCATCGAAGACATTGAGTGGAAAATCTTTGGAGGGTGTGCCACTATTCAGTGGAAAAATGGATCTAGATTTAGTTGTGGATTGGATAGACAACATAGAGAATCAATTTGAATGTGATGGGATCTCAGAGACCCAAAAGGTTGTGGTGGCTAAGTCAAGGTTGAGAGGTTTAGCTCTCACATGGTGGAAATTTGTGCAAACTAAATGAGAGAAAGATGGAAAGGGTCCTATTGTTACATGGAAGGGCATGGTAAGTAAAGTGAAGTAGACCTACCTTCTTGATGGATATGATGTTCAACTAAATAGGAGGAGACACAATCTTAGAAAAAAAGATCTAGATGTTCAAGCATACACTGAGGAGTTTCAAAAGCTATTTTTAAGATCAAAGTTGGTTGAAGATGAAAGTGTCAAATTAGCAGGGTATATGAATGGCCTCAAATGGTCTATTCAAGAGGAAATGAGTCTTGTGAATTTAAAAACCATTTTCCAATGTTATTAAATGGCCTTGAAGATTGAGGAGAAAGGAAAGAGGAAACAAGAGGAAACCTCCAAAGGTATAGGTAAGGGAAAAGATAGTAGAGGAAAAAGAGGTGGCTATGGTGGAAGGAGTTCTCAATCAAGGACTCAAGGAGAAATCAAATTTAGTGAGCAGTACGAAGGAAGCTCTAGTAGAGGTGGTAGAGGAAGGAGCTCTAACTCTAGCTTTAGAGGAAGAAGTAGTGGACAAGGAGGTAGAGGCAACTACTTTGCCAATATGAAATGCTACCATTGCAATCAAATGGGACACCCTGCCTATAGGTGTCCAGACAAGGGTAGTTCTTCTCAAGGAGGTGACAAGAGAACTAATCTAGTTCTTGAAGACACAAATGTAGCAGAGAAACATCCTGAGGTCCCATTAAATTTAGAGGAAGGTGAGAACCTCATGATGAGGAAAACACTAATCAAGGAGCTGGTTAAGGAAGAGCCAAGCCAGAGGAGGTCCCTATTTAGGATAAAGTGCAAGATGATGGGGAAAGTATGTAGAGTCATCATTGACTCAGGGTCTACTAAAAACATTGTGTTAGAGGAAGTAGTTAGCAAGCTAAAGTTGACAAGGATACCCCACACCAATCCTTACAAGGTCACATGGCTCAATAAAGGCCAACATGTGTTGGTAAATGAACAAGCATGGGTGGAGTTCTCAATTGGAAGGTACAAGGATAAAGTTTTGTGTGATGTATTACCTATGGATGAATGTCACTTTCTCCTAGGTAGACCATGGAAATTTGACCAGCAAGCTATGCATGATGGAGGAAAGAACTCCTATACATTCAAGAAAGACAATGTGACTTTCAAAATTTAGTCAGTATTGGAGGATGCAGAGGTGAATACAACAAGTCCTAATGTGCTCATGGTTTGTGAAAAAGATTTCTTAGAGGCCATGGAAGAATGAAAAGGTGTTGGTTATGCATTAGTGTAAAGACCAAGAGAGATAGATGTAGGCAAGGTGACTAAGAAGAAAAAGTTACCCAAGGAGTTACAAAACATGTTGCAGACTTATGAAGCTATAGTTCATGATGGACAACCATTAACCTTACCCCCTAAAAGAGCCATAAGTCATAGGATAGACTTGATACTAGGAGCTAACCTACCTAATAAGGCAGCCTACAAGATGACCCCTCAATAAAATGAGGAAATTGATAGAAAAATAAAAGAACTAACCAAGGTCTCATTAGAAAGAAAATAAGTCCATGTTTTGTACCCACTATCCTTGCACCTAAGAAAGGAGGAACTTGGAGGCTTTGTACTGATTCAAGGAAATCAATAGGATAACCATAAGGTATAGGTTCCCTATCCCAAGGATTGAAGACCTAATGGATTGTCTAGGTGGAGATAAGTACTATAGTACTATAGGAGTTTTTCATTCAATAACCAAGTTTTTTTGAGGTTGTTTAATTTCTTGTATAAACTGATTTTGTTTTAGTTGTTCTCCTCGTCCTGTCCTGACCAGTCAGTCATTTCATGGTTCCCCCATGAAAACTAGCCATGGGATCTTCCTAAGCGTGGTTGGATATGATAGGGGAGTCATTATCCTATATATGTTTAGGGTTAGAAGTCATGATCAGATGGATAGAAATTTTTAGTACCAATCCCCATGCGAGAAGACAGTGTCAGGTTAGAGGTTTGAACATGATCAATTGAAGATTTCTTGCAGGAAATGAAATTATAGTATGGAAAAAGTATAGTTACAGGTCTAACATGTTAGAATAATGTTATGTTAGAAGATTTTTTAACCCACCAATGTATTTGGTCAAGGTTATAACAAGAAACCAGTGAGGTCCTAGGAAATAGGTCTTTTAGCCTTATTAGGCCTAGAATATAGGAATCCTATGTACGAATGACCTAGGAGTCAAAAACTTGTAGAATCCTTTGTAAAATCCAAAAGGGTATCCAAATCCTTAATTGGTTTGGTAAGTTTTTTTAGAAGTTTGGTCAATAAGTGACAAAAGGTCTCTACAAAAGGCTACAAGGAAATAGGCCTAATTAGGTCTCCTAAAGACCAATTCTTGAACCCAATAAGGATAGGTTTGAAGATCCTTTTAAATGGATCCAAATGGAAAAGATATGAATTTAAATGAAGCATTAGACATCCCTACAATGAATTTCATGAATGGAGAGAATTTGGTGCTTAGATCCTTTTAAGTGTGGGTGAAGAATTGAACTAACTAAAGGGTGTTAGTCTTTCAAGGTGAAAAAAAGGTGTAGGACTCTTGGAGAAGAGTTGGATTAGGTCTTAGTTAATCATCTAAGCCTAATTATGACCTAGAGGAGATTAGGTCCCTTGAAGAAGACAAGGAAGTTCTTCTTAAGCAAGGTGTGAAAGAAAACCTTGGATCACTCACATCACTTGGCTTACAACTACTCCCACAACTATATTATTCCTAGTATCATACTCCACAACAAATAATATATCAAATGTAGGAAGCACAAGGATGGGTTATGTAGTTATATCCTTCTTCAACCTCTGAAATACATCATTGGCTTCCTTCATCAATATGAACTTGGTTTTTACTCCACCTTTTATAGTGTCTAAGATGAGTGCACATATCTCACTAAATCTCCTCACAAATGTCCTATAAAAAAATGCTAACCCATGGAAACTTCTCACTTCAGTCCCAGTCCTAGGATTAGGCCAACTTAGGATTACCTCCACTTTTCTTTTGTTCATTTTGAGATCCCCTTTTGAAAATAAAAATCCTAAATAGACAAATTCTTGTTTCATGAACTCACTCTTCTCAAGGTTAATACTTAGCTTTTCATCTTGCAGTCTCTGTAGCACAATCTCTAGGTGCTTCATATGCTCTTAAGATTTCATCTAGGTACACTACTATAAACACACCTATGTAATCTTTTAAGACCTCATTCATAACCCTCATGAAAGTTCTAGGTGCATTTGTGAGTCCAAATGGCATTACTAGCCACTCATAGAGACCTTTTGTGGTTTTGAAGGAATATTTCCAATCATCCCCCTCTTACATTCTAATTTGATAGTACTACTCTTAAGGTCAATTTTAGAATAGTATTTGGCACCCCATAGACAATATATTAAGTCTTCTATCCAAGGGATAAGAAACCTATACCTAATGTTTATCCATGTGCTTCCTTTCTGCTAGGACAACTGGTACAACATGTGGGCTTATACTTTTCTTGATCAAGCCTTTATCCAATATCTCTTGAACTTGTATTTCAATATCCTTATTTTTCTCCAGTGTCATTCTATAAGAAGCCTTGTTAGGAAAAGATTCCCTTGGCATAAAACTAATATCATGGCTGATAGCTCTTTGTGGAGGTAAGGTGGTTGGTGTCCCATCACAAATATCATCCTTAAACTAATCTAAGATTTGACTAACTTCTACAGGTATAGGGTCTTGTTTGAGTGACTCTTCCTCCTTTTCTTTCACCAAGACTACATAACTAACTCCTCCTTCATGCCTCATGTCATGTAGGAATTATTTTACACTCATGAGGAGTCTGTTGGTCTCCATGTTATTTAAGCTCTGTTCCTCTATGATGGATTGTATCCTATAAGTGACCGCTTCCTTCTTGAATGGATACTTATTCTCCTTTCCATGGTGGACTATTTCTCTATCATATTGACATAGTCTTCCAAGAAATAGATGGAAATAATCCATTGGTAGCAGATTACAAAGTATCATATCTTGATAATTTCCTATAGTGAAATGAACCCACACTTGTTCATCAACTAGTATGTTCTACCCTTTATTGAGATAGGTCACTTTGTAGGGGTAAGCATGGGGTATCTTGTTTATTTTTAGCTTCTGCACTGCCTTCTCTAAGATCACATTATCTTTTGATCCTAAGTCTATTATGACCCTACATACTTTTCCAAGAATCTTACACTTGATCCTAATAACTACTCTCCTTTTCTTGTTTTCTTTTGTGCTAGGTTCCTTAATCAAGATTCTCCTAAGCATTAGACTCTCTCCTTTTTATGAATCAAGACATATCTCAGGGTTGTCTTTTACTATACTCTTCTTGCACATATTTTATTTTCATCTTTCCTTGTGAGAATGATGGCTTATTTGGGACCCAACTATCTGCAGTTGTAACATTTCATGGTGGCAAAGTGTGAACTTCTACCAAAGCCTCCATATCTTCCTCTTCCACCACTGTTAGAAATCTTACCTCTTCCAAAAATACCTCTATTTCTTGGCTCAGTTACCTACTCCATCAACTTAGAGTCTCCTTGAATTCTATGTTCATTACTTCTTCCATTAGAACCTCCTCTATGCACTCCTCTATAGTCTCTACCTCTTCCTCTACCCCTAGAGTTCAAATCTTGTTTCCTTTTTATCTTTTCCTCCACTTTGAGGGCCATTTGAAAACACCCATGGATAGTAGTTAAGGTAAAGAGGCTTATTTCTTCTTGAATATTCCACTAAAGGCCATTGAGATACCTAGCTACCTTGATGCTTTCTATCTGTTGCACTCTATATCTAAGACATAAATTTTAAATTCCTTAGTATAGGAAGCCACATCCATGTCTCTTTGTCTCAAATTTTGTCTCCTTTTATGTATTTAAATATCATACTCCTCTAGTAGGTAATTTTCACCGTATCCTTCCAATTGGCTATTAGCTTCTACCCTTCACCCTTTCTTTCTTCTTGTATAAACTTCCACCAAGTCAGGGCTTGTCCCCTCAACCTAGATTTGGCTATCTTCATTGTTTGGGCCTCTATAACTCCATCACACTCAAAATGATTTTTCATGCCTTCAATTCATTCAATTACCAATTCTTCATCCATCCTACTTAATTCTTTAAGGGATTTGAGAAAATTTTCCTCTTCTAAAGGAGGGTCTACTTCTGGTACTACATCTTCTTCCTTTGGTGCCTTTCCCTTTTATTTTTCCTTGACTTTGATTATAGTCTCTTTAAATTATTCTAATTTTTACTTCATTTCCTCCATAGCTTCCTCTAGGAGTCTATTCTTCTCTTTCTGCTTTGACAAATCCCTTTCCAACTCTGCATTTGCAACCATGGTGTTGTCTCCTACTTTCTCACTAATCTCTGGCATACACAATGTACTTCCCAAGCCTTTCAATGGCTTTAATACCACTTTGATGGGGAGATTCCACTTCAAGAGATTCCTTACTCTTTCTAAGGATTATTTTTAGCCTTCCTAGGGAAATTTATCTTTTCCCTAATCAAAGGATTCTTTCTTCAATCCTCAACTGCACTGAATCTCACCAATCAACTTCAAACCTTCACCACTTCTTCTCAACTCTCACTACACACAAGGGTCCTATTCAAGGTGGTTATTTTTCAATATTTTCTTGGCATGATCCTAGGTCTCCAACCCCCTTATCCTTCATTCCCTAGAAATATTTTGGATCCTTTTCGATGGCCCTTCCAGATATTTGCAATTGGGTTCTTAATTCCCCATGTTTTAGGCCTTGTAGCCTTTTTGCCCAATTAGGCCTCCTAGAACTTGTAAACATAGGATTTCTCTATTTTCCCCTTAACCAACCTCTAAAAAAACTTTGGATTCCTTCTAAAATCAACATAGGCTTAAATATTTCTTAGGTCTTGGTTCCTCCAAGTGTCTGTACACTATATTTTTAGCAAACCCCTATTTTTAAGGGTTTCTATGGCATGTAGACTAGTTTATCTTCTATTGGCTCCCAATGTGCTCAAATTAATTCACATGCACTTCTAATCTCATCCACATAACCATGTATCATTACCTTACACTCTCCAGCTTGAGATTGGATCAAGCCAATACATTTAGCAAGTCTTGTTGCCTCTGCAACCTTCCAAACTCCTAGCTGAATACATCTATACTCGCCTAGGGCCTTATTGTAAAAATAGCTCCCCTTCATAAAATGAACTCACAAGAAATATTTATACTATATAAAGAGTTACCTTCTTGATTCAAAGTGGCCATAAGGTTTCCACTATTGGAACTCAAGAAGGAACCATATTTACATGGTTATCTCTGTTTAGGATAGCGAACTAGAGAAAAAAAAAACATTTACAAGAAGATAAAGAAATGAAAAATTCACAAACCAAAGCCACACAATTTATCTATATACAATTTTCTAAGTATTCAATGCTTCACAGTTTTCCATTCAATCCATTTAGGTCTGGATGAAGTCCAAACAATGTCTCTGAGTCTCAAAACTAGTGGTTCTTCCTAATCAGTTCGTACAATTTGACCTCTAACCTCCAAATTGGGGTTTTTTTAAAAAAAATATTCCTTCCTCAGGTTTTTAGACCCTAAGGTTGGGCTTTAGACCTAATTAAGGTGATTTTCAAGATTTTAGGAAAGTTGTCGTGATCAACTTTTACATCCTTCACATTTGTGTTACTCTATTTCTCTTAGCTTATCTAAAGCCCTTCTAAATCACCTTAATTAGGTCTAAAGCCCAACCAGTTGACCCTTCTAGGTTCATGTTGAAGTCTTGGTCTATGCATTTGAGTCTTGGTCTATGCATTTGACCAGTTGACCCTTCTAGGTTCATGTTGAAAGCTCACTGATTTAAGACTACCAAGCGTAGAAGGAAACCTAAGAAACTAGACCCTCCTATTTACAAGACTCCCACACACATTAGGGACTTTATCTTCATCCTTATTCACTAATGGTTGGATAGAACCATCTACAAGCCAAAATTACATAGGACGTTCACTAGCACCCTAAGGTGCTCCTACACCAGAACATAGTAGCTCCTCTCTCCTAGTCTCTATTTTTTATTCTATATCTAGTATCAGAATTAAATTTCTATTTGTGATTATATGTATGCTCAATTTAACCTAGTTTTTCAATAAATATTGTATCCTTGCATTCCTCTTATATAATCAACTTTCAACTTGAACAAAAGGAATCCATTTTCATCAACTTATTTTTAAGACTACTTAAGCTTAGTAGATCATATTCCTTTCAATATATGAGATAAATTAATGTAAAATATTCCTAGCTTTATTATCCATCCTAGTGATTATCTCTCGCACCTATTTTCTTTTATTACAAAATTTATCATCATCAATTGATCACTAATCTTTGAACATTTCTATGTTAATATCTTCTTGTTATTGAATTCTCCTAACGAGATCCTATTTGTTGTAACTTCTTGTCTTCTATTTTCTTATACAACAAGAATATGCAACACACAAGACATGCAAGGATTTTTTTGTGTGAAACCAAAGGATATAAAAACCGTAGTGATATATAGCTCACACTATATGAGAAATATATTTAAAATTATTATTTTATGGTCTTGGTTAAGGAATTTGACTAATCCTAATTTGACGTGGAGGATATGGTGCACAATCTAAGGGAATGATATAAGGATTTTGGGGTTGAAGATAATTTATTTGGATAAAGATATGATATTATAAAATTACAATAAAATATGTTTCATGAAGTTTCATACAAAAAAATTCTCATCAATGGTGATTATAGTTCTCTATTTCATGCATTAAAAAATAACTTCATCATTTTGTTGCACAATAGTTTTTGATCATTCTATTTGTGGTCATACCTTCTCATATTTTCACTTATATTACACACACA